>OZ018324.1:120713008-120985508 GCA_963969495.1 Ceratothoa steindachneri
TATTGACCGCCCCTCCAATACGATGAAGACTGGACGCCATTTCCAGTTGCGTTCGCAAGCCGCAAGTTGCTGGCTCGAGAAAAGAACTACTCCTCCATAGAAAATGAATCTTTAGCAATTGTTTGGTCTATTCAACGATTTCACGTATATTTGCTAAGAAAAGAATTTACCCTTGAGACTGACCACCAACCTTTGAGTTACATACGTAACCTTAAAGCTAGCAATAGTCAGCTCATGCGTTGAGACCTAGGCCCATACCACTACAGGCATTCCAATTTCGAATCCTCCGCATTAATGGCCGAGATAATTATCTGGTCGATTTCTTGACCCGCTGAAGAGAGTGGCCTTGTGTACATATATCGACATGTATATGGAAAAACAAACTAGAACAAAGTATCTGAAAGGACGTCACTACTATTGAGGAAGAAAATTAATATAAAAACGAGTTAATGGCTTCGCCCCCTCCCCTACGGGGGAAGCCTGCGCTTCGCAACTAAAAATAAAATTTTAAATTAAAAAAAGCAGCCATGGTTAAATTTTTATAAATTTTCTGAACTTCGCCAATTATAATAATTTTAAAAAGGAACTCGAAACTAAATTTCGCCCCTTTCAAAATATCACGTTGCTAAAATATAGTTATAGAAGAAGATATATAAAAATAAATTTTCTGAACTTCACCATTTGTAATTCTTTTGGTTTAAAAAAATTCACAAAATTTCGATACTTATATTTATTTCTGAACTTCACCATTTTTTGTTTTGATATTATAAAAGAATTATTAGAAATAACTTTAATAAAAAAAACCTAAGTCATAACCAAACTAAGATTAAATTATTATTCAAATAATCAAAAAATCTCCTTCTTAAATTATAGAGTCAGTGATGATGATCTGGATGACGGTGGTCACGAACTTGATTGTGCTAGGTTGTCTGGCAAACGCTTTCGTTTTGCTTTCACTTTGTTTTGTTTCTTTTTGGTTTGTAATTGCATTTTTTTTAAACTTTCAAGACTTGTTATCATTTGAGCATTTTTATTCTTTGTATCTATTTTATTCGACATATTCTTTTGTGCTTTTTTCTTGCACGCTTCGGTAGTTATTTTTGTTTTGTTTTTGTCATTAGTTTTCGGTTGGTTAGAAATTACGATAACATTTCATTACTTGTTCGGGTCGTTTTCATTTTCGCAGTTGTTTGGTTGGTTGCTATTTTTCCTTTTCTTGGCAGAAGATTGGGTTAATATTCTGCAATGCATCTCTCTCCCGTCAAATTGTTGTTTGTAACGAACTTAATGGATTTCTTCGTCAGGTAAGGTTAATTGGTTGATTTAATTTTCTGGTCATATTTTGAAAAAAGAAATCGCTAGATATTCACCGCACGTTCATGCAATGCTTGATTTATTGGTTTTAAATTGGTTTGCTTGTTTAGTTCCAGCGACGTTAGTCTGTCTGTCGTTCATGGTCATGCTTTTATAAATCTGTTAGCCCAATTTTGAATCCTCCGAGCTTTTGACTTGTGTTATGCTAAAAATATGTGCCGGGATTATGAGGTATGTCATTTTATGGGTAAAAGGGCCATGTGACGCTTGTGTTTGCTTCTACTTGATAGGCTTCTGATCCTGTATAGCATGGTTATGGTAGTTTTTGCTTCTGTTATTTTTTTGTTTCGATGAATTATATCCATTCCTTAGGAGTTTGAGTCCAAGAACTATTCTATCCGTGATGTATGGATAGACTTCTCCGTCAACTCTTATTTCCACTGTTTTGTTTTTTAAGATTTACTGATATTATTTTGAATTTGTTCTGCTTGTTTTTATTTTGTTTCTTCTATCATAATCGTTTGTTTTTTATTTTTTTCTGGCTGACCTCTGGGCAATGTCTCTGGGGTTGTTTTGGTCGCTCGCATTAATCTGTGTGACATCATTCACTAGTTATACCTATATACATCGCACTCCCATGTATAGGTTGAGGTATGTCGCTGGTGTATACGGTATAGAAGGTTGGGCTGAGACAACCCCCTTGAGAAACGCCCTCTTCCAGGTTAAATGTTTCTCTGGCGTGTCATTTATACATAATTTGGCCTTTCTTTCATCAAAAAATAATTTCATAGAATTTTGATCATATTTTTCTCTATGTTTAGATGATTTTTTTTATTATTGCCAGCGAAGTTTCCATCCTGCGATGGCTCTTGAATCTGTGTTGTCGGTTAGTATAAAAGTTATTTTGTTCTAAATAATTATTCTGTCTTTCGTTTCGTTAAGGAGCTTTTTTAATGATTATCCCGAGAAACTCTAGTAGTGAAATGGGACGGTAGCTTCCTATCTGGTACCTCGGTTTTCCTGGCTATGGGGAAAGATCATCTTTGCCGTTTTGAATGCTAGGAGATAGTAGTATCCCATATTCATGCAAGCATTAAAGATCTTTAGTATTGCATCCTGGATGTTGTTTGGTGTATTTATTAGGTGTTATTTTGTAATCTTACTCGCTTCTGAGGCTTTTTGCTAGATAATTTAGAGCAGTGAAGTATTTCTCATTTTTTAAGGGGTTTCGCCCCTCCTCGTCGAAACCTAAGTAGGGTGCAATGTTTGGCTGTTGTTCTTGTAATATCTGAAATGTTTCCTTTTCCTATTATCTTTCGAAATTTTTTATGTCTTCTGGTGAGATGTTTTGGTTTATTTCTTTTTGTCATATTTTTACTGTAATACGTTCCTTAGATTTGGGTTCAGAATCTGTTAGGATCCGTTTATATGTCCATTGTGTCTAATATGTTCCATACCAGATATGATTTCTTTTTACTCGTGTGCGCATAGTCGGGTGCAACTCGACATCTCACTATGTCGGTCGGTCGGTCCCCGTTTTGCTTTTTTTTTTTTTTGGTAATAACATTGTAACTATTCGGCCAATTCTAACGAAATTTGAAACCCTTATGTTGTCTTAGATTCTCATTCGAATAATATAATTACAAAGATCCTCCCAAGGTTATTCTTGGTATTATTGAAAGTTTTGAAGGTTGTAAGGTCATAAATCAGAATAAGTGAGAGCACGCGACTTTGGTCAGCAGACCTTGTTTATTAATATTCCTATTTGCTTTCTGATCCTTTTATCTTTAAGTATCTTTCCCTGTTATTTCATATTCCACCATCTCGTTATTAGTTGGAATTCTTCCTCTTTTTTTTATTCATTCG
Source organism: Ceratothoa steindachneri (assembly GCA_963969495.1). Taxonomy (NCBI): domain Eukaryota; kingdom Metazoa; phylum Arthropoda; class Malacostraca; order Isopoda; family Cymothoidae; genus Ceratothoa; species Ceratothoa steindachneri. Next base: position 120,716,189 of record OZ018324.1, read on the forward strand.
TCCCATCGCGGCAAAGAATTCGGCCACTGAGCCACTGTCCCTTTGTAATCTGAAATGACGTTACATGACGTTCGTGACGTTTGAGTAATGACTTCATCGTGACTTCACCGAAGAAGCCACTCGACAACACCCCTCCCCCCCCCCCCCCCCCCCGCTTGACCTACGAGAGTGCTGGTGTGTTGTCGCAGTAAATTTGAAATCTTGGTATATCGATACTCAAAATAAAAAGGGCAACGCATTCCGCTTTAACGGCGGACATGGTGGAGTGACGTGGAAAAGGAGGTGTATAATCTTTAACTCAGAAACCCAGGATGCCCGGAGTGACATCGACATAGGCCACCACTCGGTGGAATGGGGGGGTTATCCCAGGGTACCCACTGACTAGATAAGAAATTTATAAAGACCGAGAACGAAGAAAGACGGACGTAAGCCAATTGGGCCTTGTGCGTCTTGATCTCAGCGTGATTTCCACACCTACGTAAGAGTCTTCATGGAAACGAGCTGCGACTTCTTGACGTTGACCTGAAGCAAAGAAATGAAGATGCGTCTTACTACCTTTTGTAGGGCCTTCTTGAGACACAAAAAGAGAATTCGTCAATGTATGTATAGGCAATACAACCAACATCTCTGACAAGCACATTAAGCACACCGGTGTCATGCAGGCTTGCATAATAAACGGGGCTTCGCCAAACCCCATGGGGTAACTTCATAAAGTGGTAATATTTAAATTAAGGAAAGGGGCTGGAAAGAGTATGAGTCCGTTCACACACTCATATCATACTCAGGACAACACTCAGTGGCGTCATAGAGGACGGCGAAGATGCGATATGTACATGCATCTGACTTCACCTCCACATGTTTTTAGCCACGCGCTCTCATGACTGAAGAAATGATAAGAATCGTGGCGGTCACGGACGGAGTCATGGGTTCGCACCGACATAAAGGAGTTACTCGGTGGATTCTGAATCTCTGGGTACGGGATGTTCCACATTAACTAGCTATGGCGAATCAAGGAAGCAATTGTTGACATACATGCGGAACACACTATTTCACACTGAATGTCGGGTAGTTTCAGGACAGAGCCTATGAGGGTCATTCTAAAGGTCAGCTTCAGAATATACAGGTGGTATAGCGACCGCCACATTGGTCAGCGGAGATGGAGGAAGCTTAGACACTAAACTGTCAGGTTTAGTGAACGGTCCTCTTTTTCTCCTCTTGGGTGACTTCCATTGTTGCGTTAACTAGAACGACCGAATTGATGGCAGGAGTGCGTCACTCCTCATGGAATTTGCCAAAGATAACTATACTCAGTGGGATCGTAATGGATTTTCCCAAAGATCCAATACTTCCATCTGCAGGACGATCTTCCAGAGATGCAACACTCCAATCCGTATGGAGATTTCCCAGAGATCCATCAACCTGACTTGGACGGGGTTCTCCTAGAGATCCAAGACTCCATGTCAAATGAGGCTCGATCAGAGATCCAACACTAAGATCGGGAATAGGTTCTACTAGAGCTCCAGCACTACGACCAGACGGGGTTCTTCCATATTTCCATCACGCTGCTCTGGCCTGGGTTTTCCTAGAGTTCCAGCAGTCCGAGTATTTTCAGTTGTCAGTTGAACTTGCGTCTGGCATCCAGATAGATAGGTAGCATCATCTTTTTATGGGGGGAGAGGGGGGATGTCCAGATCGTATTCCTCTGTTTTGTACTCCACACAGCGTTTGCGGAACCCTTCTTGTCACTAGACAGGGGGGCAACCCGTTTCGTCATGGTGGTTTGTGAATATGAATGCTCCCATAAGGGACATTCATACTCCATCAGCAGGGTTCCGGAACAAGGGAGAGAGATGGTATGTTTTGTTGCCTAGGTGAGAAATGGAATAATAGCGGTGCTGAGATCGGCTATTTACCGATCCAATGAGTGGTTAACTCATGACGCCCATGAAAGTTTTGCGCCTGCCGAGGTCGCTGAAATAGAACTCTGCCTCTTCGTCGAAAATCCAATCCCCTATCTACGGTGTCTGGTTCCTAATAAAAAAGGATGACTATATCAGTCAGGTCTATGCAGTATTTTTATGACTTTGTTCTGCGAGTACAACGTCAGGTTTCGACACAACCTTACAATAGGAAAAATCTGTGCTCGATGTTTCTGAGGAGAAAGTTAGTCTCTGAGCCGAGTGAGATTCGGCAGACTCAGGATTGCGAGGTTTCTAGTCGTGAATGGAATAGACAATAGTATCTTAGCAAGATTGCAATTAGGAGACGAAACGGTTTTAACTGTTTAGTACAAAGAATATTAAGAAACTTTGATGGTATTAATAGAGTAAAACTTTATGCAAAAATATATTACTAAATGAGTTACGAACGGTTAGATAAAAAATGAAGCCTTACACAAATTACCATTTGGCTAAACTTTATGCCACTTGAATGAGGCTCGAAATTCAAGTTTTGAATTACAGGTATTGCCACAGGTTACTTCGCATTAGGGTGGATTTTTTAAACGTTAAAGTTAGTGAAGTACTTTACTGGCTGATAGTTTCTTTGAGAGAGATCAGGAATGAAAAGTATTTCAGAAAGTGGCGTTAGGAGTCATAAATTCAGGACGAGGACAGGTACAAATAAATGGCGCAAACTTGCTCGTTTTAGTTGTGTGTAGTCTATAGCTCTATTTTGTATGTTAATAATCCTTGCAGCGTTACTTTGACCCTTATATACATGTTTGCCCTTGTGGGAAATACCCTCTGGCTGATCTCTCCTCTGAATGAGAGTCTGCCCTTGCGTCTGGCAGGAGAGGGCGCAGAATTCTGCTCCCTAGAAGAGACGTTCAGCTCGAGGAGAAACAGAGGCGCGATGGCGGCAAATTTCTGAGCAGCTCGTTTGGAATTCCATGCGTTCGGTAAAACATGTGGTTGCGAAACCCATGTGTTTCCGGAGCGACACGTGGGCGGGTCGATGGAGGGGTGAAGACTTCGACAAGTTTAGTTTGGGGGTTTTGATCTTACCGGATCCAGGCCAAAGGCACCTAAGGTGAAGATAGAGGGATGTTTCTTCAGGATTTATACCCCATATAATGTCGGTGAGGAGGTTTAGATTTAGAGATTGGATCCTATGTCGTGTTATGTGGGTGGGAGTTGCTTCGTGGGCACCATCATCAGTGCCTTCATAATGAGGCCTCCCTTCTTGGCAGTTCTAAGGTAGGTTTAAAAGAGTTGCGTTCATTCCTTTGATCCCTAGTATCCATAGACAACTTTACCCTTTACCCCTATGTTGATCACTTTTGGACAAAAACGCTGCCCAAATATCTTAGGGTAAAAATCCCCTCACCTGGTTCGCTCACCTAGTAGCTAACCCCAAAGCACTTGCAGTTAAGTATTAAGGAGAAGCACAGTATTTAGTAAGGGGTAGCTGGCATCTGCAGGTACGTCAATCTTATGGTGAGAAAATACTGTAGTGTGTTTAACTGGTTAGGAAGGACTGGAATTGAGTACTGTAGGAGAATAGCATAATGCTCCCAAGTTTTTCCCACCTCCCTTCCGGGCGGGCCGCTTATCAACCCTCTTCCTTCTGGCTTAATATCTAGTGGTCTCCAGCCGGAAGAAACCGCCGGCCATTTCCTCTAACCACTGAGTTCCTTCCCGGACTGTTTATCGATAAATGGGAGCCCATCTTCGCTTCCGATAGTTGCCGGAAGTTTATAAAGGACGAAATGGAGTAGCTTGACATCTAATCTACTTCCGGCGCCCTGAGAACCTCTCCCGAGTTTCGAGTATAAAAGACGAATTCTTTTAACCTTCAGTAGTAGAGCTTGCACAGCGTTTGGCGGGGCATGAATTGCCATCTATCGGTGTAGTGGTAATTCGTTGAAGCATCAAGTCTTTAGAGAGGAGATCGTCCTAGTTAGGGAGGCTCCTTAGCCCGTTGGTCTGCAAGTCAGTATGGACCCAAGCTCGTACTCACGTGTCGGAGCCGAAGCTAGAAACAGCCTCACTCTGGTTCCTTAAGCAAGTAGTAGAGCTTGCACAGCGTCTGGCGGGGACGGAATTGCCATCTATCGGTGTAGTGGTAATTCGTCGAAGCATCAAGTCTTCATATATATATATATATATATATATATATATATATATATGTGTGTGTGTGTGTGTGTGTGTGTGTATATATTCTTGTTTAGTGTTCATTAAAACTTTATTTTCATATTGTTGTGTATCTAACTTCTTTGGGGTCGCTTGCTGGCAAAGTTCATTCCAATCCCTCCGTAGCCAATCTCTAAGCACGCTGAGTCAATAAACCCATTCAGGACACGGGCCGAACGAAGTATAAGGAGTAGTACGACGACTCCTCCGAATTCGTGATAATAGGATATATATATATATATATATATGAGTCGAAGAAAACTCCAACCACCCCTCGGCCTATTCCTCGACAAGTACCTGAGTCAGAGACTGATTGTAATTGCTAGATGTAGTAATGAAAAGTAGGGTGTTGGTTGATACTGTATTGTAAGATCAATTTAAAATATTAAGAAAGCTACAAAAAGTGAATTGGTGGCTGAAATTAAGGAAGGGTCTAAGGGTGGATTAGTCAACCACCCCTCGGCCTATTCCTCGACAAGTACCTGAGGCAGAGACTGATTGTAATTGCTAGATGTAGTAATGAAAAGTAGGGTGTTGGTTGATACTGTATTGTAAGATCAATTTAAAATATTAAGAAAGCTACAAAAAGTGAATTGGTGGCTGAAATTAAGGAAGGGTCTAAGGGTGGATTAGTCATGCTGGTATAGGAGATGAGCTATGGTAAAGTGCAAGGCAGATTTAAAGGCATTAATGGAATCCAGAGCAACCACCTCATCAGGGAGCGAGTACCACAAGCTGGCACATCCCAAAGAGAAGAAACGGCGTCGTGCCTCCAGGGAGCTGTGGGTTTAAAAGATCTTAAATATGTGCCCACGTGTGCTCACGTGGACATGAGAAATACATCTCCAACATGGATACTGCACTGCCCATCACAGATTTCCCAGTACTTAAGAAGATCCGCCCGCAGAAGATGCCCCTGAACCGAGTACAAATTAAGTCGTTTACGATTTGAAAGATTGGAAAGTCCATCAATGTTACGGGTCCAATTTCTCTGTACCGCCATAAGAAGGATCGAAGAGAGTACACCAGATGTATCCATGATCACTCTACGCATTCATGTATTATTATGCACTAAAACCTCTTCAAACACAGTGCCCCCTGCTCGTTTTTTTGCGCAGGGGGCATTTGTCTTTATTCTGCCTTTTTATTAGGAAAGTTTAACGCCCTCTTTCGCCTATTGTTGGGTCTAGCCAGGAGTGGAAATATAGTGATTTAAAAGATGTACAAAAGGAAGCCGAGAGAGATCACCAGTTTTCTTTGAGGCACTGGGGTAAGGAGGGCGTGACGCCCCTCCAGGTTTGAAGTGTAGTAGGATCATTACCCCCCAGTAGATATTTCTTGGGCGCATATCTAATCCAATCACATCTGATTATTACTTAATTGGTCTTCTAAATAACAAAGCTTAAATTTTATTTGCTCATTGAAATGGAATTTACACTTAAAAATTTATAGATTTAAAGGAAAATCACCCTCGGGAAATAAAAAGCACAATTTAATTTTTGTCAATTTTTTAATTCGGAATTATATCCGATGTTTTGTGGAATTTGTGCTCCGAAGTCACTTTCCGCCCTCGTCTGATCAGAGGCCACGTTCGGGCTATTTGGTATCACGAGGTATCGGGTAAGGTCATTCGGATTACTTTGACCGTTAACAAGGGTCAGGTCAACGGATGAGACAAGGGGAACATCAAGCATCAAGACTAAGACTCGAGCATAACACATTGGCTCAAGTGATTGCTTCAACAGATAAAGAACCAAGCAATCGTGGATAGTGAAATACGTAATGAGTTTCTCCATGCACTTTTCATGCTCATCTTTCACCAATAAGGGCGAAGTAATATAATATATTCTAGCTTTCGGGCACAGCATCAAGGTCCCAACGACAAAACCTATAACACTGAGGCTCAGAGCGAGAATGTACCACCACCAAATCACAAAAAAGACCCGAGAGTGCCAAAGGGAGGCACTCAAAAAGCAAAGAAAATCAGCCAATTGAATGGTCCCCGAAGAACCGAAGTATTCCACATTACATTTGGCCAATCGTGGGAATAAGGTTCTGAGGGGATCTACTCCTTCGCCAAATCGATAGAAGTGAAGTACCTTAGGTCCGAGCCAAGAGAATTTTCCTCCTAGGAAGACATCTGTTGTCCAGAACACCAGGATGAAAACTAAAACTTGGAGAAGCGAACATATCCAGAACCAGTGGAAGTATTTCATCGTTGCCCGGCTATTTTGAGAAGCGAATAGGTATTTTGCAACTGTGGAACATCTGAATTTGAGTTCATCTAGATTCAGACAAGGGTTGGGGATATATCTGGTGATAGAAATCAACTGTTTCTTTTCCATTCGTCTCCAGAAAAGTGTGGGAGCTGCTATAAACAAAGCTTGTATGACTAAGATTAGAGGAACCCATTGGTAATAGACATGAACTTTTACAGAATCCCTGTTTAGAAAAGAGTTGGGTCCTACTCCGGGATAAGGTACGTATTTCTGGACATTCATATTTTGGAGACGGGGAACGGTAAATGTATTTTCATTCCAGCAATAAGCATGGATAAATTCCTGAGTAAGTGTTGATTCCACAGATTTGGTGCACTCAATTGGATTGCCAATCAAAAGGTTTGTGGTAATAACAGTACTAAAAAATATTAAAAGGAAGACAGACACACCGGTCGCTAGAAATTGCGTGGAAAATGTACAAGAAGTAGCTGTAAGCCGAAACTTCAAGAAAGTGGTAGCAGTTGTAACTTCACTTAGAACCATATTCTCTCTTTTAAAGGCATTTTCATCTGTAGTTCTTAGAGAATGACGTACCTTTATGATTCAGTTGACCGCGTAGAAATATTTCTCGGGTGTTTCGAAAACAGAAGGTACTTCAAGGATTTCTTGATCCTAAAACCCGAGACATTTTCAAAAAGCACTCACATATTTGAAGACCCAGACTTCAAAACTCTAAAATAATCCCTTTTCGCAAAAGGTCAAACCAATTTTAAAATCAATTAACTCCCTAAACTTATCTCCTAAGACTTATATTTTTTTTTACATAAAAACTCCGTTAAACTCGTTTTTCTTCTTAATAATAACTCTAATTTTAAGATAAAAATAAGTTAAAAAGACTCGAAACATTCTATAAAACAAACGAACTTCTGTAAAATAAGTTACACAAAAAAGATCAGTTTTTTCGTCACAAAGTAGCTTCACACGAGGCAAAAATGCGGGATTTTCTCCTGGTGCGCTCCGCAGGTTGTGCCAGCCAGTTTTCTAATGAGGGAGTTTCGTTTTTTTACCTTTTATCCAATGTTTTCGATAGGTTTCTGGTAGTTTAAGGTTCTGTCCAGTGTGACACCTAAATACTTTGGGTGAGGGTCTGGTCGAAGGGTTTTATTCTCTATTTGTATCCTAAGGGTTTGGTTAGCTTTCCTGTTGTCTATGTGGAAGAAGAAGGTCACGGTTTTTGTGGTGGTCATTTTCAGGGACCATTTCTTGAAGAAGTTGTACAGGGCTTTTATGTCTTCAGACAGGGTGTCCTCAATTTCTTTAGTTGAGTCTGATTGGTAAAGTTAGGCGATATAAAAATGCGTGTGAAGTATATAACTCTTCTTCTCAGAAGAGAAGAAGATTTTAGTAACTCTTTAGTGATGGATGGGGAGTCCGAACCATTAACACTAAATTCAGGACACTTCAAAAGTTTCGCCTGCGAATAATTTCGAGCTTTTTCAAAAATAAAAAAATAAAAAATAATCTAATACCCCAACGGATTCGAACCCCCGGTTGTATTGATCCAGTACAAATACATTGGAGGTAATGGATCACCTTTGTTTTCATTATTCACCCGATTTTTCATAATTTAAAAATCCTTTAAAATAATAAAAACAACTCGGTGTGCGTCTTATTTCCAATTGATGACTTCATGATTAACGTGGGGTTCGAACCACGGGTATCGTAGGGCTGTTACTGGGAAGGAGACTCTACTCGGTGACTAACCACACCCGATGTGCAGTAACTTCGTTAAAATCGGAAGCGCTGTTTCCACTAGGCCAATGGTTCCCAAAATACGGGCCATGGAGGGTCCAAGAATTCGAGGAAATTTTTTAGGATATTTAGGGATTTTTTTAGTTATTTTTATACTTAGGTTTTGTCGTACGACTATTTAAGTTACTGATGCTTCATATTTTGTTTCGCAGATGTCGAAGAAATGCACATACAACGAGTTTTCTCAACTTTGGCTTCTCATCTATTGTGAACAATGGCGTACAGTTTCCACACTGTGTCATCTACAAGAAGACACTTGCTAACGAGAGTCTGAAACCCTTCAAGCTGAAGGAGCACCTCAACAAAGTTCATCTGGAATTGGCCAAAAAGGATTTTGCCTACTTCAAAATTAAAGAAACCAGTTCAAGCGGTCGAGATTGGATCATGAAACAGGAGTTCTCTTTCAACACAGCAAAATCGTCGAGGCCTCGTACAAGATCTCCCTTTTTTTATTGCGAAGCAGAAGAAGCCACACACGATTGGAGAAATACTCATTAAACCTTGCATGATATAGGCTGCTCGTCTTGTCCTCGATCAGAACTATGTCAACAAGCTTAATCAGATAAGTCTCTCTAACAGCACAGTTAAGCAGCGCATCGATGGCATGTCCCAGGAGATCGAACGTCCGGTGATGGAGAAAATCCGACTCTCTCCCTTCTTTGCCATCCAACTTGATGAGTCCAGAGACGTCGCACAACTTTCACAGCTTTTAGTTTATGCTCGGTTCATCTCGGAAAATCAAGTGTAGGAGGAGTTTCTCTTCTGCAGCCCACTAATAACAACTGCAAAGGCTGAAGATACCATGAACATGGTGTCCAACTTCTTTCAAGAGAAAAAGCTCTCGTGGGCAAAGTTGGTTGGTGTCTGCACGGACGGAGCTCCCAGCATGCTCGGCTCAAAGTCAGGATTCGTGACTCTGATCAAGAAGAAGAACCCGGATGTCATTACAACACACTGTCTAATTCACCGTGAAGCTCTTGCATCCAAGGCACTCCCTGCTGCTCTCAAAGTCACCTTGGAAACTGTGATCCGCATCGTCAACCATATCAAAGGATGGGCACTTAACACCAGGCTGTTTCGTCAGTTGTGCCAAGACATAGATTCTGTCCACCAAGACCTCCTTTTCTACACAACTGTTTGTTTGCTGTCAAAGGGCAATGTTCTTGCCCCTGTATTTGAGCTCTTTGATGAATTGCATGTATTTCTGGCAGCTCAAGGGAAGGGGACGGAACAGTCGTTAAAGGACATTCGAGAGCGATTTAAGTGTAGTCTTGCTTACTTGGCAGACATGTTCGAAGCTTTGAATGGACTCAGCCGGCAAATACAGGGGCCAGATACCACCATCATAATGCACACCGATGCCATCGAGGCTTTCCTGGGTAAGCTAGCTCTTCGGGAGAGGAAAGTCGAGAGGAGAGATGTAGCTCCCTTCCAACGTCTGACTGAGGTCGTTGGTGAAGAACCACTTGCATAGGAGCTGCAACAAGAGATCAAGAAACACTTGTCAAACCTCCAAGAAGAGTTCGGAAACTATTTTCATGGGATTGATGCAAATGAGAATGTACAGCTGAAACTTGCCCGCAATCTTTTCCGATGCACTGTGGACGATCTTCCCGATGACATACAAGAGAAACTCTTGGAGCTCATCAACAACACAGCAGCCAAAGAGGAGTTCCAGGAACAACAACAATTCAGCAGCTCTAATTGCTGGGCCAAAATGCTTTCCACTTTCCCCCAAACCAGCGAATTCTCCCTGAAGGTTCTCATTCCTTTCTTATCGACTTACCTCTTGTGAAAGTGGTTTCTCGACTCTCCTAATAATCAAATCAAAGGTCAGAAACAGATTAGATGCTGAAGCAGACATGTGATGTGCCCTGAGCCACACCGACCCGCGTATTGATTTGCTTGTATCAAAAAATCAAGTACATCTTTCTCATTAAAATATATGATTAAATCAATCCTTGTTAATACACATTTTTGTTTGTTATTATTGCTCTCTCTATGCTTTGATTAATCTTTAAAATGTATCTGAGCTATTGGAAATTAGTACACTTTCAGAAGGCTTATAAAGGTGGGGGTCATGGTAGGTTTAGTACTACTGAAAGGGGTCACGTACTGGAAAAGTTTAGGAACCGCTGCTCTAAGCCAAGCCGTAGCCTCAAATAATAATAATATAAAGAAAGCAAGCAGCTTGGTCTGGCTCGATGGCAGCTATTTCATTTGTACTGAGGAAGAAGATAGAAAATGGAGATTTATGAGGGTGAAAATTCACAGATAGACTCTGTAGGCCTTGTCTTAATGGCCCTAGGAGTTGTAGGACATTAAATAGATAAATTTGTAGAAATGTAAAAATGATTAAGACAATCAGGGCTTTCTTTTCTTCATTTCTGTAGCGTCATTTTCGTAGGTTTTATAAACATCTTTACCACATTTCTCTGCTAACTCCACACCCAATTACTTCTGCTGCCGGCGCACTGCTGAAAGGGAAAGCTTTTTTTTTTACCAAATTTTGAAGTGAAAGATAGTTTTTTGGAAAATTTCAATCCCACCTCCTCCCTTCTCGTTTTATGTTTTCCATACACGCTTCAATATCAAGATTTCCACGTACATAAACACTCCCGCACCAGCCTACACGCGACTTTGCAGACGCGGGACTACGTGCCTGAAAAATTGCCGTGAAGAATTATTTCTATATTAACTTTGTTTTAATTGCAATCAAATATCATAAAATATATATATTTTTCAATATACATGAAGGAATGAATACGCAGAATCACGCCCATCTACGGGTTATTTTTTCCATTGTCATGCAGTGACTTTTGTGAAAATACCTTTCTACTTTCAAGACACGCATCATCGCTCTCTTTACTTCCCATCTTTTTCTTGAGTGGATAAATTGGATCATCTGGTGACTGGTACGATAAAATCAACATATAAGGGAGTAATCGCAAAATCACAACAGTGTATCATCTTCCGTTGTGCGCTTTCCATTGCCTCGACCTAACTAGAACATTGGCAAAATGGTAACTTAATTTTTTCTCTCGTTTTCTTTACTCTAAAATCCTCTCCAAAGTGATCAAAAATGCTCTAGAATGGCGAAATTAAGAGCTACTGTTAATTCTCAACAACGAATAGATAACAGCAGAATCTTGATTGAGGTTTGGTGTTGTATTCATTATTTCCCTCGTATACTCGGGCTTTATATGTATATTTACTTAGACGAGTACGTATATTCTACTTATAAATCTACCATTTATCTATATACTAATCTATATGAAGGTGAAAACCAAGCACGTTATTGATACAAACATCTTTATTTATCTTTGCATTGCATCTTGTTTATGAAAACTATAAATTTTAACCCTTTACTATCTTAGTCTCTTAGTGCGGATGATGAGGCTAGGATCTCGAAACGTTCAAAGCCACACAAATAAAGATGTTCTTATCAATAGTTTGCTTGGTTTTCACCTTCCTAATGGAAGAAGCTCAACAGTTCGTGATATACTAATATGTATATGGAAAAAGATTCAAGACAATTTAGTACGGTTAATGTAGTGGTATTATTAGACAACCGATCTAGTTCACGTCCAGCGCGACATCCCTTCGTCCTCGAACTGAGAGACCTCATTATAGGATAGCTCATTATATGATAGACCTATAATGTGGTCTCCCAGTTCTTGGATGAAAGGATGTCACACTGGACACCTGAGTAGATCAGTTGTCTAAAAATGCCACTACAGTAACCCGTACTAATATATATATATATATATATATATATATATATATATATATATATATATATATATATATATATATATATATATATATATATATATATATATATATATATATATATATATGCAGATACACACACAAAGGAAAAGTGAAAAACGATAAAGACGTTTTCAAGGAATGAACAGGAGGCTGGACATACATTGCCGTAAATAGTGGAAGGGTTTGATTAGACTACCCACCTCTGAACCTTAATTATGGGGTAAAAAATCCTGAAACAACTCTATTTGAGATTTTATGTACGTAGTGATAATGGGGTCTAGCATGAACAAACTAGGGCTAAGGTTGAAATTTGGGAACGCGTTAATGGAGATACATTCTAATATATTTCTCGAAATATAATTACTGCATTTTATGACTGGTTTGGCACTGTTCCAGTTAATGCTATGGTTAAGATTGTACATATGTAGAAAAACCGCAGATTGTTCACTGCGATTACGTATATTGGATTGATGTTGCTTAATCCGGACATCTATTTCTTGCCCGGTTTGTCCATAATAACATTTTTGGCAGTTGTTGCAGCCTATTGAATAAACAAGGCCAGGTCGAGGGGGTGGGGGCAAACCAGTCATAAAATGCAGTACTTATATTTCGAGAAATATATTAGAATGTATCTCCATTAACGCGTTTCCAAATTTCAACCTTAGCCCTGGTTTGTTCATGCCAGCCTCCATTATCATTACATACATAAAATTTCAAATAAAGTTGCTTCAGGATTTTGTACCCCCTAATTAGGGTTCAGAGGCAGGTAGTCTAATCCCCCCTTCCACTATTTTAGGCAATGTATCTCCAGCCTCCTGTTCATTCCTTGAAAAGGTCTTTAAGAATAAAGACGAAAGCGCTCGGAATCGTTTTTCACTTTTCCTTTGTGGGTTTATCTGCATAGCTTTGACTCACGTGCACTTTGTGAGCTTTTTTTCCCATATATATATATATATATATATATATATATATATATATATACTAATGTTTTCTACTCACCCATCTACTTCCCTACCCATCAACTCAGCTCCCTCTCTACTGATCTGCCTATCTATTTACTTATACACCTACACGACGACTGATCTACCCATCTAATGATCTATCTACTTATCTCGCTATTCGCTTATCGCCCCATTAACTCATTTACTCATCGATTTATCTACTTATCTATCATAGTTAAAAATTTGAGGCTATTTTGATACAGTGGGGGCTTAAATTACTCATATAATTTCTTAAAAATCGAGATATGGATTAAATAGACATAAATAGCAAATAGCTGCAAGTGACATGAAAATTGAAAATGATTCAATGAAAGATTTACACATTGCAATTTATTAGACCAATTTGATACGGTATTTCACAGTGGGGGTTTTAGGAGAATATTTATGGGGGTAATACTCCCATTATCTAATAAGCTGAATTAAAGCGGAAAGGTGTAGCGAAGAAAACGCCCTGTCTGAAAAGAAAAGTGTCGGAGCGGCGACTGACTGCGCTAATCTGATATCAGTTAAGTGGACTCAGGCTTAATCGACTCGGCTATCTCTAAAACTAAAAATACTCAGATCAAACCGGGCTTATACGAAATTGCATATGTTGAGTGAGCGTGAAGTCCGCATAGCTGAATAATTAACTTGTGTTATGTAGGCGTTGCAGTGTAAGCCAGAGTCCAAAATTACATTGGCCGCAAATGATCGAATTTACACGACTCGGTCAATTTGTGAGGACCGTAACCGGAAAGTTTACCATTTTTTCCCTGATGGGGCCGAAATTCCAAAAAGACGGTCCACTTTCCTCGTCATGAAATTTAAAATAAACCGAGTTGAAGGAATTCGGTTCTTTCTCTCTAACAATGGGACCAAAGATTAGTTAACTGCGCCCCCCCCCCTCCCTGTCCCTTTTCCATCGTGGAAAAAGTTAACCGCCCGAAAAATGAAAGTCATATAAAGATCAGGATGACGATTGCTGCCATGTCCGATAATGGCGTGTTTTGACACGTCCTGGTGAACTCGTGGCCCAAGGGATAGCCACCAGTTCTTTGTCAAGAGAATGTGGCTATGGAAACCCCTTTCGTCTGGTTCCGTGTCGAAGAGTGATGTGTCAGGTGTGGGGAGAGGAGAGGGCAGAAGCGACATGTCAGCCTGCGGGCATATAGGAGACTCGACGCATCGCAAAATTTATAATAACTCCCTATACGTGCCGACATTTATGCTATCCGTTCTCGCTTTAGTTTAACCCAACACCTGGGTGTCAGTAATCCAACGCCTATTCCACTAGGCCAACCAGTGCTTGGGACCACACATTGAGCCCAAATGCAGGAGACCCCAGAGGGAATACTTACCCCTAAGTGGTCTTCTTTCACCACTTAGTGACTTTCTAAATGGATATTTCAAATTAACGTCTATAAAATAATAAATTGAATATTAGACCCTTGAGGAGTACTGGTTGTACTCAAGGATAACTTAAAACTATAAATCTTATCATTTCTTTTCGACTGAGATTCTTCGATTTGTTGATGAGTTTTATTTCCCTCGTTTTTCTTCATCAAGATGAGCAGTCTGGATAATATCAGCTTCCTTTTATTCCAACAAAAATTATCTCGCTTCCACCCTAATATTTCATCGGATTTCGTTGTAATTTTGATTGAAACTAATGCATATTTCATCATTTCGTGCAATTTTTCTTCTTCATTATTAATATATATATAAATATATATATATATATATATATATATATATATATATATATATATATATATATATATATATATATATATAATTGGAAAAACACGACATCCCTCCTTTGGTTGGCGCGCAAACTAGCACGCGTCCCACCCCAAGCTTAAACGTTTGATATCAGTATGTGTGGAGAAGAGAGGTCTGAGGTTCGAGTCCTTGCCGGGTAATGTTTTTTTTCTCTTTGATTTTCTCTGGGTCATCTCCAGTAGGATTTCTTCTCTCTTGTTTCTGTGTATCACTTCTCCCTATATATATATATATATATATATATATATATATATATATATATATATATATATATATATATATATTGAGGCCAAGGAAATAATAACAAAAGACATCTGGGTTTAGCTTTGCCCCTCCGATGTTCTCCGGTAACATAGGAGAAAGGGGAAAAGGGTAAATGTTACGAGACAGATTCCTGACATCAGCTCAAAAGGCAGGTTCTTCGAGGGTGCACTTATAAACAATCCATTCAAAAGTGCGCACTGCCAATCTCGTATTACCCTCTCTCAGAGCTACAAGACGCCAAGTGTGGGAGACCAACCTAAGGTCTCACCTTGCGAGTCCCCCCTCCACCTCCCAATTACCCCGCGGGAGTAATTTGGGTATGTAACAGGTTGACTCAAGGAAACTTGGCTTTTTGTTCGTTCTAACGGAAGAGACAATAAAGTCACCGGTTGAGAGACTTTTCGAGTTCGAGAAGTAAACAGAAAAATCACCGGTAGAAAGTTTTCTGCAAGTTAAGGAGAACTTGCAGTCCTTGTACAAAACCAGATTATACCAAGGAAGCTCGGCGCCGTTCGAGTCCCAAGATTATTGAGTATCAATCTACCCAGTTTGAGGACTCCAAATCTTACTCTATCTGAGTTGGACAAACCCCAACTAGATAGGAAAAAAGAAGACAACGATTTCAGCTCGTCCGGAAGAAAACGAGGTCAAGGTCGCCCCAACCGGCTATAAGTAGAAGGACTAAGCTTTCGCTTGAGCATCCACCCAAACTAGATCCCACGTGACGTCACCCGTCAAATCGACAGGCAGGACGACGAACGCTATCTATTGAACAAACAACCAACTACTCGAGCTACGCCTCTCCGGAACAAAATCTCCGAAGATAGTCTAACTGCTCTCGGGTATTTAATCTCCATTACCTTATGTGAGTAAAGAATAATCCTGTTGTTTATGACCCCGTGCATAATAATTAGTTTATTGGATGCCTGGCCAAGGACAAAGATGCAAACTTAAAATTGTTCGCCCGTAAAATTCTATCTCGAATCGAGCTTCGAGAGCTCACCCAGCAGTCCCATTTTCTTTTTTTTAGATGTATTATATCTGCATTTTTTATGTTATTTAGTGAGAGGGCTTATATCCATTAAAGTCTATTTTTTAGTAAAAGCACTGTTTTAATGATCCTCGAACGAGATAAAGTGGCAATAATTGATAAAGTCAAGAAAGAAACCCCTTTTATTCATTCACTAGAATAAAAATAAAGTTTAGCACTCTTAGAGGACGATCCTCAAGCGATCATCGAGGCACGAACCTACGCTTCAAGTCAAAGTTTATTTGGTTTATTAAAAATTAATAAAACAAGTAAATATATATATAATTTCGGCTAACCTACGACAATATATATATATATATATATATATATATATATATATATATATATATATATATATATATATATATATATATATATATATAAATGGAGGTAAAGTTGGGAAATATATTTTAAACGTAACAAGTTTTGTTAAAAGCGACAGCTAATTGTGCGTTTGTGATTCTTTTTTCACATCTTTCAATTTGTCTTATATTTGCCTTTATGTCTGGATTGAGTCCATGTATAAGTTCTCCAAAGTTCATAATAGCACGATTTCGAAATTATAGCGAGGGAATAGAAGATTTCTTAGGTAAAAAACACTTTATTTATCTGACGCGTTTCGTTACAACTCGTAACATCTTCAGAGATACAAGAAAATACAAGAGAAAATTATAAGAATTGTTTTATATATCATGGATAGACAGTAAACGTGCAGACGAACATAGAAGTCACTCGGGTAGGGTACACTGGCAAACTCCCTGACAGGGTGGGTGGGAGACGTCAAGAGTGCAGGTAGAAGATTAAATTTGCGGTCGTATCCAGATAGATAAATGACCTGGATACCTGAGATTAGCTCTCCCGTGCGTTTCTATTCCGATTCTTGAATTGAATATTAATTTTTGGTTGTTTTTCTTGTATGTGAATAGCTTCTAGAAATAGTAATTGTCGCCGATCAAGTGTGGAGTCGGTAAAATCGTGCTATAATGAACTTTGGAGAACTTATACATGGACTCAATACAGACATAAAGTCAAATATTAGACAAATTGAAAGATGTGAAAAAAGAATCACAAACGCAAAATTAGCAGTCGCTTTTAACAAAACTTGTTACGATGAATATATATATATATATATATATATATATATATATATATATATATATATATATATATATATTGTGGATAATTTACCGCCTAACTTCAATATAAAAAATAATAGTTCAATCTATCGATTAATATTTACCTAAATTACATCATGTCGAAGGATTCTACTATTTTTCATTTAATGAAATTGCCATCAGCCTCAACCATGCCCTCTAGGCTGCGTTGGAACCTGCTGAGATGTTAAAAAGTGCTGGTTAATACATATTTTGTGGAATGGGTCTTCTGGCTGGGTTGCGAGGCATATGAAAGTAGATGAGAGACTGAGGAATGAAAGAATGTTGTGATAGTACCGTTGTATAAAGGTAAAGTGGAGAAAGGGTAAATGTAAGGAGTAGAGGTGGATAAATATGTTTAGTGTTAGAAGTAAAGTAGAGGAAAAATTCCGATTAGGCGTAGTGGTACAGCTGAGGGAGTGATAGGGGATGAGGCAGGTTGGGATAGAGCTGGTCCCGTGTGTAGAAAAGGGATTTGTAATGAAGCAGTTGCAAACACAAGAGATGAGAGATCTAAAAATGTATGTGTTGTAACAAGGAGTAACAAGGAAAGTAAGTACCCTAGGAGACCTTACGGTCCATTCAAAGAGGGTACCTTTGCACTATCAATCGAGCAGGCACATGACTGCTCAATTGTTTTGCGTCCCTAAACGGCCACTTTTCAAGACTTTGTCTAGTCTTGACTTGAACTGGTCAACAGATTCACTGTTGACAACTTCCACTGGAAGTGCGTTCCACTTACCGCAGATACTGTACGTGAAAAAATTTCCACACATATTGTGGTTGTAACGCTTCAGTTCAAGTTTGAAGCCGTGATTGCGCGTTCTGTTCTCACTCAGTGTAAAAATATCCCAGGAGGCAACATTGTCGAACCCTGAAGCATTTTGAAAACTTCGATGAGCTGACCACGCAGTCTACGGGTTTCCAGCGAGAACAGATTTAATTCCCCTAGTCTATCCTCATAACTTTTATGTCGGATAGAGGGAATCAGTTTGGTTGCCCTAGCTTGAACGCGCTCCAACCTTGCGATGTCCTTTTGAAATGAAGGACTCCAAAATTGTACGGCATACTCCAGGTGCGGCCGAACCAGGGAGTTGTACAGACAAAGTACTATCTCCTTGTTACGGTATCCAAACTGGCGCTTTATGTAGCCTAACATCCTTTGGGCTTTCTTCTCTGCCTCGATGCACTGTTTCGAGAACTTGAGGTCGCCAGTGATAGTAAAACCCAAGTCCTTCTCAGTGTCACTCGATTCAAGAGCAGTGCCCTTAAGGATATAATGAGATTGGGGGTTTCTGTGGCCGATATGCATTACTTTGCATTTGTTCATGTTAAAAGGCATTTGCCACATGTCCGACCACTCCCCAATCTTCACAAGATCTTCCTGCAGGCGGGCAGTATTTCCATCCTTTTCAACGTTCATACCAAGCTTGGTATCGTCGGCAAATTTGGAAATCTTGGCAACCATGTCACCGTCCATGTCGTTGACGTAGATGATGAATAGTAGTGGTCCCAGGACAGAATCTTGAGGCACCCCGGTAGTAATGGGCACCCACTCAGAAGCCTGTCCATTTACCACCACCCGTTGCCGTCTGCCACTTAGCCAGTTCTCGATCCAGCCGGCTACTTTTCCGTCTATACCAAACACTCGCACTTTCCGGAGAAGGCGGTGGTGTGGTACCTTATCAAAGGCTTTCTGAAAGTCTAAATAAACCACATCCACCGCCTTGTCCCGATCGTGCTCACTGAAAACGAAGTGGAAGAATTCCACAAGGTTCGTCAGGCATGACCGTTGCCTTCGGAAGCCGTGCTGGGAACTCTTCAGTAGCAGGTTTGACTCTAAATACGACGTCATTTTGTCCACCATGATGCTTTCCATGAGTTTACCGACTATCGAAGTCAGACTGATAGGTCGGTAGTTTGACGGATGGCTGGGGTCTCCTTTCTTGAAGATCGGAGTCACCTCCGCCTCACGCCAGTCTCTAGGAACGAATCCGGTCCGGATTTACATGTTAAAGATAGCGCACAGATTTCGTGATACTTCATCGCACACTTCCTTCAACACCTTGGGTAGAAACCCGTCCGGTCCAGGGGACTTATTCGTATTTAGGTCAGCGATCTTTTTCTTTATTTCTCCTTCGGTGAAGTCCATTGCCTCCAGCTTTTCCCCCGAGTAGGAATACGTGGGCTTGGGGATAGGACCAGACTCTTTAGTAAACACTGAGGAGAAGTATTCATTGAGAAGGTTAGCATTTTCTGCATCTGAGTGAGTTAATGCACCCTCCTCGTCCACTAAGGGCCCAATCCTATGATAGATTAGTTTACGGCTATTTACATAGCCAAAGAACTCCTTGGGATTCTCCTTGCAGAGTCTCGCCACTCGGAGTTTCTCAGTACGCTTAGCCGCCCTTATGCTGGACTTCACTCTCCTGGCTAGCCTTCGGTACTCGTCAAAGGCACCCGAGATCTTCGATCGCCGGTACGCATTTCTCTTCTCCCTAAGCAGTTGGCCGATTTCTCGATTAAACCACTTTGGTTGAACAGAAGACCGACGGAGACATTTCAGAGGGATGCAACTTGATTGAAGGCTCATGAACTTATTTTTGAAATTGTTCCATGAATCCTCAACCTCTTCGCATACCGCTAGCCTTATATCAGTCAGCCCAGCACGAAGACTTGCAAAGTCTGCTTTTCTCAAGTCAAGTTTCCTTGATTGACTGGCAACAGACCTTACCTTCGGGATCTTGACGCTAAATCTAACTAGCTGGTGATCACTGCCACCGAGCTCTTCGCCTACAGAGACATCCTCAACGATATCATCCTCAGAGGTGAAGACCAAGTCAAGGATATTGTCTCCTCTCGTCGGTTCTCTGACCCATTAAGTGAGGAACTCGTTGTTGGCGAACTCCAGGAGTAGCGCGCTCTCGCCGCAGGCTGCTCTGGTTTCCCAGTCAACTTGTCTGTTGAAGTCGCCCATAACGATGCACACTCTGCCTTAAACAAGCTCACCCAGCAGCTGGTACAGTTCCCTGTCCTTCTCAACGGGTTGGGAAGGGGGTCTGTAAAGCACCAGGGTCCTGTATCTGACAGGACCTATCTCTAGGTCAACGCCTAGGAGCTCGTAATCGGATATAATGTTGGAGTTCGTGGATTTGATTGTATCCTTGACATACAACATTACACCGCCACCCTCTCTGTCTGGCCTATCTTTGTGGAAGAGTTGGTAGCCAGGAACCGTGAATTCGCCTCCAAAGTCTCGGTTAGAGGTTTTTATCCACCATTCTGTTATGGCTACCATTTCGGGTTCTTCCGTCGCTACGAAGCCACGGAGCTCAGAAAACTTGTTCCTGATTGACCTCGCATTAAACAGAAAAACTTTCAGGGAGTCCCCGACTGTAGGACTCCCTACGCTCTTCCGTTTCCCGGCTTGTTTGTTGGCCAAGCACCCCTTTTTGCGACCTCTGAGAGGTCGTTCCTGGAGTGACACGGGCGTACTGGCGTACGTCCGCCCTCACTCTGGGCCGGATACTCCTTTCGGTCCCCTCTATGACATCCTATATCATGTTCGACAGAAAGGCCTTGTCTTTAAAGGGAAGATGTACCCCATCCCTTTGGTAGAGATCATTTCTACCATAAAAGGTGCGGTACGAGTCCACAAAAAAGACCCCCTCTGCCGTACACAAATCTGCCAGGCACCGGTTCAAAGAGACATTCATCGAGTGAGCGGGCCGTGTTGGACCTCTCCTCGAGAGCATCCCGACTACCACGCGCTTGCGGGTTTTCAGCCCACAGTCGTCCACAGCACCCATGACCGTGTGGAGGATTTTATCTGTAGGGCCTACCCTACCTCCTCTCAGGTAGAGGTCGTTTCCACTGACCATCAGAGCAACGACTGAGCTCTCAGAAATCTGTGATTTCTCAGCCTCTACTCTGATGTGGTGGTTATCACATCCTGGCAGGCAGCTTACCTTCACGCTTGTGCGAAGGCAGGCCGCTAGCAGGGGCTGCAGGTCCCGTGCCTGGGAATCACCCACAAGGATGACCCTGGCACATTTGCCTGCTGAGCTCGGATTCTTTATTTTATGAGGCAAGCTCTCCGATTCCTCTCTCTTCCCCGTCATGGTCTTTTCAGGCTTTTCTTTTTTCTTCTTCCTCTTATTCTTCTTCTTCTTCTTCTCTATCATCTTTTTCCCCTTGTCTTTCTTTTCATTAACTTCTTCTACCTTTTCTTCTTCTATTTCTCTCTCTTCCTCTTTCTTCTTTCCCTTTTTCGTCTTTTTTTTCTTTTTTCCTTTTGGCGTCTCTGCCACATTCGGGCCCGGGCTCTCTGCAGAGGTGGTGTTTGACACAGGACTCGAGAGCTCGTTTAACTTCTCTTCGAGCCTGCGGATCTGGTGGGAGTGCTCCTCCTTGAGCCTCTCGATTTTCTGTTCGATGTCTGTAGTTCTTTCCCTGTAGTAGGCGACTACTTCCTCCAATTCCTTCTTTAAAATGCAAGTGGTGCATACACTGCCTGGGTGGCATTTCGCATAGCAGCCTTCCGGGAAGTCAACGCACCACTTGTCCTTGTTACATGTGGCACACCTAAATATTAGCACTGCTGGACCTTTCTTGCCTGCCATTTTGAACACTCTATTTCTTAAGCTTGTGCCTAATCAATATATAAAAAGAGGGTTGGTGAGTTCTCCCCGCGTGAGTCGCTCCCGCCTATTGATCGGGGAGGTTTCGGAGTCTTCCAGAAGGCACGCTTCATGTGCTGCTGTTCGTCCGACTGAGTCGTCAAGCCTCGGCGTGCCGTGGCTCCCAACCAAGCAGCACAGACGGTCCCCGAAGGGGCCATCGATTTGTCACCAGGTGAACAACAACGAAGCACGCCCCTTACTAAACTCCTACTAGTTCCCTTCACAACGGCCAGGATCTCGGAGTAGCGTTCAATGGATATCCCGCCACACAAAGGAACTCGACCCAAGGCTTTTTATTGGCCTGGCAACCAACATGGGAACAAAGGGCCATCACCTCGGACCAATGCTACCAGAAGCACCCGTCAACGGGCACTGGGAACGGTCAATAATTACGCGCCAGGGAAGGGGTTAACGGGGCACTACCCTCATCCCATTCCTTGTACCCCAACGCCTAGGACACCCCTAGTCCTAGTCTCTCGCAACCAGTGAGCGTCGATTGGCGTTGTTTATAGAGGTTCCAAAGCCTCTCTTCTGACGCGTGAGGTAGCTGCCAGGTCCTTATATGTAGATAGAGGGAAAAAAGGGACAGAGTAACATGATAGGAGTAGGTCTTTTTTGTTTTTTTTCTTTTTGTATAAGTGGGAAATAGGATAAAAGTAAAAAAAAATGAGAAGGATAGAGTAGAAAAAGGAAAGAATGACGCACTTAGTCTAGAACCTCGTTTCCGACCAAATCGACAAGGGAAGCCCTGCCAGGGGTACCCAGAAGAGGTACCCCCGCCGACATAGCTCGAAAAGTCAAAGGTCCACACAAGCTCTCTTCCCGCGACAAGGGGGCGTCACCTCTCCCTCTGGTTTTGAATGTAGAACGTGACTACACTGTTGTATGTGAGTGAGACTGACATGGAGAAAAAGGAAAGAACTAGACTGAGACTAGTGCAATTAGACAACCTGAGCGCGATGCTTGGAGAGTTAAGGGTAAAAGAGAGAGGAACGACTGAGCATTAGATGTTATGGTGTGAAGAAGGGTCTGAATGAAGTCATGACTATCAGGGTTCTAAGGTTGGACGAATATGTAAAAAGAATGGATGGAAATATAAATGTGGCGAAAATATACGAGTATCAGGGTGTGCGGTGGGTTTGAACGCCTCGTGAAAGGTGGAGTGATTATGTGAAAGAAAGTTTAAGAACGAAAGGGATGACCGAGGAGAAAGTAGGTGTTATTGTGTTCAATAGGTGTGTGATAAGACGTTTTTGGGGTCTGATGCCCAGAGATGAACCCTGCTTGGACGGAATGTCCCAGCACATAGCAATAGAGGGCAAATACGAGGGGCGGTCAATAAGTTTTGCGAATCGGTAGGGCAAAACAGAGGAAGGGAGATGATTGTTTGTGAGGGTGTTAGGACAAGTTATGACAAGTCATGGCCTGCAGCCGCACGCTTCTGCCTCGTCTATTTAAGAAGCAGTAGCTGATCGCATATCGTCAGTCACAATTTTTCAACAATGGAGAAGGTTGAGCACCGCGCAGTGATCAAATTTTTGACCAAGGAAGGCAAGAATGCAAAAGAGATCCATGAACGCATGATTGCAGTGTACACCGACACCGCCCCTTCCTATGCAACTATTGTTCGCTGGAATATGGAGTTCCACCATGGTGGTGAGTCCCTTAAAGATGACCCCTGTCCAGGACGCCCGTGAGACGTGACCAACGAGGACAATGTAGCCCGTGTGGAGAAGATAATCCTCGAAAATCGACGGATGAAGGTCGAAGAAATCGAGCTAGAACTTGAAATATCGCATGGAAGTGTTATGAACATCATCCACGACAATTTGGCCATGACTAAGGTCTCTGCCCGTTGGGTCCCTAGTAACCTCACGCCCCATGATCGACTTCAACGTCGTCAAAGTCCACAAGGCCAGAGTTGCACAAGCTGCCCTGCGCGAGTGCGGATTCGAGGAGCTCAACCAACACCCCTTCAGTCCATGTATGGCCACTAGCGACTACATTTTATTCCGCCAGCGCAAGGATGCACTACGTGGACGCCGGTTTGGGGACGATGAAGATGTCCAGCTCGCAGTCCAGGAGTGGATTGAACAGCAGTCGGGAGATTTCTGTTTGTCGGGAATTCGAAGCCTCAAGGACAAGTCGCGCAAGTGCATTGAAGTTGAGGGTAGTTATAATAAAAAATAATAAAACACTTTTCCTCATATCTCGTTTCATTATATCCGAATTGCCAAACTTATTGACCGCCCCTCGTACGTCGTGCACAAAATGATAGGTGGTATTGTGCTTTGTGCAGCTGTTGGCCCTACAAATCCACAAGCAAACTGTTTACCTTTCGGTAACATGGCATCAGTTTAGTTTTATTATTGATATACTTAGACGAGTCCTCAAAAGACGGAGTCTTTTGAGGACTCACAATAGCCGAGTTGACTAAGCCACTCGTAAACGGGCAACTCGTGGAAGGTGTTCCCAACTCGCAGTACTTTTACTTCTTTCTTTTTTTATTATCTATTATTCTACATCCCTCTATCAACACTAATAAAAATGGATGGAGGTGCTGCCGGGTCGAGTAAAAGCAGCAGTTTCCAGTTAAGCGAAGTTAAGCTACACCGGAAACGCTCGATGAAAATCAGATTTGGGTCTATTTTACGGTAATTGCCATGAGCTGCAATGACCCTTTGTTCGGACCCTAGAAACAATGTAGAGAGAACTAAATTCCCTTTCTGACAAAACGTGTATAAAGGTGTCAAGTTTAGAATTTCTTTTATCCACGATTTGTCGTTTCATCTATCAATGTGTCATACCCTTTTCCACTTCAGAACTTTTAATCTTTTTTATTAAATCTATCGCTTGTGTTTGTCTTCCTATCAATACCAAGCTCGGAGCGAAAGTAGGTCTGGTCCCGGTCCAATAATTATACATTATGTAGCAAAATTTCTTTTTTTTTCTTTTTCTTGGATTAAAAGTATTATTTCCCATTTGTTCGTAACTAAACTAAATGGAAAAGATCTATTTTGATCCCAAAACTCTGCTTTGTAGGTAGGGCACTAAATTTCTAAATTTGCCCATTTAGAAAATAATCCTAGGTTATTATTAATTTCGAAAATAAAATGAGAATATATAAAATGCTTTAATTTTTTTCAAAGTATGGTACAAAATTGTAAATCTCATTTTTAAAAAAAGAATTGTAATGTAATATAATAATATTTGTTTTAAGGAAACCTTCCAAAACATTCTATGTAGATTTAATGAAAATTTTCTAAAATTAAGTATAATTTTAGGAAGTGTAAATAATGGTTCGGGAACTTGCTAGAACACACACATAGAACCTTTTAGAACCTTCTGGAATATTACTTCAGAAATATTTACGCAAGGATTCACATATCTTCTATCTTTTGAGCTCTACCTACCAGAGTGAACACATTAGAGAATAAATGCCATCAAGAGACTGCAATTATTCTCCAGATGCATTCTGTTATATCTTCAAACAGTTCATCGAAACAATAGCAAAAATTTTCGGTGTGACAGCATCTATGAGAATGTGTGAAGTTTACAAAGCATACTTTGGCACACCAGTTTGAGACTAACACAAACCTGGACACCTCATTTTGCTTGTGAACACTGCAAGAAAACTTTAGATGGTAAGAAAATTGTTTGTTGTAAAAAGTAAACTATTAAATGTCTAAAGTATTTAAGCTATTTTATTTGTTTGTAAGCCAAAGGAGTAATAAATTATGTATTTTTAATCTTGCAGGATGGTATGAGGGGAAAGAAGAGCCATAAAGTTTGTCATTTCCATGATTTGACGTAAACCCACTGACCACTTAAGTAACTGCTGGTGCAGCTTGGTGGGTTCTTCTAAACGTCGATGTGTCAGAAATGCACCTGCTATTTCCTATCCCAATCTTCCATCCTCCTTTGCACTAATACTACACAGTGCTGATCTTCCTGTACTTAACCCTCCAGAAAGGAATAAGCCACCCTTAGAATAGAGCAACAATTCAGAAGCTGAAAAGCCCATTGAAGTTGTAGACTACAGAGTCAGAGATACATATAACTGTTGAGAAGAATACATACTATCCAAGCCTAAAAAGACCTCAATGACCTTGTCAAAGATCTTGGCTTGAAAAGTCAAATGTTGAACTTTTGATTTCCAGTCACAAAAAGTGGGATTTTCTGAATGAAAATGTGCAAGAGACAAGCCAAAGCAAGGGTCATTAACATTTCTCAAGAGTCTTTACTTATAAAGCTGGGTTAGGCTACTGCAATGATGTATCTGATCTGTTTCATGCAATTGGAATTACAAGCAATCCGGATGAGTAGAGGCTCTTCATTAATAGCTCCTCAAGAAGCATTAAAGCTGCACCTCTCCATAATTAGAATAAGCATCCATCCCTTTCCTTGACTCATTCAGTATATCTCAAGGAGGCCTACGACAGTGTAATTTCCTGCTACAAGCTTTGAGCTATAAGGAGTATGAATGGGAAGTGATTGGAGAATTAAAAATGGTAAGATTGATTTTTTATGGGGTTCCATGGAAGTTTTACCAAGTTTGCCTATCATCTCTGTCTTTGGGAAGGTATGGCTACCATAGCACATTACTACAAGAAGAACTGTCCACAAAGGACTGAATTCTCTACTTGAGGGCATAATGTCAAGCATGAGGAATTGATAGCCCCTCAAAAGGTGTTGTTCCCTCCATTACATTTAAAACTAGGTCTCATGAAGCAGTTTGTTAGAGCTCTTAACAAAGAGTCTGCCGCCTTCTAGTACCTTTCAAATTTCTTTCCAAAACTCTCGGAGGCAAAGGTGAAAGCTGGTGTCTTTGTTGACCACAAATCAGAAAAATCACAGTGTTGAGAATTCATTGAAAAACTTACTAAAAAGGAAAAAGAAGCCTGGAAGAGTTTTGTTTTGGCGTGTCAGGCCTTTGGGGCTAATCACAAGGCTGACAATTATGTGGAACTGGTAGAGAACTTGGTGAAAAGCTATAGCCAAATGGGCTGCCGGAGGTCCTTAAAGGTGCATATCCTTGATGCCCATCTTGATAAGTTCAAGGAGAATATGGGAGCACACTCAGTGGAATAAGAGGAGTAAGAAGCTCTGTTGCAGGTTGAGGAGTATTGCAAATCCTTCTGAAGGAGAGATCTCCTGTCGGCGGTCGCGTCACATTGTCTCAACCGCGAGATGAAATGAAGTGGGAGGAAACAAAGGTCATGGCTCAAGCCCGTACTAGGAAGAGCCAAGAGTTTATAGTACACTGGGTGTGTGGCGACGGCTGCTTTAAACGACGCAGTGGATTCAGACCTTGCTACGATCCCTGCGCTAGAAACAGCTTATTCGTCTCCGTAAATAACGATTTATTTTTGTTTTTCCATCCCTATGTGTTCAACTGTCTCTTCTATCATTAACCATTTACTGAAACAGTTTCTACCTTCCTTACCCTTACCACTGCCTCCATTACCACCCATCAGCTTAAATCCTTTTATACCTACCTTTCATTCCTGCTTCTCTTACACTATTATTTCCTTTGTAAGAGATCGACAACTACGAAATTACCTCTTGACCAACTGCACAGCGGCCATACATAAAGTGGGAACTATCTGGCTTTCACTATATACCTCTCCACATCTCGCTCTCGTCTCTCAAAATAACTCAATTGCCCCCTTGTTGTAAGCCTTTAATTTAAAAGATTATCGGAAATTTTGAAGTCAAAAATACGTTTAATCACATCTTTGGTTGTGGTGATACCTGCAAAACCGTCATTTATTCCTCTAACCCATTTCAGGTAACAAGTGCTGCTTACAAGAAATTAGTTTGGTTTTTTTATCAATGCAAAAGAAAAATTTTGAGATCAGAGCTGTTAGCAAATTTTTAACAAAATTAGATTGGAAACCCCCTACTAGTTTCGATTCTTTGCTGCATGTTTATGGTGGGTCTACACCACATAGGAAAACTGTTTTGAGGTGGATGAAAGGTTTCAAAGAAGGAAGAGAAGACCTGAATGACGACGAGAGAGAAGGGAGACCATTCACATCAACCAATGCAGAAAAGGTGGCCGTGATTCAAAAGGTTCTGGATGAAGATTGCATTATTAGCGTTGAATTTATTACGAAAGAAGTTGATATTTCCCAAGGATCAGCATATGAAATTTTAACAGAGCATCTTAGTCTCAGCAAGCATTCTACCCGTTGGGTGCCGGAAGAGTTGCGGGATGATCAACTTGCACAAAGAACTCATGTTCCATCATGACAATGCTGCAGCCCATTTTCGTGGCTAAGAAGAGAAATATTGTGCGAATTTCGATGGTAAATCATACTCCATCCACCTTATAGCCCTGATTTTGGCCCCTCGGACTATTTCTTGTGCTCTCTGCTTAAGTAATATTTAAAAGGAACAAGATTTCAATCGATCGAAGAGGCAAAACGTGAAGTCAAGACATGGTGGAATTCGTAAAGCCAGGAGTTGTTCAGATTGGGACTTGCGAAGTGGAAACATCGCCTTCAGAAGTGCATTGACCTAAATGGAAACTATGTCGAAAAATATGCGTCACTTTGTGTTATTTTAATTTTGAATATTTCTTTCATTTTTCACCAAGACTTTTTTAAGATTTTTCCTATATATATATATATATATATATATATATATATATATATATATATATATATATATATATATATATATATATATATATAAATATATTAGTAGTGTAAATGGGTAGCAGTCTTTCTTGGATGCAATTTTTTTGAAGACCATGGTATATTTCGCCTTAATCAATTTCATTTGGCAACTTTCTATTCTTCTGTCTTTTTTAGTCCATCTTGTAGATGGTAGATAACTTGTCCTATATTCATATTTCTTTTTAGTAAATGCGTAGGAGGCCATTTTGTATGCAACTTTTGTTCAAGTCAACAGCTCTAGCTGTGTAGTCGATTTTTAGCTTGACTTTCTCAAATTTCCCGGAAGAAATGGAAGTCAAATCTCGGAGAGTTGTATGGTTATTTGTCCAAGACGTCTTTCGACCGACATGGTCATCTTTTGGCACACGATTGAAAATTACATATAAATATTGGCTACTATATAAGTATGGGCCTAACATAAGTACAAAAAATGACCAATGGTGTACCTCTCGAAATTCAGACTGTTCTACCAAGGTTCTATGAATCCAGCCTACAAGGAAGAACCTCATAATCTACTACAAGACCCAACCTAACTCCAATTTATTCATGAAGAACGGCTGTCTTCGTTCCACCCAACAATTTCAAGAAGTTAATGTCGTTTACTAGTACATCTGCAACGTTGGTTACTGTGAGCACCACAACTATAGGTACATACATCGATATTACCACAACCACCCTGAAGAGACTTCTCACATCCCACCTACAAGACAGCGCAATAAAACGCCGCACCCAGAAATACTCCATCCTCCTCTCAAGAGGCATTTTTAACGCCAATACCAGCATCCTTCAGCGTGAAAAATAGCTAGAAAGACTCAGAATGAATGAAACCGTCGAAATCAGTGTAACGAAACCCGAATTAAACAGCACGCTAAACCAAGGCAATGTCTTACTCAGCAGGTGGAAGAGATATGTAGGATCAATGAATATGAAGCAAAATGGAAAATTAAAGATAACTTTTATAGATTTAAGATTGTACTCATTTACAAGAGGCATATGTAGAAAGAAAGCGATACAGGTATAACAGAGTATAAGATGCTTACAAAAAGCACCTTACTGAAAGAGTAAATAGGAAAAAATCGTAAAGTTAATGTTCAAAACATAACACCATGTAAAATGACTCAGACATGAAAGCATTTAATTGTAGTTGATTGGAATGTTTGCATAGCAAAATGAATTCTGGTCTATGTCATTAGAATTCATTTCTCGGTCAATAAGACTCAGTGAATTTGATTTCCACGTCTCCGGAAACCTTTATCTTCCTACCTATACTTATAACTATCTCTTCTCTGCTATATTCTATTTTCCACACTATCCGTTATATATTTACATTTATGTAATCTCTCTTTGCAATTCATTCTTAATAAACATGAACTGTGAGACTCAGTGAAGGGCGAGGCTTAGCGTCGGTAATAGTCTTGGATCAACCTTAAATCTCCTAACTCACTTTCCATACGCACACAAAACCTGTACTTTGAGTGTGTGTGTAGGGGAGGGCGTTAAGGGTAGGAAAACCATCGGTGCCATCATATATGGCCTAAGTTTTTTTTAGGAAATGATTCTTTAAAAAAAAAATGATAGTTAGGAGGAAGGAAAATGTGTAAAATGTGTCAAGGACCAGAAAGATCCGCAACTCTCTTAGAGCTATCTTTATTCTAGAATGCAGACAACTTTTTTTTGCAGTTACTAATTAACAAATTAACGCACAATCAGGGTTATTATTTACGATTAACACCACTACCCAACAATAGGGTGATTAGCCTTTTGTACCAAGTGTGGGAAGGCCTAAACTGAAGGTAGTAAATCTAAAAGGTGTGGAGAGGTGGGCGTGTTAGGTTACAGCCTAGTAGGTTTCAGTTATTTTAGTACTATGTCCAAACTTGTTGCTGTTAGCCGGAGTGAAAAAGGCGAGGCGCATTAAAACTTCTGCTTCAATGGAGATTCTTAAATTGGAGAATCGCGATGTTAAGTCACTCGGGTGTGTAAAGTCGCCGGATGGAGTCACACATCAGGTGGTTTGGATTACACGTTAAATAGTAGGTCCGCACTCAGATATTAAAGAGTGCATATCAGTGATTAAAACGGATATAAAATTACTATGCAAAATCTAGGCTCGTTTGTCCAAATCAAGCCTATACCTCTTCAAAAATTTAGGCTCTCTGTACCAAATTAAACCTATATTTCCTTAAAACATTCCTAAGTAAGCTTCTCTCTCTTCAAATTCAGGGTGTTTACGCCTAATTAAGTTTATAAATTAGAAAGTTAAGTTCGTATTAGTTACGCGATACCTTTTGCTTACAGAGGTGGATCTTCTTCGCAGTTGCCTTGGTAGCTATTTGTGTCTTCGCTCGAACCACGCTTGGAAAGCCTACAGTCCAGGGTTTGGAGTATACTGACAATCAACCCGCAGAAACTGGTAGGTATGGTTGGACTCAAGTTAACAACGTGGCCACGCGGAGGGGGGGAGCTCAAATTCTTACTTTAAGGGATTAAGAAGAGAAGGGATTAACTTCCTCTTTGACCCCTTATTAATTTTATTCAAGCGTTGGAAGCAATAGAAAGGGAAGGTTTAAAAAAAAAAAGAGTCGAACAGAGAAAGGAGCCTTGAAAAAATAAGGGATGATAAAGATTGATCTAGCGAAAACTCACCATTGGACTATTCTTTGAAATTCTTTTAAATTTTCCTGTGATAGTGTCTAAGTTCATTTTATAGAACAGCAGATAAAAAATATATAACGAAATAATGTGTATTGTAAGGAAGGAGACGATAAGAACTAGAGAACAATAACATAACTTTCACAGTAAATTTAAAATCAGTAACGTATGTATGACAACGTTGTCCCACGTAAAGATTGGAAGAGAAATAACATAAAATCATACGGCAACAATACGATGAATTGGAGAATTCGTGTGCCATTTTATTGATATTTTGATTATTGTCTATAAAAGAATTAAACAAATCTAGTTATGGCTGCTTTTATACTTATCTGTCTCTTGTTTTAGACGCATCTTTTCTCCCATTACACATCTCTTTCCTCATATATATTATTTTTAGAATTCGTTGTTCTTTGAACTGAAACTTGGACACAATCAAAGACAAATTTCAGAGTATATCATATGCAATTTCTATGGAAACTAAGGGATTATTTTCAAGAAAATTTATATCTTGGTACTTAGTTCTCTAGTTTTGGACAGTACCTTAGATATTAGAGTTACCCAACGAATATGTGTCCAAACGTTAGAACGACTTAGAAATCTTACAAACGGCTCAGAGCCATGAAATTCAATCTGCTATTTTTGTGAAGAATTTAATGTCTTTTTATACCCCATAGTCTGCCCCATTCAGCTCTGGGGAAAAAAAAGAACAAGCAGAACAAAATGAGTGAGTAGGAAGCGGTAGTAAAAAAAACAACAAAGATGAAGTGTTTTACTATAGCAACCTTCCAGAACGCTAAATGCTAGAGCCGAGGTAGACGTCGTAAGACTCCATGAACAGATTGTTACGGACTGGCTATGAAAGTCACCAATTATTAACCGATCGTTGTGGTAGTGAGGATGAGCAGTCTGCGTCAAAACACAATTAAAAAGATAAGATTCGTTTGGTATAACTAAACACAACAGTTTTAGAACCGACTAAAGATCCTACTTCGAACATGATAAAATCTTCCTTCTCGCAGGTCATGCTCACCCAAAAGCAAAAGGACGTCTGCAAATCAAGGTATACCGAGGACCTAAAGATGGTCATCACCACGCTCCGTGGGGCTTTTGGCTCAAACACCCTGAGGATGACAAGCATCACTACAAACGTTAATAACCCAAATTCTAATCTTTCATACACCGATATTTCAAATGTACATTTGTTTCTACTACACTGAGCAATTTATACTCACTGTTATTTTTTTTATATGCAAACCTGATTAAAAATATATTTAGTATTAGCAGCGTTATTTTTTGCCTTGGAAAAGACTGTACCTTATAAAGTTAAAGTACGGAAGTATTCCACTTCTTGACTCTCTCTATGAGAGAGTCACGTGGATGTATCACGTGTCGAGGTGAAGTGTGTTGTGTTGAAGAGAGGGGATGCTAGATCGTGTATTGTGCTGAAGAGAGGGGATGCGAGATCGTGTATTGTGCTGAAGAGAGGGGATGCGAGATCGTGCATTGTGCTGAAGAGAGGGGATGCGAGATCGTGCATTGTGCTGAAGAGAGGGGATGCTAGATCGTGCATTGTGCTGAAGAGAGGGGATGTTAGATCGTGCATTGTGCTGAAGAGAGGGGATGCTAGATCGTGTATTGTGCTGAAGAGAGGGGATGCGAGATCGTTTGACCAGGCCGTAGAGGAATAGGTCAGAGCGTGCCGGGTATAGGGTATGGCGGCGGGTGGGAGGGATTCCGTTAATTTCTCAAATGTGGTTACGGCGAGTGCTTGGAAGGTGTTAATTTATCGTCAAGATGACTGATAACGATGACTGATAAATATAGAAGCCAGTCACTTCCGAAGACATATAAGGGAAGGTAAATGATGACGATGACTGATGATGGATTTTTTTTTAAACTTAGGAGGCAATCCGGCGACTGCCAACTGGGGCAGAAGTCACCGTACTCAAACAAGAGCATACTACTAGGCTATATTAAGAAAAAAAATAGGTAAGGAACAACAATAAAAAGTACAAAGGCTAAACAAAACAACAATAAAAAGAAAACAAAAGAAAAAAGAACGAAGCTCGCTCCGCCGTCGGGAAGAGGCGGGCCTCCTCCCGGCACAGGAACAAGCGACCTACAAAAAAAAACAGTCTTAAATAAAGTGGAGGAGGCCAACTTCCTCCAAAAAGTCGTATAGTTCACAAGTTTATGTGCACCAACAGGTCCCGACTACAAGGGACAAGCGGTAGCGACCCCGCTCCTCCCGGTAACAGGACAGGTAACGTGCTCGAATATCACACAGACTGGGACATTGAATAAGAATGTGCCGAACAGTATTGTGGATAACGCATCAGTTATCGTGATCATTTACCTTCCCTTAGCTGTCTTCAGAAGTGACTGACTTCTAATTATCAGTAATCATTATCAGTCATCTTGACAATAAATGAACACCTTCCAAGCACTCGCCGTAACCACATTTGAGAGTGTGTCCAATTCTTAGACGACAGAAAGCAACCTTAAGCCGTCGCGGGCTAGTGGGGTAGGTGGTCCATGGAAACAGTGTCGGCAAAATGGCCCGTAACTTTAAGTTCCCCTCGACTGTCTCCCATCGTCTTTGCCAAGCCAACCGGAGATTATTCGGTATTCCTTCCATGTAATTGGTGTGAGGCAGAACGAAACGCTGGTCTGGTTGCCCGGGCCTCGCGGACTATTTGCCGCCCTCCTCGGCGTGCCCATTATCCGCACTTACTACATGTGCAGGAACCCGACAGAAGATAATCTAGACATCCGCATAGCTCTCCAAAACGGCCGCGTCACAGATATCGCGAACAAGAGGATGCGGAGATTTCAGTGCCCCGAGAGCACTCAGTGCGCTTTGTGAGTTGCTATAAATTAAAATCCGGTCTCCAAACCGGGCACATCTTGTTATCTCCCGTACTGAGCGGTCTATTGCAAACAGCTTGGCCATAAGGACAGACGCAGCACCTGGCAGAGCCCTGCTGACTTCAAACAGAGGGAATACGGTGCGAAAACCGATCCCCTCTTGAAACTTGGAGCCATCCGTATATTTACTCTGGCACGGCTCCAGGGTGGCACGAAGTGTGCTCCAAAATGGCCTAACGCAATACTCCCGGTGCTTTACAAGCTTTGGAAGCAGAGGCGTCGCGACAGATAGTCAAAGGTGGCATCCTCCAGAGTTGAGTCCTGGGCAGAGCCAGGGGCGCCAACGGCCCAAGAGCTATATCGACTAGTCGAAAGAGTTTCCTAGCAGTAAACCCAAATGACTTAGGGCATGACTGGCGTCTCTCGCTACATAGTCACCGTCGAGATCAGCTGCGGATGCAGTGAGAGGTGTTGGCAACTAAGGGAGGCACCGGGCTTGCGTGTACAGGCGAATAATGCACCATGCACGGCACAGAGCGAGTGGCATCTTTCTAGCATCGACAAGTGGGCTCTCAACGTGGGACGTATGGAAAGCATCGGTCGCCAGGCGAAGACCGGTGTGGTGTATCGAGTCCACTTACCGCAATGAACGCTTGCTGCGAATGCATCAAACTCGCATCCGTAGTGGAGCTTTGAACGAACAAAGGATGGATATAAAAGTAAGGCAATAGCCCTATCAGCGCCCCAAGCGCTGAGTGTCACGGAGCGAAGAATATCCATGGCGCGGGTACAAGATACTGTAAAGCTGCAAATATGACCCTCCCAGCTGAGGCGTCATTTAAATATAAGACTAAGGAAACGGTGCAAGTTCACCACTTCCAGGCAAACTCAATTTAGAAACAAGTTTGAGTCAGGATGGAGCCGTCCACCACCTTAGTCTTGGCTAAGGAAAACCGAAGTCAGAGTGCTTCAGCATAGCAAGAGACGCAGTTCATGCCTGTTGGAGTCAACACCCCAAAGTTGGCATCTGGACAGCGTTAAAAGATATTGAAAGGTTGTCCACGTAGAGTATAGGAAGAACATCTTCCGGAAGCACCGAGGTTATGCCGTTAATGCTCAGGGCAAAGAGTGTGACATTGAGGAAACTTCCCCTCGGGACACCCTCTTCATGCTCCATTGGGCCGGAGAGGGCTTCCCTCACCCCTACGCAGAATCGACGATCTCGCAAAAATTCACATATAAAGATTGGGAGGAGTCCCGTCTCCGCCATCGTGTGGAGATTCTCCATGATACCGTGTCGTCATGCGGTATCATAGGCCTTCTCCAGATCGAAAAACACCGTGGCGTAGTGCTGTCTACGAAGGAAGGCCTCGCAGACGGCATTTTCCAGTCGCAGCAGAGCATCCAACTTGGAGTGGAACTCGCGAAAGCCACTATGTGCAGAAGACTGATGCCCTCCGCTGTCCAGAGAAAAAGCTAATCTAACATTTACCAATTTCTCCATCAAGTTGCACACACAGGGGGTTAGAAAGATCAGGCGGGAACCGGCTGGGGTAGAGTAATCTCTCCCTGGGTTGCGAAAATCAAGCACAGTAGCGATTCGCCAGGAGTATGGAAGCATATTCTCTACTCAGATCCTGTTGAACAAATCTAACAGAAAAGAGTGGCTCAAAGCCTAGTATGATAAGCTTATTTGATGGGGTAAAAAAAACTCATGAGTGGAATAGTGGATTTGAGAGTAAGGGAAGTGCAGAAATCACACTTCTGTGAGCAAAACATTCGGCGAAAGAGAGTATGCAGAGGTTATAGCGGGC
The DNA here is from genome assembly GCA_963969495.1 of Ceratothoa steindachneri. NCBI lineage: Eukaryota > Metazoa > Arthropoda > Malacostraca > Isopoda > Cymothoidae > Ceratothoa > Ceratothoa steindachneri. The sequence goes on from OZ018324.1 coordinate 120,752,039, forward strand.
CTCTGTGGTGGCCTACAGCTCTTCAGTGTATAAATAACATCCTGGTGGCAGCAGAGTGAAAAAGAACGCTGATGCACAGGGCGCACTACTACAGCAGCAAACGAACTGTTGAGTCAGCGGAAGATGCCAGAATCCTGAGAGTGAGTGAAACCGAGGCATGTCTAACGAAGTGTATCTAGTCAACTCAATGACTTGTCAACAGGCAAGAATTTATTGTAGGTTCTTGCCGGGATGGGCATCCAAGGAAGGTCCACCCGTTAAAGAAACCCGATAAGACAGTGACAGAGAGAATGGGAAGGTGAAACATAGAGATTCTACTGCATTTTATTTGTTTTAAATACCGCCCTTTTGGTAGCTTCCTCCAAAGGTACAAGTCGCCGACACTGCATTTAAATAAGGCTCATCACACTCCGCGCGAAGGCTGGCCACTGGAAAAAGAGCGGAAAGACTATTAAGCCAATAAAAATGCCGTTTCAAAAAAAAATTGGAAACAACGAAAGAGAGGATGCTGAAGAGTTGCATACCAATGAACCAAAGTCAAGGTTGGACAGGAACAAGACGCTGTAGATGTGGAGTAACGTCCAGCACTCAGTGATCCTTGTAGTATAAAATAACAATAAATGAAGAAACGTGAAAGTTACATGAAACCTTCGCATCCTTATGCTAGGTCTTTGACATGTGCTGGTTGCTGGGAACGCGTGAACTAATAAGAAATCTAGGTTGTTTGAAAATTCTGATTAATATATCAGCGTGACGCTATTACCTATACTGACTACATGGCAATGCAGGGGAGAGTTCTTTGGCTGTCCCGTTTTCTGCCATGTATCCCTTACATACATCCATTCCGTGCCATGCAGCCCTTTCCTGTAATGCAGCTTTTTTATCCCATGCAACAGGATGGTTTACATGACAAAGAGGATAGGAGAGACGGAGACCGTGAACTCCATCACCATCAAGCCACCTATCCTTAATGAGGCAGCAGTGCAGTTTGGTTTAAGATTGTGGAAGCCTAGTTTCGCATTTCAAGAGTAAGTAAGGATGAAACTAAATTCTTGCATGCCTTGGGTGCATTACCTCCCGAAGACATCGACCGATTTCCGGCTGCAATTCTATCTACTAAAAATTACTTGCTCTTAAGGACTGAGGTGATTGGGCTCTTCGAGAATCTCATTGTCTCATGCACACTCACCGGTCGACCTTCTACCATTTTAGAAGCACAAAGGAGAACTGTTCTATAGGTAGGAGTTGGGGAGGAGCTCGTGAGGCACAAGTTTATCCATCGCGCTCATAATTGCTACCCAGAAATAACTAACCTAAGCCCAGTTAGGAAAGCTTGCGGATGAACTAATGCCATTCTATAGAGCACAGTGTTTTAATGTCATTATAGCAGTGAATCCATAGAACGTAGTGACACTTCTTTTCTCGATATGTGTATTCCCAATTTTAATAATAGAAGTGATAATTATTTACATAATTTGAATTCTACGGGAAGTGCGCGATCAGCGCCCGTAGGTCCGTATCCTAATGGAAACCGTTCCAATTTTGGAAGGCGTAATAATAATCACGGTGCCTATAATATACCGATAGGATTGCGACTCCTTTGCAGGACCCAAAGACCAGTAGTATGCCGTTCACATTTGCATTTTGGTGAGAGTGCAAAATTCTGCAAACCCTTGGGCAGGGGCTACCTTCCTCCAGGCCATCTTCGCCTGCCCGATCGGAAAACTAGCAAGGCATTTCATTGCAAAGGCGACCGCTGGTGTGCCGTTTCTTTTCACAGTCGCCGCTAAAGTGAATAAATTAAAGTGCGAGTTTCTAATTGATACGGGGCAAGTGTGTCAATAATTCCGGCTAAACTGGTGCGATCGGGTGAATTACGCAAATCTAGTGTGAACATTACGACGGCAAATGGCGGAAAAATAAATGGGCACGGCGAGGTACACACGGATATTAGTTATTCCGAGTCTTCGCCAGTCATTCAGGTGGTCGTTTGTGATCATGGATACCACATCGCCGTTATTGGGAATTTACATACTGAGGCACTTTAATCTTTTGGTGGATTGCGCGCGTGGCATCCATATCAACAATCAAATTAATCTCATATCAGAAATGAAACAATTCGGGGAGCCTCTCTAATACGGTTGTAAGGCCGTGTTAGAGAGGTATGAGGCTTTGTACAGCTCCACGCCCACTAATCCCTCCCCACCTTACGCGACGCACACAATTAAGACCGGCAGTGCACCACCGACATTCGCGCGGCCGACACTTCTTTCACTGGATAAGCTGCAAGTGGCCAAAGCAACGTTCGAAACGCTATTGACGCGGGGAGTCGTGCGCCTGTCAAAATCATCATGGGGGCTCGCCGATTCACATGGTCCCAAAGAAGACGCCGGGTGAATACATAGTGATCGGTGATATCCTTGCGCTTAATGCGATCACAAAGCCTGACAGATATTCATTGCCATGGATTCAAAGTGTGACAAACCACCCCCATGGCAAAACAATTTTTCAAGGTTGGATCTGGTTCGTACTTACCATCAAATCCCTATGAACTCGGCGGTTTTAGAGAAGACTGTGGTGATAACGCCGTTTAGCTTACGTGAGTACGTGAAGCTACCCTTTGGCCTCCGGAATGCAAGCTGCACATTCCAACGACACATGGATAAAATGTTTCGGGGATTACGGTTGGTATATATATATATATATATATATATATATATATATATATATATATAATTTGAAGGATGAACGAAAGGACGCATAAAGGGAAATTCATTTCATTTTCTTATTACAACGTTTCGGGTGAACTTTTCACCCATCTTCGGGTACTGGAAATACAATTTGTGGAAAATAATTTAAGTTAAGAACCAAACAGATAATCAAAATGACGAATTTATGGAACGTATTTAATGTTAATTAAGGAGGGGGATAGCGATAAATTTACAGGCAATTGATAATTTATGGATTATTATGTTAAGAGTTAAAAATTAACGATTGGGGAAACACAGGAAACACATCCGGAAAAACCAACCTTAAACAATCAGCCGTTAGAGGATAACTGGGGAGAAAGGGCGAGGAGCGTAAGAAGAAAGAGAAGGTTAGGAGGTTGGTAATATATTTGTTTAGAGTAGAAGTAGTGGGTGAGAAGAGGAATAGGAATTCAAGGAAGGAGAAAGGTATTTAATATACATGGATTCAAGAATCCTTAGTGATATGGGATCAGGGGTGGTTTTCAAGATTTTAAAATCGTGATTTCAGTTTTACACTTAATAGAGTGAAGCCTAACAGGTGAGAATTCTTTCGTAGAGAGAACCTTTCCTGTCCTGTGGCTAACAACCAAATGTGAACAGAACCTCGCCCTCAGCGAGCGCACCGTACTACCGATGTATCTCCCCAGTTTACAATTGGGGCAAGTAAACTCATACACAACGGAGCACTTCGCTTCAGGCGGGATTCTGTCCTTACATTTGAAGTATAAACCCAGATCCTGAAAGATTATGTAACGGATATCTTGCAAACAGTAGGGAATTTATATTTGGGGTGGAAAATATTGTTTAAAAATTGGGCCGTAATTTTTTCAGTCAGAGACACAGGAAAGCCGTTTTGTTTGAAATAATTAGTCAGAAATACGACTTCTTAGTGAAATCCAGAGTAGGATGAACAAATATTAAAAGCCCGGAATATTAGTGTTTTGATGGCACTTATTTTGAAAGAAAGGTCACAAAAACTGAAAACTGAAATACAGTAAAGAACTTTTCTCATTACAATTTAACCGCGAGAGAATCTTTCTTACTTGCTCTGGGATTTGAATTTAAACTTCCTCCTTTCAAACTTGGCCATATTGACTATTTTTTTTCCTTTGAGAAGCTGCTTAGCGAATTAAAAGTCTTGCCCATCACCCGCAAATTTAAGGATTTTCGCTTAACACTGTCATATTTTGCGCAGAAATTTCGCCATCTCGCGCAAACTCAAATTCTCTTCTCTTTTTCTGCGCCCAAATGACATCGATACACTCAAAGGTTTAGGAAAAAAAAATGAGATAGTCATCACCAAACCTGATAAGCGTAGAGGTTTCGTTCTTCTTAACAAATCAGATTACATAGAAAAAATGAATGTTGTTTTGTCCGATAACTCTAAGTTCAAAAAGATCTCTGAACCCCCTCAATCTTTGTCCATCAAGTTAGAAGACAGAATAAACCGCCTTTTGCTCAAGTTAAAAAACCTTAATATTTTGGATTCATTTATTTACAACCGCCTGCACGTTTCAGGTTCCTACCTAGGCTCTCTATACGGACTTCCCAAATGTCAAAAGGAGGGCATCAACCTTCACCCCATTTTAGCATCTTATAATCTCCCCTCTTATAACTTAGCTAAATTCTTGGCTCCTTTATTAATCCCTCTTTCCTCAAACCAGTTTATATTTCAAAATAGCTTCACTTTTGTTAAAGAATTACAAAATTTTCAGCTCCATTATCCCTCTTTTATGAGTAGTTTCGATGTTTTATCTCTCTTTACTAATGTTCCTCTTGACCAAACCATTGACATAATTGTCCGACGTGCATTTCCCATTAACAACTTTAATTTTCATGGATTTATCCCTTCACTATTAAAAGAAACGCTGAAACTAGCCGTCAAGGACAATTACTTTACTTTTAACAACCAAACATACTGCCAAATATATGGGGTGGGCATGGGCAGTCCTTTGGGCCCTGTCTTCGCAGAAATCTTCATGTCCTGGTTAGAGGAAAACTATTCAGCCTAGAACTTGGAAGCATTGAACCTTTACTTTACCGCCGCTTTGTCGATGATACATACATTCTGTTCAATAAAGAGGAGTCCTGCGATAAATTCTTACAATATGCCAATAATATAAATCCTAATATTAACTTTACATGCAAAAAGGAGCTCAATTTCTCCATCTCATTTTTGGATATCCACATTTCCTGTGTCCAAACTGGATTTGAAACAAAAGTTTTTCGTAAGCCAACCTTTACTGGTCAAGGCCAAAACTTTTTCAGTTTTTGTGACCTTTTTTTTAAAATAAGTGCCATCAAAACACTAATATTCCGGGCTTTTAATATTTGTTCATCCTACTCTGGATTTCACCAAGAAGTCGTATTTCTGAATAATTTTTTAAAACAAAACGGCTTTCCTGTGTCTCTGACTGAAAAAATTACGGCCCAAATTTTAAACAATATTTTCCACCCCAAATTTAAATTCCCTACTGTTTGCAAAGATATCCGTTACATAATCTTTCCGGATCTGGGTTTATACTTCAATTGTAAGGACAGAATCCCGCCTGAAGCGAAGTGCTCCGTTGTGTATGAGTTTACTTGCCCCAATTGTAAACTGGGGAAATACATCGGTAGTACGGTGCGCTCGCTGAGGGCGAGGTTCTGTTCACATTTGGTTGTTAGCCACAGGACAGGAAAGGTTCTCTCTACGAAAGAATTCTCACCTGTTAGGCTTCACTCTATTAATTGTAAAACCGAAATCACAACGGACGAATTTAAAATCTTAGAAAACCATCCCTGATCCCATATCACTAAGGATTCTTGAATCCATGTATATTGAATACCTTTCTCCTTCCTTGAATTCCTATTCCTCTTCTCACCCACTACTTCTACTCAAAACAAATATATTACCAACCTCCTAACCTTCTCTTTCTTCTTACGCTTCTCGCCCTTTCTCCCCAGTTATCCTCTAACGGCTGATTGTTTAAGGTTGGTTTTTCCGGATGTGTTTCCTGTGTTTCCCCAATCGTTAATTTTTCAACTCCCAACATAATAATCTAGAAATTATCAATTGCCTGTAAATTTATCGCTATCCCCCTCCTTAATTAACATTAAATACGTTCTATAAATTCGTCATTTTGATTATCTGTTTGGTTCTTAACTTAAATTATTTTCCACAAATTGTATTTCCAGTCCCCGAAGATGGGTGAAAAGTTCACCCGAAACGTTGTAATAAGAAAATGATATATATATATATATATATATATATGCAAATTTTGTTGAAGACCATGGTGTATTTCGCCTTAATTAATTTCCTTTGGCACTTTCTCTTCACCTAACTATTTTTTTTATTCTATCTTGTAGATGGTGTATCACTTGTCCTGTATTCATCTCTCTTTTAAATGAATGTGTTTGGTAAAAAAACAAACTAAATTGTTAAGATTTCGATCTTATTCGATCATCTTCGGGTCGTTTTGATATGTTTCTGCCTCCTTTACCGATGTAACGAGTGGAGTGAGGATCTGACAGAGTGAAATTATAATAATGGTATATTTATTGGAAAAAGTATAAATATTTTATACATTAATTAAATAAATTTAAATAATGCAAAAAAATATATAGTAAAAGTGTTGAAAAAAAGATAAAAAAAAATTTAGCTGAGGAGAGGAAAAGATTTAGTCGAAGGCAAAGATACATAAAGAGGTTTCTCCTGGAGAAATAAAACGCAGGAGCTCAGCTTTTTGTTAATTTACTACATTTACGTTTAAGTTGTACCCACTAATGGGTAGATTTATTTACATTAATATTGGTCTATCGATTTAAGACTTACTTCTTTACACTCGTTTAAGTTTTTGTTTGTTTAGCTTTTACTTATATCTAATTTCATCATTTGGATTTCACTGACAATTTTAACACAATTATTTACATTATTATTTATTATTTACATTAATATTGGTGTCTTACTTCTTTACACTCGTTTAAGTTTTTATTTGTTAGCTTTCATTTTAATCTAATTTCATCACTTGGATTACACTGACAGTTTTAACATTACTTTATTACTTGTTGTCTATTATTGTTGTATATACTACAGATTGGATTTTATTTAATGTTTTTCGTTTAATGATATTTACTTCTATATTTATTACACTGTACTCATTATGTTTTTATGATTTACTGAATTATACTTTCAGCTCACTTCGTTTTTACACGGTTTGATACGTTTTAATTTTATTATTTCTTATAAACACTGGAACTTGCGTAGAGTTTACGTTCACTTACGTGACGTGTTTAAACACTTGCTTATTTGGTTTTCGCTTAATTATTTATTTGACACTGTTATCTATTCGCTTATTTATTTATCACTTTTATCATTTTTACTTTATTATTTGTTTAACACTTGACACTGTTAGCTAATTGATGAGGTCATCATCCCGCACTTTATGTTTTTATAGGTAGTCGCGTTTACTGTATGTAGACTAGACTTCGGGATGAACATCGTGCCGCTGCACAGAAGGCTTTCCATTTCCTTTGGGGACCACGGCCCCTCAAAGGTCCACTTTTACTCGCCATTTCGTATGCCTGTCACTAACTGCGTTTGATTGCTTTATTCAGGTCTACATCCAGTAGTCCCAAAAATCTTTAACTGTAATTGTTCCCCGTCGAAAAAATGTCCTCTTTCCAGGACCGACTTTTTCGGTCAGGAGAACTCCGGGGTAAGAATCGTCGTCTTCAGATTCTCCGTCAAGCTTCTCCTCTTCTATTTGTTTTAATGCGGGTATGGTGTTCCTCTTCTTCTTTGGTCTCTTCTCCTTAGGGTTATTTTTCGTGTTTACAACGCTTTCGTCTTTATTATGTTCTTGGTTCCCATCTTCTTGGTTGTTTACTGGTTGCTTTTCTTCTTCTTTTTGATTTGTGGCTTTGTTGGCAGTCTCAGATTGTGTTTCACCAACGAACTTGATATTCAACACGTCTTGAGATGCTGGGTTTGGTAGAAACCACAACTTTTTCTTCATTCCGTTGTGCTGCAACATGGTGTTGAGCTCCTCCGAGAAGCAGCCGGGACGCGCAAGGTTGGCCAGGTGGGCGACTATGACCATTGTCATAATCTCCTTGCTTTCGGCCGGCAGGACTAGCTTCGGAATTACTCTATCGGTTGCTGGTGTGACGTTGCCTGAGGGTAGATGCCGCGGTGGCATAAGAGCTTGCTCGGGCCTTTTCCTCCTTTTGTGATTTTAACCTTTCTCGCTTCTTTCTTATGGCTTCTTTGCGTAGAGGGCATCTCATGACCAGTGCCCGATGCTCCCCTCCGCAGTTTACGCATTCAAGTTGTTCTTCGCGGCAATCTCTCCAGCCGTGGCCAGATTTTGAGCATGCCGCACAGATTTGTTCCTTTGTCGGGCAGTTTTTCGTTGCGTGACTTTCGATGGCCAGGCAGATTTGGCAGTTTTCCAAGTAAATGTACTCTTCCGCCTCTATCTGCTCTGGAGCCGCTCTCAAGTAGAAGCCCAATAGGCCGTCCCGCAACGCTCTCTGAGCAATCTCGCTGGTGCTGAAGGTGACCTTAATCAGAGTTTTGCCAATTTTGTCGACCTTGTCTACTTTTGCCCATGCCTGTTTTGCGTTGAGTTCATCCTCATTTCGTCTGTGGAGTTATCCGCAAAGAAGGGATCTACTCTCCTGAGGATGACGGCACGCCTCACGAGTAACTCGTAGGGGGCTACCGCTTCGAGCCCAATCTTGCGGAAGGGTTCTTTCGCCTGGTCAGATACTAGGGCCTCCACATCTTTATTTTTCCAGCAGACGGCGGCCCACCCGTTTGGTGTCTCGGTGAGACGGATGAGTTCGATATTAATTTTCCTGAAAATCGTTTCGAACACCGTCTCCCTGGCTGGCTTTTGGTTCCCCGCTATTAGACGGAGGGGGATCCGTTTGGTGTCCTGGGGGGCGGGGGGACCCATGTCTCCCTTTGGGCAGAGCTGCCCTTCCCCCTTCTGGGCCTCTCTTGCTTCTCGGTGAGGTTGACGACTTCACTCCACCACGCTCGTATATGAGGTTGTCTGGTAATGGTGTTTTTGGCAGTCCTTGCCTTAGACGTTTCCTCCTTTGCCAGGACCAGATGGCTCGGGACACAACACAACACAAATACTCCCTTTAACTTACTTTACTTACTCGGTACTTACTAGAGAATGGAAGAATTACAAATTACAAATTACAAATTAGGTTAAAGTGGTGAAATTGTGTGGTAGGTATATAAAGGTGTGAATATGTTTTCTAGTTTGCCCTGGTGTTAGGGCATCACTAGCATTCTTCATGTTGAGTTTAAAATAAAAATTCCTCCGTCAAAAAGTAGCTGACTGTCATTGACAGTCAGTTTCCTCCGTTATAAATATATGTATTTCTCTATATTATAGGGATTTCCACCTTCGAAGCATTCAAGCCTTTCAAGGTTGACTTTTCTTGCTGAATGAATCTCAGTGTTGAATATTTTGTAATCCTTTTAATATGGGCATTTAGCCTCTTTTCTTCGTATGGTTTATTTTGACTTTGTTTAGTTTATATGTTAACATATGGGTATTGGGGAGTTGGGCACTTCGCCTCTTTTAATTCTTAAATTTTGAATATTAGGTGTGGGCACTTCGCCTCTTTTTTATTTAAATTTAGTTTTAATTTTGTTAATTATTGCTATGTTTCTATTAGGGGGGGAGGGGACTTTAATGTGGGCACTTCGCCTCTTTTTCATTTGGTTTCTTAAAGTTGTTAACTCTGCTGTACTAATTGTCAACTTTTATGTTCTAGAGTCGTAGACTTTTTAGATTAGTGGACTAACACTATGTAAACATAGGTAGTACCACTTCTCTCGCGCAGGTTCTACTGCTTAGGAACAGAGCAGTTCTACCTATTGCGCGTCTCCGGTTGGCACGTATATTAATGTTCAAGTTCAAGTTTGGGAGTATATTCTGGTCTATCTTGTCCCATGTCTTTCTCCCCAGCCTTTGGATCTCCGTGTTGATCGGCTTTAGACCGATTCTTTGGTGAAGAATCGATTGCCGAGTACGGTAGATCCTACGCGTGCCTGTTATCAGCAGCGTGGCTTTATTCTGCACTCTCTGCAACGTTCTGAGAGAGGTACAGCTTGCCATCTGCGTGATCACGGCCGGGTACACCAGGACTGAGCGTACCAAGGCCATGTACAGTTTTTTGATATTAGGCACGCTGAGGCCTCGGAAACGGTAAAGTTTCTTCAGCTCTCGTTTGGCTAGGGAGACTCTGGTATTCATATGTGTCTTATAACCCGTTTTAAAGAGTCGCAATCCCAGGACATTACCCTCGTTGGAGTACGGATAGTTTTCGTTGTTAACGACGACGTCATCAACTTTCCGGCGGTTCATTGGAATGATCGTGAACTTCTGGCGGTTGGTCTTGATCTTCCACTTTCTTTCATATCTGTTGATATTTTCAATCTCGACAGCTGTCGCCCTCGCCTGACTTCCAGAGTTCCTGAATGGACTCAGGACGATTTGGGTGATGTCGTCTGCATATTGCAGATACATCGAATCGTACCTCACTGGAGCCGGTAGGTCTATTGTGTACAACGATTTTTAAGGGGTATTTATACGCCTAGGTTGAGCGTAACGTTAGAGGAAACGGGCCAGTCCGGTGAGCGGAATTTAAAAATAATTTTAATGTTCGATTCCAGCTTGTCGCTTGATTGTTGATGACCGGCTTATCTTCGTTTATTAATATGGCTTGTAAGATGTTCAGCCTAACTTTATTAACCTCTTTTCTTTTAATAACGGTGTTGTTAACTCGCATATCTCTCGTTAAGTTAATGTTATGTGCACTCTCCAAGTGATATTTAGGCCCTCCGCTTTGCAGATGCATGGTTAAACGTCTCGAAAGTGTAGTAGTTGTCATGCCAATATATTTTGAGTTGTAATAAAGCTTAGTCTTTATCGGGGCAGATGAACTCGTAAACTATGTTGGTTGACTTGGGATTCGAGGAGTTTAGGCAGCTGTTGTTTTTAATCAGGAGATTGCTGGCTTTTGTTCTTTTATAATATATGATGAGGTGAATTTTATCCATTTAATTTTTAACCTTGATGTTACAGTTAATAATCTTCTTTATGTTTTTTTCATCTATTTTATAGGCCGTGGACATCTGATTTATGTAATACACTTTGATGTTGTTGACTTCTCCCTGATTACTTTCAGTTTTATCCGTATCTTTGCAATGATTATTTAAAAATGATTGCAGTTGTTTTTCAATCATGTTGTTTCTGAAACCGTTCTTCACGAGTGGTTGTTTTACTCGTACTATCTCTTGGTGGAAAAGTTCCCATGTAGAGCATCATTTATGTGCTCGGCGGATGTATGAGCTGATTACGCTTATTTTATACCTTTCTTTGCATTCAATCTCCGCATTGAGGCATCTCCCCATGTCTTTTTTTTTCTATGTACTTTAGCGATTTAGCTACTATTGATGTTTTGAACCTCAACCTCCAAGAAAGGGAGTTTATTGCCCGTGCTCAATTCATAAGTGAATTTTAACACGGAGTTCTCCTCAAATTGCTGCTTGATGTTTATCAGATGTTCTTCGTTTTGGACGTTGATGTAGATGTCTCCTACGTATCTGCAATATGTGTGTAGCTCAACCTAGGCGGAATAAATACCCCTTAAAAATCGTTTTCTTTCATTCTGTCTGATCCTCACTCTACTCCTTACATCAGTAAAGGAGGCAAGAACATATCAAAACGTTCCGAAGATGACCGAATAAGATCGAAAGCTTAGCAATTTAGTTTGTTTTTTAACAAACATATTCATTTAAAAGAGAGATGAATACAGGACAAGTGATCCACCATCTACAAGATGGAATAAAAAAAGATAGTTAGAAGAAGAGAAAGTTGCAAATGAACAAAGGAAATTAATTAAGGCGAAATACGCCATGGTCTTCAACAAAATTTGCATTCAAGAAAGGCTGTTACCCAACTACACTAAATATATATATATATATATATATATATATATATATATATATATATATATATATATATATAACTATCGGATTAGTTTCGGCAAGATGCCATTTTCAACTAATAATGAAGAAACTTTGCAAGGAGCACAGTATATATAAGGTAAGACACATCCTAAACAAAATGAAACAGTAGAAAACAATCTGGAAAAACGACTCGAGTGAATCTGGTTGTGAATGACAAGCTAAACAAAATGAAATAGAACCAGAAACAATCTGGAGAGTTGCTAATCCTCAAGAGGCATTGCGTCCGGGGGCTTATAAATACGATTGGCGACTCTATTCATTATAAATTTGTTAACTTTGTATTGCCCTTCAGATAAATTGAAATTATCAACTTTGTTGATGATGATGGATTCCGTAATTCTCCTCAATATAATTGTCTGATTTATAAATGATTTTTGCATGGTTAAAATCAATTCTATGGTCGTGATTTGCATGTGCGTAAAAAGACTTGAAGAGTTCGTAGACCTTCTAATATCAGCTAAATATTTTTTCCTCCTCTTATTAAAGTGGCCTGACTCTCCGATGTATGTTAATTTGCAATTAGAGCATGGTATACTGTAAACTCCAGCATCGAGATTGATTGGGCGCAGTCTAGTTAAAGATTTTCGAATGGTATTAGAATATTTAAATGTGATATTTATGTTATTTCCGTTCGCATATGATTTTAGAAGAGCCAAGGCTGGAGCGTATGGAAAACTAATACATTTTTTTTTAATCGTCCCTTCGTGGTGTGGAGGTGGCATAGAAGTTTTTTCGGGCTTTGGAATGGCATCTATTTATGAGGTAAATTGAACATTTTAGTTCAATTAAATTGTAGATAAGGTGGTTAATTTCATCCTAAGAAGAAGATTGGGTCGCGCGTTCTATAGGCTCGGAGAAAGAGGGAAGAAATAAGAGATATCTTAATGGATTTGTCATGTAGTGGGAAAAAATGTATGTAAGCATTTGAATTTGTAGGCTTTCGATAGACTAATCACTGAATATAATTATTTAAACAGTAATAACATAAATATCACATTTAAATATTCTAATACCAGGTTGTTTCCGGTTCCATTTCATTTTGTTTAGCTTGTCATTAACGCTAGATTCACTCGAGGTTTTTTTTTCAGATTGTTTCCTGCTGTTTCATTTTGTTTAGGATGTGCTCCTTGCCTAGCTTCTTTATTATTAGTTGCCAAAACTAGTCAGATAGTTATAAATAAAATCTCGATTCAAATATTGTGGTTTACCATTATCTTTCACTGATATACATGACATTAATATATATATATATATATATATATATATATATATATATATATATATATATATATATATATATATATATATATATATATATATATATATATATATATATATATATATATATATATATATATATATATATATATATATATATATATATATATATATATATATATATATATATTTAAAGAGAGAGAGAGAGAGAGTTACATAGATAAACAGGCCACAACAGACCTTGCAGTCCAAACTAGGTTGCCTGAGATAAAAGATAATGAGGAAGATAGTAACTACCTTTAGAGACCGTTCGGCCCATTACAATGGAAGTACCTTTATTTTTATCCTAAATTCTAACTATATACAATAGTTCGTGTAAGGCATAGGATAGCAAAGATGAAGTCTCTCCCCACCCACCTCTCCCACCCGTTTCCGGGACTGGAATAGTGAAAATATATACCTGGTAGTTTTAGAAAATAGACGCAACCAGGAAATTTTAACAGGAGAGCAGGAACATATTAATATATAAAAAAAATAAACGAAATTATGACATCTTAATTATCTTATATTAGAACACGCTCTTTTTTTATTCTTTTTTTAACATGCATTTTTTTATATTTTTGACGCTTATTATCTATTAGATCCATCTACTACTTTCGTTCTTATTTTATAACGTTTTGACTTATTGGATACTGCTAGTACCGTTTGGAGATGCAAATTTTCTGTAGGATATTTGCAAATGTATTTATTCATGTACATATCTAGGATTTATGTGTTTTGAAAAAGATGACAGAAACGTATTTACATTTTATATAGATGTAGAGAGAGAGAGAGAGAGAGAGAGAGAGAGAGAGAGAGAGAGAGAGAGAGAGAGAGGAGAGAGAGAGAGAAAGAAACTGGTATTTTCAGACAATCTGGACGACCATTTAGAGCATTTAAATTAAGTTTTCAAAGTCCTGGTCGAGAACGGTCTGAAGATATTCCTGGAGAAATGCGAACAGGCAGAGGAAGAAATTGTTTTTTTTAGGGCTTCACCTTTCGGCGGAAGGAATTTGCCCACCGGACAAGAAAATGAAAGAAATTGGGCCATGCCTTTGCCGAGGGACTACAAGGACTACAACGATTTCTGGGCATGTTGCGATACTACCGAAGGATGATTCCTAATTTTGCTGCCATTGTAGCCCCGTTGACCGAGCTTGCACGCCTGCAAGCTCGGGGGCTGAAAATATGACAAAACCTTAAAGGATTTTACTTAGTAGACACGATGAGTGTTGATAACCGTATATTTCTTGGAGGCTTGGTCCAACCACAATTTAGCAGATGCCTGACTCAAGTCAAGTGTAGAAAATATGCTTCCACCTGACAATTGACTGAATAGATCATAGAAATTGGATAGGTATCCACTCTAGACGCCTGGTTGACGGCTAGCTTGTAATCTCTACAGCAGCGGTCACTATCATTAGTTTCATCACTAGGCAATAGCCGAGGACCAGGAGTAATTAGTAACAGGAGAAATTATCCTTTCCTACTGTAGACGATCTAGTTCTTTGCCCAGTTTGTCTCGTAGAACGTAAGGTAAGTTTGTAGCGTAGCAAAATTTAGGAGAGACGGTAGGATCAACCTTAATAGTAAATTCTTTACCCCTGTAGTATCCAAGAAAATTATAAAATAAACCAGGAAATTTATCTTTAAGAAATACTGGTAAAACTGAAGATCCATACCCCGTGAGCTTACCCGCTCGCGTTCACATAATATTTCGTCCATTTCCCAATATGTTTCACCTAACTGTTTCATTAACTGTTGTTTTATTACTTGTTCCTGAGGGTGAGCGTAGCGAGCAGGCGGTATGGGAGGAAGGGAGACAGTCCCCCCATATAGCAACCCATAGTATGGCTCGAAATCGGCTTCCAGTAACCAAGCACAATAAAACATCAGGTAAAACTGAAGCAGTAAAACGACAGTTAATGAGACAGTTAGGTGAAACATATTGGCAAATGGACGAAATATTATGGGAACGTGAGCGGGAAGGCGAGCGGGATATGGATCTTCAGGTTTACCGAAATACTTTTCAATAGAAATTTTGTGAATTGTGTTCACTGAACCTAGTGTTAATGAGATCTCTACCTAACAAACAAGCCCCTTTACCATCAAAAATGATCAACCTAGCTGAAACAAAATTAAACTTATCGATAAAACTTGAGTTTATGGGCGAATGCTAAGGGGCGAAATTTCTTGGCTACACTTTTTGGCTACAATTTAGGCCTTATGACGGATGTGGCCAATCACGGCGTTGTATTTGTTTTGGGGTTTCTATTCTTTATTATTTGGTAAGTGCCTGCACTTCTACTCGATTATATTTAATTAGTATTGTAATTAATTTTTATATGATTCGTAATGTTTTAGTGGTAAAATAAAACATTATTTTCACAAACTGGCAATACTAAATTTGACTTCATTCCAAACATTGGCAACCCTGGGGCGAAGCAGTTAATAGAGCGTGATTCTTGTGCACTCGGTTTGTTGGACTTTAATATTACTGTTGTTAATACTTCGGTCAATTTAATAGACTTTTATATGGATCATGGCCTCATTTTAAAAGTGAAGATTTGCAACGGGTGTGGAAAAGAAGTGAAAGGTGGAGATGTTTAGCCCCTGTCGTGAAGTGATTATTTATTAGGTAATTTAAGACGACGAGAGCGCAGCCGACATTTAGAAATCGCCTAAATGCTAGCCTTTTGTATTAGGAATATTACGAGGTGGAAAGTAAGTTGCTGAGGGAGGAGTGCAACTTCCCACAATTAAGTGGGAGGTATGGGGGCAAATCCCCCCATTTCGAAGGTAACTAAAAATGTTACTTTTTGCCGGAAATAGCATAAAGTAGGCGGCGCTATCGTCTTTAATATTTTGATAAACGTGCAGAACTGATCGCATTAATTGTAGCCCAAAAGTGTAGCCCAGGAATAGCGACCCCTAGCGTGCGCCCATAAACTCAAGTATTACCAACTTATCTTCCAACTCCTCCAGAACCGATATTTCCCAAGGATACCTTTAAGTTAGAACCACCATAAACTTTTAGATTTACAGAAGTGTGAGAAAGTAGGACGAGAAGAAACTGTCGGCCACAGATCCTGATATTTAGATTTAGAAATTAGAGAACAAGATGTTCTAGTATCCCATTCTATTGTAACTTCACCCTTATTTAATGAAACTTTTACAACAATAGAACTAACTCTCTCAGCTTTGATAGAAATCAGCTGTGGATGCAGTGAGAGCTATGGGAGACAGATGGAGGCCTCGGGCTCACGCGTACATGCGAATAATGCATTGTGCACTGGGGAGAGTGAGTGGCATCTCACAAGCATCAAGAAGTAGGTTCTCAACGGGGGACGTGCGAAAGGCACCTGTCGACAGGTGAAGGCCGGTGTGGTGAATCGAGTCCACCTTTCGCAAACACGCTCGGTTGCGGATGCATAAAACTCGTATCCGTAGTCGAGCTTCGAACGAACAAAGGATCAATAAA
Source organism: Ceratothoa steindachneri (assembly GCA_963969495.1). Taxonomy (NCBI): domain Eukaryota; kingdom Metazoa; phylum Arthropoda; class Malacostraca; order Isopoda; family Cymothoidae; genus Ceratothoa; species Ceratothoa steindachneri. Next base: position 120,768,567 of record OZ018324.1, read on the forward strand.
AAAGTAAGGCGGTAACCCTCTCAGCGCTCCAGGTGCTGAAGATCACGGAGCGAGGAATATCTATGGTGCGGGTACAAGAGACCGTAAGGCTGCGAATATGAGCCTCCCAGGTGAGGCTTCGGTCAAATACAAGACCAAGGAAACGGTACGATTCAACCACTTCCAGGCGAACCCCATTAAGAAACAAGTCTGGGTCAGGGTGGAGCCGTGGATGGCGGCACAAGTGCACCACCTTAGTCTTGGCCAAGGAAAACCAAAACAACTGCGCTTCGGCATAGCGAGAGACGCGGTTCAATGCCTGTTGGAGTCGACGCTCTAGAGTTGGCATCTCGGCCGCGCCAAAAGAGATCGAAATGTCGTCCACGTAGAGTGCAGCGAAAGCATCTCCCGGTAGCACTGAGGCAATGCCGTTGATGATCAAGGCAAAAATGTGAGATTGAGGATAATTCCCTGAAGGATACCCTCTTCCTACTTCGTTGGGCAAGAAGCAAAAATCGCCGATCTTGCAAAAATTTATGTATAATTAATGGGAGGCGTCCCCTCACCTCCATCGTGTGGAGAGTCTCCATGAAAACCGTATCACCATGCCATCTCCAGATCGAAAAACACCGTGGCGTAGGTCTGTCTACGAAGGATGCCTCAAAGACGGAATTTTCAAGTCTAAGCAGACCATCCGACGTGGAGTGGAACTCGCGGAAGCCAAACCGTGAAGAAGACAGGTGACCTCTGCTGTCCAGAAAAAAAGCTAATCTAACATTTACCAATTTCTCTATCAAATTTCACACGCAGGAGTTTAGAGAGATTGGGCAGAAACCGGCCGGTATAGAGTGATCTCTCACCGGTAGCGATTCGCCAGGAGTCTGGGAGGATACCCTCTACCCAGATCCTATTGAACAAATCTAACAGAAAGGCCATGTCTCGCTCACGCAGGTGTCGAAGCATGGCGTACGGGACATCGTCCTGGTCAGGCTCGGTGTCCGCACACGAAGCGAGAGTGTAACGCAATTCACTCAATGTAAACCAGTTGTTGAAGGGTTCTCCGCCTCTGGAAGTAAAGTCAAGTGGGCGGCCTTCTACGACATCACGACGCGCATTGACTGCTGGTGGAGCAGGACACCCAGATAAAGAATGAGGGAAAAGTGGTCGCAAAGGACTCCGACAAGGATACTGGGACCGAGATTGTGGTCCCATTCTTCTGGAGAACGGGAGGGGGGTCCTGCAAGAAATTGCCCGAATCCTTTTTACTCGCTTCCACACTTCTGCTAGAGGGGTCTTCCTGTTACGTGGAGATACGTATGCCCGTCAAGAAGAGCGGCGGGCGTGCTTCGAAACATACCACAACCTAGCCATAGCTTGACGAAGTTCACCGACGGTGAAATCATTCGGGCCAAGCTATAGCGCATGTAGGCATAACGCTTCAGTTTGAGGGCCGTCGAACACTGGCTGACCACCACGGAAGCAGTCGATGTGCAAAAGCGCCAGACTTTCTAGGAATAGTAATTAGGCCAACGGCGATGAGGTTGCCGAAAAACAACTCATTGGCCTCATCCACCGACCTAATTTCCTCCACTGAAAAAGAGAAATCAGTCATTTCCTGAAATGTGGACCACTGTGCTTGCGCTCAAGTACCATCGGGTGGGCTCTCAGGCGGCAGCGGCCAAGAAAATGATCACTACCATCGATGTCCTTGACTACCCCACACTGAAAATCAAGCTGCGCACAAAGATAGATCGAGGCAGGAAAATGAAGTGGTTCTCTGGCAGTGAAGCGTAAATTCATCCACATTTACGACACTTTTCCCCAGCTCGTCGATCAGTTCGGCAAGTACCTGACCAGTGGGACTGATCGAGTAGTCTCCCCAGACAGGGTGTTCTACCGTTTAACTCCCCGAGCAAGAGAGAGGGCCTCGACAATCGTGCCACGACGCGGCTGAAGTCCGTCGCGTCGAAGTCGGCTGACAGTGAAATGTACGCAGAAATAACAGTATACATCCTATCCAGGTGCAGCTGTATACCTACTGTCTGAAAGGAGGTATCTAAAGCAAAAAAAAGAACGTAGACATCATGCCAGAACTCTGCGCGACCCCCATCCACCTGGCGGTGGATTCGCAAAACCCTTATACCCCGGGAGGGTGGGCAGGGGGCACGCGCCCAGCATGGTCCGGGCAATTCCATTGAAGGAATATGCCCTCCAGGCCTAGTTCGGAGGAGATGCGGGGACCCTCTTAGAGCGAGCAAGGGTCTTGAGGGATTATACTGAATCATATTGGGGCGGGAAGTGACATACACTAATAGGGCTCCATCGTTATAGGACCTCATGCGGTGTGGTTCTCCGCAACGTTCATCGAAGTCCTCACTGACATCAAAAATATTGAGTTTTGCAAGGAGAATGTCAGATTTCGTTCTAAGGACCAAAAAGCAATGGTAGTCCGACGCAGGTTCTAACCTCTGAGGAAAACGGATCTGTCGCAAGAAAGCTAGAAAAATTGGAACGAGATCCAGGAGCACGAGGAGCAGAAGTTGAAGACTTCTGCGAGATAGTTTTTGGTTTAATTTTATCAATATACTAATATGTTAATTGGTGGGGCTAGGCTCACGCATAGCGGAACCCACCTACGCAGCCACGTCACCCGATGCGCACCCTCAAACGGAGTGAGGGACCCGTGCACTCCTCAACTAACACCGTTGTTTTAAAACATGTGGCTGCCTTCGGCATTTTCCCTCCAAGGGTGCAAAGACCATCGCGCTAGGCAGTCGTGGTCCGGGCAACCACAACATACAACTCAGCACGGTTCAGCCACGGAACGACATACCCCGTTGAGGCGGGACCGGTACACCGATACTGCAATAAATCCGAACTTAAACCTAGAACACGCACTAGCACCCAATCAATCATACACTACAACCAACCACATAGATACACTCAGATACAATCAATCACACTTGAGAAACTAAAAAGGGAAAGGAGATAGAGGGGAACAGGAGGAGACCATGAATAACTCAAAAATGATAATATAAATAAAGGTCGAGAAGGAAGGAGAGAAGTATAGTAAAACTCCACTTCGCAGTCCGCTCTAATGAGAGGGCTGAGCCCCCTCTCCAACGACAAGGCAGGAACACCCCCACGGCAAACCTTTAGAAAAACCGTGGGCGTGGAGGGGGTCGAGGAAGAGAGTGGGTAGGTAAATTTCCCCCTTGCAAACTAGTCACGCATGCTAGCAGGACATAAGGGAGCACGTACCGACGGGCCCTGCCATCCCTTGATCCCCTGAGCGAGTTAGGCATATCCAGCCGCTCCCACTGGGAGTGGTCAATTATGGGCCGCCTGCCTGCACTTTGACAGTCCCCTGGGAAAGCAAATGAGTGACTGCCGCTGTTCACCCTTCGCTCTGCGAAGGGTGAACATGGGGCCGACAGAGCCAGATGCCGCCATTTGGGACCACACCTACCGCTCAGTAGCCAGACATCCCTTCGGTATGGTGGTTCCACATTGGGCTAGGCATAAAATCGATAGAGAGTGAAGGGAGAGATAAAGGCTATGTGAGGTAGGTGAGGGTAGGTCTAAGGCAGGTTGTTAAATACCCACCAAACCGGAGCTCAGAGGTGAGCGGGCATTGTCCCCTCCCCCCTTAGATCCTATCCGGAATGGTTGAGTGAAAGGAAGTTAGTCGGCGTCTACTCTGTCAAATTAGAGGACGACAAGAGAAAGCTGTGGGAGAGTTTGTTGGGAGAATGAAGAAACAGAGTAAGAAGATAAGGTGTCAGAAAGAATGATAAGAGGCTAAGCTATGGTCGGACGGGGCGCTGAATCCCGTCAGCATCGTGGCCAGGAAAGCAAATCGCCGTGCCCCTTACGGGGAGTTTCCTACTAGCCATTAAGTGTCCGTGGGTGAGGCAACAGTGGCCGATTCGCAGGTGGCACAGCATAACTTCATGCCTTCTGGTGAGAGAGTAGGATGATGGCCACGGAGAAGCATAATTGGAGTAGTTGAGGGTGTCCATATGAGTTCCAATATCGCTTCCATTCTTCTCTAATTAATTTATGGGTGAGAGGGAGACGCGGGATTGAGGTCTGGGTGGTGCAGTATGGAGGGCGGCCTTATTAACTTTTAAGTTGGTCGTTTCATTTCCCTGAATGCTTGAGTGCCCGGGTAACCAACATAATGACATAGAGTAAGAGCGTCCGGTCAAGAGGTGTATAGTTTCTAGTATCTCTATGGCTAGAGGGTGGCAAGGGAACAATCGCAGAAGGAAAATCAGCGCGCTCGTAGAGTCTGAAAATATGGTATATAACCCTGAGAAATGGAGATCGAGGGTCTGTACAGCTATTTGATGGCTACGATTTCTGCTGAGAAGACTGATGCTGTAGGAAGTAAAGTGGGGCGTAAAGTGTGAAAGGAATGGACTGTTGCAATTGCAAGTGCCTGCATCAGTTTTTGACCCGTCGATATTTTATAAGTGTTTCACAGAGGTGAGTATCTGCGCGCTCTTGAAACATGGTGTGTTGAGCTGGGGTTGGTATCTGATCCTTGGGGCCTCTCAGGAAGGGTTCGAAAAACTTAGCTCTTTTTTATTTTAGGAGTCCATCTGGCGAGTGCCTACAAGAGCAAAGGTCGCCGTACTCACATCACAACCCACTACTAGGCTATATATAAAAAACAAATAACAATGTAAATAACAAATAACAATAAAAAGTACAAAGGGTAAAAAGCGACAACAAACAAAGAAAACAAAGAAAAAGGCAACAAGAAAGACGCGCGCTCGGCGTCGAGGGTAGAACAGCCTCCCTCTGGCACAGGAACATACGCAGGAACAAACGGTCAAATAAAGTGAAGGAGGTCAACCTCCTCCAAAAAGTCGTATATCCAGAAGTTTGTGTGCAGAAACCATTCCCAAATACAAGGGACAAGCGATAGTAACGCCGCTTATCCCGTTAACGGGAGAGTTAACATGCGCGAAGATCACCCAGAGTGGGACATTGAACAAGAACGTGCCAAACAGTCTGGGGGACAACGCAGTTGTCACAATAGGACGCAAGCGAGTGCTTTATCAAATGACGGGGCGTCTCGCGAGTGTGTCCAATTCGAGGCCAACAGCAAGCAGCCTGAAGCCGTCGCAGCATTAAATGGTAGGTCTTTTGGAACAGTCGCAGTACAATAACACTCAACTTTATGTTCCTTTGGACCGTCTCCCATGTTCTCGGTCAAGCAGCCCGAAGAGCTGCTCGTATTCCTGCCATGTAATCGGTGTGAGGAAGAGCGAAAGTCAGATCTGGTCGTCAAGTTCTCGCGGACTCTTTGGCACCCTCATCGGATCGCTCATTCCCCACAATTCCTACATGGCCGGGAACCCAGCAGAAGATAATCTCGAAATCGCCCGGCTCGCCAAAACCGTGGCGTCAAGGATATCGCGAACCAGGGATACGAAGATTCTAATGCCCCGAAAGCATTCAGGGCACTTTGTGAGTCGCTATAAATCATAATCTGGTGTCCGAACCGGACATGTCGTGTTATCTCCCGTACTGAGCGGTGTATTGCAACCAGCTCGAAAGTAAAGACAGACGCAGCGCCTGGCAGAGCCTTGCTAACTTCAAACAGAGGGGATATAGCGTGGAAACCGACCCCCTCTTGGGACCTGAAGTCATCCGTATACACTGGCACGGTTCCAGCGTAACACGAGGTGTATCCAAAAAGGACGAACGATATACTCCCGCCGCTGTATAAGCTTCGGGAGCAGAGGCGTGGTGACAAATAGTCAAAGGTGGTACCCTCCAGGGTGTCGTCCTGGGCAGAACCAGTGGCGCCACCGGCTCGAGAGCTATACCGAGCGGTCGAAGGGGTTTTCTAGCCGTAAACCCAAGGAGCTTAGGGTATGATTGGCGTCTCCCAGCGGCATAGGCAGCGTCGAGATAAGTTGCGAATGCAGTGAGAGTGTTAGCAACTGAAGGAAGCGCTGGCCTCGTGCGTACAGGCAAATTATTTAGTGTGCACGCCGCAGAGCGAGTGGCATCCTCCAGTATCGGCAGTAGGCTCTCAGAAGAGCGGTGGGCGTGCTTCGAAACATACCAGACCCTAGCCCTTGCTTAACGAAATTCACCGACAGTGAAATCGTTCGGGCAGCGCTTATAGCGCATGTAGGTATAACGCTTGTGTTTCACGGCCGCCTCACACACAAAACTGAGCACTCCTGCGAGTCCACGGGAGTAGTATAGGTGCTCTTTCCAGAGCAACAGAGAGGTGTTATAGCTCGAGATTTTCTAAAGGGTGTGTTATACTTATTGTGTATGAATATAAGTTACGAGGGCGAATCTTGGGTGGAACGGTCGTAGAGCAGAGAATTCGAGCAAGTTTAGAGCGCATAGGGAGGGATCTGATTCAGAATCAGGGGCAATATTCATCACGGTGAGGCGAGAGATGGAGGAACCTGTTTCAGGAAAGAGATAAATCACAGGGAAAGACGTAATGCTCCTGCAGCAAGGCGGAGGCCTCGGTGATTCAGCTAATTCAGTTTAATCGGCATGCTTTTAGAAGCTGAACCATACAGGTGGCAGCCGTAATCAAGCTTTAACAGGAGAAGTGATCTGTGGATCTCTAGGAGGGTGCGGCGGTCAGCTGCACCTTGTGGCTTCGATAAAGAGGCCATAAGGGCAAGTACGGGGGCATATCTTCTCATAAGGTCTTAAATATGTATCGCCATGTCATTTGTTGATCGAATATAAGACCTAGGAATTTAGTATGGGTGGCAAAATTGATCGGCGATCCAGAAATATTAAGGCTTATCTTAGGAATCGATTTGGGCCAAGGAAAAATGAGGGCATGAGCCATTAGTGAATCGATGGCTCACTGCAGTAAGGTGGTGACCATCGCCGCGTAAGAGCTCGTCACCCAGGTAGCAATATCGTGTACATAAAGGGGGCGGCGCACAGCCGGTAAAATATGTTTTGAGAGAGAATTAATGGCAATTATAAAATGAGTACTGGTAGGCACTCTTCCTTTGGGGACACCCTCATATTGTATGAGCTTCAAAGAGAGGGCGCCCCGAAGATCTTCTTTCTTTCTTTTTTTTTTTTAGAGCCCATCTGGCGACTTCCTGCTAGGGCAAAATTTGCCGTACTCACAACAAAGCCTACTACTAGACTATATTAAAATACTAATAACAATGTGAGATAGCAAATAACAAAGATAAAAAGAAAGAAAAAGGCTAAGCGCAGGCTAAAAACAACAACAACAAATAAAAAATAAAGATAGCAAAAGGCAACAAGAAGGAAGCGCGCTCCGGCGTCGGAATATGCCGGCCTTCCCCCGGCGCAAGCGCATGCGACCTACAAAAAAACAGTCAAATAAATTGGAGGAGGCCAGCCTCCTCCAAAAAGTTGCATAGTCCACAAGTATGTGTGCACGAACCAGTCCTGAGTACAAGGGACAGGTAGCGTGCGCGAAGATCACATTCAACAAGAATGTGCTGAACAATCTGTGGGACAAAGAAGTTGTCACAAGAGGGCGCAGGCAAGCGCTGAATCAAATCGCGGTGCATCTCGCAAGTGTGTCCAATTTGGAGAGGACAGATAGCAATCTGAAGCCGTCGTGGCATGGGGGGTGGGGAGTAGGTCCATGGGAACAGTCACGGCGCAATGCACGTAACTTTAAGTTCCCCCAGATCGCACCCATTTTCTTTGCCGATATGCCCTCATTCCTACCACGTAATCGGCGCAAGGAAGAGCGAAACGTTGTTCTGGTTGTCCAGTCCTCGCAGACTGTTTGGCGCCCTCATCAGCATGCTCATTCCCCGCAATTCCTACATGTCCAGGAACCCAGCTGAAAATAATCTCGACATCCGTCCGGCTCGCCAAAACCGTGGCCTCACGGATATCGAAAACCAAAGGATGTGGAGATTCCAATGCCCCGATAGCACTCAGGGCGTTTTGTGAGTCAGTATAAATCACAATCCGGTCTCCGAACCGGGCAAATCGCGTTATATCCCATTCCGAGCGGTGTATTGCCACCAACTCGGCCGTGATGACAGACGCAGCGCCTGGCAGAACCCCGCTGACTTTAAAAAGAGGATATACGGCGTGAAAATCGACGCCCTCTTGGGACTTGGAGCCATCCGTATACACTGGCACGGTTTCAGCGTGACATAAAATGTGCTCCAAATAGGCCGAACGCAATTCTCCCGATGCTGTAGAAGTTTTTGGAGCAGAGATGTGGCGACAAATAGTCAAAAGTGGTTCTCTCTAGGGTGGCGTCCTAGGCAGAACCACGGGTGCCACCTGCTCGAGAGCTATACCGAGCTCTCGAAGGAGTTTGCCTCAAAGATCGACACAGACGAGCGGTCTTTCAGGAAGTTACGTATAAACAATGCCAACGGTCCACGAAGTCTCATGGCCTGTAGCTGTTGTAGAATCAAATGACGTCAGACAGTATCATATGCATTTTCTTAGTCTAAGAAGATTGCGGTGACGAATTTTCTTCTAGAGAAAGCAAGGAGATATCATGATCAAGGAGAGTAAGAGAGTCCAGTGTGGAGCGATTTGGGCGAAACCCAAATTGGGACGGAGAGAGAAAGAAGCTCCTTTTCTTCAAGATAACACATCAGGCGAGCGTTTACTATGCGCTCATGCAACTTTCATAGGCACGAGGTAAGGACAATTGACCGGTAATTTGTTGGATTAGAAGGGTCCTTTCCTGGTTTGAGTAAAGGAAGGATAGTGCTGTGGCGCCATTCTTGGGAAAACTTCCGGAGAGGAAAATATCATTAAAATTGTTAAGAGGCACTGTAGGGCATCTACGTGTGCCTGCTGGATGGGTATGTATGTATAGCAATGCCCTGTGGCATTCCTATACAATATTACATGTATCAATATTCCATTGCATCAATGTAAATATTACCATTACCTAATATCATTTTAACGCAATGTACCTTGTGCATAAATATTAGCATACTTTCCTTTTTAGATTCAATGTAAAAATATCCATTTATTTTTCCATTTAATTTCTACAATTTCTATAAATATTATGTAAAATCTCAAATATTTTGTATATGTATTTTCAATATATCTTTTGTAATATATAATTGCCATCCACAAATCGTGGCCAAGATACATTCTTTTTGGCAACACTTACTTTAGTCAAACACACAAACTAACACGCTTTCAGCTCTCCCACTTTGAACACAAATATTCCTGCTCGTATCTCGTCATTCTCAGCATAAAGGTCAGTTATAAATCCTCTCACACTTATTCTCTGCAAACTGCCATACGAGAGTAGGTCCTAATTATGATTACTTCTCTCATTGCAGATCCCAATTCACAGTCCATCATAGTTACCTTACTTCACTTAACCTTACATTTCATTACGTTACGTTATATTTCACTGCCTTCTCCACAAGTCAACCATACTATCCTACACTTCCCACCCTTTGTACAAGTCAATTAATTATACTTGTAATACCATTCTATAATCTCATCCTCTAATCCATATTTCAATTATATTTACGTTATATTCCTTACCAATTCTAAATTTAATTATATCATTCATTCGTATAATTGTAATTACCGCTCACTAGTTAATTCCTAATTCAATTCTCTTAATGTGCATTCGTTGATTTTATAAATATATATATTTTGTTTATCGGCCTTTTTCTTATAACCCTAGCGCCCGAAGTTTCTAAATTCAGTTCACTTCAGTCGTTAGGCCAAAATATTAGCAGACAACTATTCCATCCAATTCAACAAATTTATGGTAATGGTTTTCAAATAGCTATATAGGCTGATTTATTAACTAAAATCAATCCCACTAATAACCAATACCATATATGATATTAAGTCATCTGAAGGGGTGGAGTTCTTACACGATGAGAGTGCCTCCTGGAGTTCTTTCACTCAGAAGGGTTCGTTATATCACAGTTTTCTGGACGTTTCAAACATTAATGGTTGTGATTCTATTAGTGCTTTATGTCGGTTGAATTTGGGGAGGAGGGATCCATCGGAGATTGAGCTGAGCGTGTTTGCAATTAGCTGTGTGACTTCCTGGGGGGGGCACTAACGAGGTTGTCATTATGACGGAGAATGGGGAGGTGGTGGTGTCGTGAGGAGCAGTGGATTTTATGTATTCGTCCTCCGCGAGATGAGATGGAGGATGTGTATTGAATCCAGGACTGATGTTTTGCCTGGCGGAATGCCTAGCGGGAGAGGGCACATTGTCTTTTATAGTTAATGTAAGAAGCCATGCAGGGATTATCTCGAAGTTGCGATGGAGCCTATTTCGTTCGTATTAGCGGTAATACACTCTTTGTTCCACCAGGCGACCGGTAGTTTGAATAGAACGTTGTGGAGTGGAGCCTGTTTGCGGGCCGTTGCTAAAAAAAGTTCCACCAACTTTTTTAAGTGGGATGTACCGTCTGTTTCATCAGACACAGTTATGAAAGATGACGACGTTACAAAAGCTTTACAGTCAGCTTTCTTGTAGGCCCAATATTCTCTTGGATAGATGGGGGAAAGGATGAGTAGGTCTAGGAGTATAGGATACTATCACTTCCACACAGATCATCAAATATTCTGAAAAAGTGATAGGTGGAATTCAGTTAAGCACAGACAGAGATCTATGTTGGTAAAGGAGCTTGTCTGGGGATGATAATGGGTAGGATCTTCGTCATTGAGGACTCGTATGTCTTGGTGTAAGACTACGTCTAGTAGAGCATCCCTTTGCTGTTGCTTATGAGATCATATCAGTACAGGTTACGAGAATTAAGGTCTCCAGTTAAAAGGAATGGTTTCTGGGGGTAGGAGACAAGTTCATTTAGAGATGCTTGGAAGGTGGAAGGTATATTGAGCACACAGTTAAGAGCGTTGATCGATTTTAAATGGTAAATATGTACAGACTAGGATGAGGTTACCATAAAATAGCCAGCAGAAGAAAAGTAGAGGGGTCTAGGAGCTTTGAATCACTGATTCAAACCACTTCAGGGAAAAACTGTTTTAAGAGGGCTTGCAGCGAACCATAATTGGCCCGAAGTCCGCGAAAATTCCATTTGAGACAAAAGGTTGAGGACTTTCGAACGTTAAAGGTTGAGTTAGGCAAAGGGGCGGGAGTACGTTCATCCGTTTTGGTCCAGGCGTGCTCAGAGAGGGGCCGGTGTATGATCTGGGGTACATCGAGAACGTGGATAAAAGGGTTTGGTAGCGATTGGTAGCGATTAGTGGATAGTTTTTTTGGCGGTCGGAGAAGAGTAATGGAGATGAGGATGTCGGATTGTAGGATTCCATTTTAGCAGCTATACAACCTGGAGGCAGATCATAATCTGTAATAAGGAAGGTGTGGTTAGGTAGTACGAGGGGCATAAGGAAAGCTGATGAGTGGTCCAGGTGATCGCATGACTAACAAGAGTTAGTAGTTGGGGCAATCTCGGTGGTTTTATTTGAGCATGGCGATATTCGAGTATTATTGTTATCAGTACAGTGAGGTGGATCTGGTACAACGATTCCAAGTAGTTTAGCGAGCGAGAGGTCTACAAGATCTCTCTCGTAGAGTGAAGGTATTATCTCTGATAGTATGCTTTGCGAGGGGCTATACGAGGTATATGATTTAATGTCTTAAAACCATGTTTCTTCGGAGGAGCTCATTGGTCTAAGCAGGTTGGGGCGTCATCCTCGAGTCGGAGGCGTTTTCCATTGCAGGGGCTCAAAGAGGAGGAATCGGAGAGACAAGGTAGAAAGCACTTACGACCTCCAATTCCCTCACGATTGGCCCGCAGGGGACTGAGGGACTCAGTATAGGGTTGACATTTGGCAGTGATAACTGCGGTGGGGGAACCCGGGCAGCGGCTTAGTCGCGGCAGGAACAGCTTCTATACCCATCTTAGTAGAGGCAAGCATCGGAGATAGAAGGTAGAAGCACTTACGACCTCCACCTTCCCCATGATTGGCCTGAGGGGGATCAGGTAGGTGGATGATCAATAAGTTCATCATCTTGCAAGACATTGAGGATTTAGTTGTAAGTTGTACATGGGTGGGTTCATGACTTGATACATATAAAGGGGAGGGAGGTGATTGAGTTTGGTCTCTGTCTCTTCGATGGTTGTTCGTGCGATTAGGGGGAGATTCATATTTTGAAGATGGGTGAACGAAAAGTACTTCGTGTGAGAGTGGCACTCTTCGAAAAGAAGAGATGGGTTGTGTTTCATCAAGATCGGGGGGGGGGGGCGATATTGGTTCTTCTATTGCGTCACCTTGTTGAGAAGGCGTAACTGGGTGTGTTTGTAAACCTCCTTGGTGCGTTGTTTCAAGATAGGGGCGAGTGTTGAAGATAAAGAGGCTTGTGTCAAATGGTCGGTTTTCAGCGACAATGTGCTAGACGTGGGTAGAGTGCCGTGAATGCTAGGAGCACCACTCGCCATTTCGGAAAATGTGGGTGTGGACAGTGCCAATGCCTTCTTTACGCATGTCTAGTTTTGCTTGGCGTCTAGGATACCGGATCGTAGGGACCGAACGCGGATTTCCTGGTGGTAGAGGTAGTGAGGACACTTCTTGTGCCGTACATGATGTAGGCCGCCAGTGTTGAGGTGGTGCGTCTCTTATGTGCAATCTGGGGCATCGTGTTCCAATTGTCCACATCGGAAGCAGGGATTCCAGGTGCTCTTACAATATTTCGCGGAGTGGGCGAATCTTCTTCACTTACGACGCTGGAGTGGTGCGGGGAGTTCTTCTTGAACTCATATACGTGTTCCTGCAAATTTTATAAATATTGGTAGGGTTTGTTATTTTAGAATTATCTTAGCAACCTTAAACGGAGTGGAAGAACGACAATATGGCTTTTTAGAAATACTGATCGACTCAACATTATGCTGTTGGTCGGTTGAGACTTCTTTGATGACGGAAGCGATGAACTCGTCAGGGGCGTCAGGTCTGGGAAAGAAGTTATCTACTAGGACTGTGCAGGTCCTGACATTAAATTCGTTCTTGTCACTGGCCGAAAATTTTGGTGAGCCAAGATACTGTAGGATAGGCAGGCGTTGGTAAAATAACTCAGTAGTAGACAAGACTATTATCTCCGAGGGTGAGTCAGCAATTGAGAAGTCGGGGACGGATTGGGGAAATATTTCTTTTAATGCGGGTACGTATGTAAGCAACAGACATTTTGTTCTTCTGGAACACGGAGATATATATATATATATATATATATATATATATATATATATATATATATATATATATATATATAATATATATATATATATATATATATATATATATATATATATATATATAGCGAGACCAAGCAAGTGGAGTTCGGATGCTATGTAGGTTTGTCTTAGTTTTTCGGCCAAAGTTGGGGTGCTGTTGAGCACTAGAAGGTTGGTTGATATTGCGAGGGGGCAACCTCGAAGTGGTTGGTGCGACGATTTCCATTTAAGGGCGAGATAGAGGATGTCACGTAGACCTCGAACTCGCCTGGTCCGAAGAGAAGTCCATGATCGTATCCAGTGGGGCAACAAGATTCGGGTGATCAAGAGTATTTTCAAAGTTTTCATTGGTAGGAATGGGGACCCTGTTATTTTCACCGGAGGCAAACGTTAATCACCCCCACAGAATAGCCCACTCTGCGAGGGGTGAATACGGGGCCAGCAAAGCCAGCTGCCACCATTTGAAGCCCCTCCTCACACCCAATGGCCAGGCAGCCCTTCAGCATGGCGGCTCCATCTTGAGCTGGGCGGAAAATTGATTGTCTGCGGAAATAAAGAGAAGGTATGCGAGGAAGATGAGGGTGGAGGTGAGACAGGTTGTTAAATACCCACCACCCCAAGCCGTATCTCCAATTGTCCACATCGAAGCACGGATTCCCGGTACTCTTACAATATTTCGTGGTGTGGGCGAATCTGCTTCAGTTACGGCGCTGGAGTGGTGTGGGGGTTCTTCCTGAACTCATATACGTGTTCCTGCAAATTTTATAAACATTGTTAGGGTTTGTTGTTCTAAAGTATCTTAGAAACTCTAAAAGGAGGGAAGTATGGGTAGTGAGAAGGTCCTGATATTTGTTTGTACAAAGGCAACCAATTTGTGTGTGCGTGCTTGGTAATTATAAAGGGATGTAATGAAGAGTCCTCGTCGTTGTTGCAATGCTCAAAATCCCCCGTGTTTAGCAGTGTGCGAGAGAAGGTTCCGATAGAGTTGACTCGACATGGCAAAAGAAATTAACTATATTCTCAAATTGGTCTACTAAAAGGGGCCAGCGGAAACATTTAGAGTTTTTTGAGGTCAGTGGGTAGGCTTCTGTTTTACGCGAAATATCGAGTTTAAAAGCGACAGGATATAGGCGAGTTAACGGGGCTTTGTAACGCTACTAAGGGACTGATTGATTCTCTGATTAGCCGATTTTGATTAACTGATCTTGACTATGAATTTTTTACTTAATTATCGAATGAATGAACTGCTGAATTCCCTGTCTGTCTCTCGGTCTCTCTATATATATTGTGTGCCGTCTCTTTGGGGCGTGATTTTGACTTGTCCGTGGGGAGGACCCAGTGAATTAATTTGTTCGTTACTCCTACCCCTTGGGCGGAGTTTTGACAGCTATGTGTACCTGTTGTACCTACATATTTCCCATGGCTCAGATTTATTTTAATTATAGGGAAGCGCTTTTCTCTTACATTTCTGTGTGAAATTTTGCTGGCCAAAGCCTGTATTTGTTCAGCTTGCCTGTTGTCTCCTGTTGTGACCTTTTTCTGATAATTATCCTCAGCAGGCGAATGTTTGTGTGTATGCGAGACTCGTATTTGTTCAGGTGGGGACCTTTGATAGATGTTTCTAGCGTGCGTATGTTCATGTGTTTTCGCGTGCCTCAGACTAATCACTTACTTTATATCTATTTGATAGATGTACAAGTTGATATATATATATATATATATATATATATATATATATATATATATATATATATATATATTGTTTCTTTTTATAATTCTCTAGGTTTCTTTATTTATTACACGTGGCATATTAGATAGATTTGATAGATTCACCGAGCGTGCATTTGTGGAGTTTCTCGCTGGGCCTATTAAATCCTGCAATTTGAGTGCCACAGGCTTACCTATTTTACAACATGAGCCCCACAGAAAAAAGGAAAAATGGCGTTTTAAAATTATTATGTTGCTCGGTGAAGACTTCTTTGATGAAGGAAGCGATAAACTCGGCTGTGGTGTCAGGTCTCGGGAAGAGGTTATCCACTAAGACTGTGCAAGTCATGACATTAAATTCATTTCTGTCACTGGCCGAGATTTTTAGAGAGCCGAGAGACTGTAGGCAATGGTTTAATGTAAGGAACCAGTTGGGCAGTTGCCTCATTCAAGTGAATTTTAAATGGCAGCGCAAATAGAACGACGCGAACGGCAGCCTGATGCTGCCGTTTTTGTGGTGGGGATCAATTGGTCGCACATATTCTACTTAAATGCTCTCATTTGGCCACTCTCAAGTCGTCCTGTTTCCCGACCCTTTTAACTATCCCTCGCCTGTCCCTCCTTCGTTTCATTCTGGGAGAGGAATCTTTTAAACCCTCATTTTTTTATCACATAGTGGTCTTCTCCCTCGATTATAACTAATTAGCCTCGTTCTATTTGCGCTGTCATTTTTTAATCTACTTGGATTGGCAGCTGTCCAACTGGTTCCTTACCTTAAACACTTGACCTACAGTCTCTCGGCTCTTTAAAAATCTCGGGGAGTAACAGGAATTAATTTAATTCGAGTGTCAGCAAAAACAAGATGACCGTGGGTAAGTCTTGTATTGCTGATTCCGATGCGGCAAAGGGCCACCTCTAAGGACCATAGTCTCTGAAGGCTCTTGGATCAAGAGAGAAAAGATTTTTTTATTTTATATAATCTAAATGAACACCCATCCCATTCAATCAACCATAACTGAAAAATATATTCTCTTATATAGGGAAAGAAATATCGAAAAGGCAGTGCAGACTTATCCGAAGACACAGAATAGCTAGAACGGGCCAGTTGATCAGCCCTCGTTGTCCAAGACCCCTACATGCTCGGGAACCCAACAAAATAGTACTTGATGTGGGGACGCATTCTGGACAAGCCAGTTTCAGATTTCTGTGACTAAGAGATGGGGAGCATTAGAAGAGTGAATTGCTTGTAAAACATTCCTAGAGTCGGAGAAAATGACGAAATCTTCAAAAGTTAAAATTTAGATCAGTCTAAAAGTTAAATAATTGCTGAAAACAGAAGCTACCCGCGGCAAAGACAAAGTTACAAACTCTCCTTAGTAGGGGACTGTGGCGCCCACGCCAGTATAAGACTTGGAACCATCCGTGTATATCGGGTAGTGTTGCATATATGAGGTCGCATGCTCTAGGAATAGGCTCTTAAGAGACAATGGTCCGTGGCTGACTTGTCCAGGCTCTACATGCTGTTAAAAACTGTGGTAGGTGGAGCAATCCAACTAGGGGTCAGCGACGACGGAAGAGCAAGAACCTTTAGAGCACCCAGGTTGGAGTCGATGATAGGGCAAGGGAAGCACCCTACTCTCAGAGTAAAGGCTGTTGAGAAGAGAAGAACGGAAGGCTCCACTGCACAGACACACTCCGAGGTTGCGGATGGAGTTCAGCATTTTAAGGGCTTAGGGGAAAGCCGAGGAGTAAATTTGGCATCCATAGTCCAATTTGATTGGACTAGAACAATGTATAGAGACCACAGTGTTTGACGATCACTTCCTCACGAGGTGTTGAAGAGAACTTTTAAAATATCTAGACAGCACAGACAGCCCGTTCAAAGACGGCCTAGGTGTAGTAACCGGGATAGCTTGTGATCAAGAGTTACGCCCAGAAACTGAACTCAGAGAGGAACTCTATCTCGACACATTGCAGGAAGATAGGTGGCGGAACAAGAGCCCTTCTGCCCCGGTAGAAATACATTGCATAGTTTTACTCGTGGAAAAGTGGAGTCCCCTAAGTTGTGTACTTTTCGAAAGTGCATCGACTGCCAGTTGCAGCCCACGCGCTGCTGATTGGAGGTGAGGTGAGGAACAGTATAGAGCCAGGTCATTGACGAACATGGTGACCGATACACCATCTGGGAGAGGAAATGATATCATTGATCGCAATTGCGAAACATAAAACTCTTAAAACGCTTTCCTGAGGAACTCCCTTTTCTTGGGGGGTGTAGGTCAGATTAGGTGTCTCCAACAAGCACCATAAAGGATCGAGATGCAAAGAAACTGAATAAAAGACGGTAAAAGACCTATCATACCCAAAACGTATAGCTGCTTAAAGACGCCGTATCTCCATGTTGTATCGTAGGCTTTCTCAATGTCGACAAATATGGCCAAGACTCGGTGCTTTAAAGAGAAAGCTTTCCGGACCGATCCCCCCAAACGTACTAAGAGGTCCATGGTACTATGATCCTTGCCAAAACAGCACTGTAATGGAGACAGTAAGTGATTGGTTTCTAGGAACCAGTTCAGGGAAACCAACGCTATCTTATCTAGCAACTTACTCAAACAGCTGGTGAGATCTAAAGGGCGGTAGTGATCTGCGCCCAACCCGTTCCCTGCCCGATTTGACAAAGGGAACGATAATCCTAACGCGCCATGATGAGGGGTAAAAACCCTTCACCCATATAAGGTTGTACAAGTCAAGTAAGAAAATGACAGAATGTGCATCGAGGTGCCGAAACATATCAAAATGGATTTCGTCAAGGCCAGGAGAATGGATCTGCAAAGAGATATTGCAGTGCACATCTCAATTTTGTTTTAAAATTGAGATGATGAGATTCTTCGTTTAATTTACAGGCTAGAAAAGCCTTATTGTAACGGATGACACTGCTGACGGCACAGAGGTTTAAGGTTTAGGGTAAGGAACCAGTGGGTTGCTGCCTAATCCAAGTGGATTTTATATGGCAGCTAGGATGAAACGAGGCAAATCATGTATAAAAAGTGGAGAACACCACTTTGTGACAAAAATTTAAAAAACGACGGGTTAAAAGATTCCTCCGCTAATATGAATCGAAGACAGGTGTGTTGATGAATAGTTAAAAGGGTCGGGAAACAGGACAACTGGAGAATGGCAAAATGGCTACAATCCAATAGAAAGGGGGCAACTGATTGGTACCCACCGCAAAAACGATATCAAGGGCTGATATGAACATCACCCGAAACAAGATGGCCGTGAGTAAGTCTCGTGTGGCCAATTCTAACTCGGCAAAGGGCCACCTCCAACGATCGCATTCTATGACGGCTCGAGGGCCAAGAGTGAATAGAATTTTTAACTTTGTATAGTTTGGATGATGAACAGTCATCCCATTCATTCTGCCACAGATGAAAAATATACTTTCTTATTGAAGGAAAGTAGTCCCTAAAAGGCAGAGCTGAGTTCTCATGGGACACAGAATGTGCTGAGCGGGCCAGCCGATCAGCCCTCTCGTTGCCCAAGACCCCCACATGCCCAGGGACCCAGCAAAAAAATAATTCTATATCGGGACGCATTTTGGATCAGCCAGTTGCAAATTTCTGTGACTAAGGGGTGGGATGCATTAAAAGATCTAATTGACTGTAAAACACTCCTTGAGTCAGAAAAAATGACAAAATCACTAAAAGGTAAAATTTGGATGAGTCTAAAGGCTAAAAGGATTGCTGAAAGTTCAGCGGTAAAAATGGATGCTGCTGGCGGTAAAGATAAGAGTTAGGAATTCTCCTCCTGGGTAGATGGCTGCGGCGTCCACGCCACCGTCCGACTTAGATCCATCCGTGTTGAGGGCACAGAAATGATTGGCCAAAGCATTACTGATCACCAGGCTGTCATTCACAAAGGACCACTGTAAGTTGAGTCTTGGGGTATTATACCCGGCATAACAACGGATCTTGCTAATCCTCTTCCAGATCTTTGCGGTAGGGGTCATAGAAGAAATTGATGAAACGTAGAGAGGTGTCATAAGGTTGACTGAACCTGACAAAGAGTTCTCTGGCGAAGCGCGCGAGCTCGGTTTCGGTCAACCTTATTGCAAAAGATAAGGCTCTGCCGGAATCAGCTATGAGCTAACTTGTAGTTTTTGACGGCTGTCGTACACGCCGAGGTTCACCAGGGCACGGCTGAGTGATCTGTCACGGGTCGTCTCGAGGGAATAGTCTGTGTGGTCGCGTTGTAGATAATCGATGTGAGTACGCTACTGCTGCGGCGAAACAAGTGAAGGTCCCCAAGCAGGCACTTAAGAAAGACGCCTCTTAGAAGCCTTCTCAATCGGCATGGCTTAAGTTTCACTTGAGAGGCATGGTTGCATGAGGGCTAGGATGATCTGCCGACAAGACAATAGAAAAGTGGTCACTTCCATGGAGGTCATCAAAAGCTTACCATTGAAAATCAGTGAGGCAATCCAGGAAAGAGAGAGACAGGTCAACACAATTAAAAGAATCAGTCTGGACATGATGAGAGGTAAAATCGCAGGTGTTTGAAACGCAAAGAAAGTCAGATAATAAAAGAGACTCTAAAATACTGCCTTTGTCATTCCGAGTGATGTCGTCCCAACATCTTGGAGGGTAGTGTGAAGGGAGAGGGGAGATACATGGTAGGATGATGAAACCATAACTGACGCCCCCCCATTAGACGAGTCCCCAACAAGGGGCAATAGAGTTGAAACCACCTAAACCGGGTACCGCCGGAAAAGGCCATGTGCCCAGTTTGTTCTCTTGAAGACAAATAACAGCGGGGTGGAGAGTCGTCAAAAGAACTTTAAGTTCTTCTTACTAGAGAAGAACACTGACAATTCCATTGTAAATTGATGATATTATTTAGGGTGATTAGATACCACAATAGATTTTTTTTTCTTTCTGGCTGAGGTTAAGTTTAAAATGCGTCCCAAGGAGCCTAGAGGGTGAAAACAAAATTTTAAGAGCCTGCTATAGCAGTGAAAGAGATCCTGGAGGAAGTAGTGACAGGGGGCGTGTTGGATGGTTTCGAAGAACAGGCAGAGGCCTCTCTCTGCCTTTAAGTAGGGCGCACAGCCAGGCGAAACGGAAGGTCGAGATGGGATTTTCGTACGGTAGATTCGGATTCATGGGCCGAGGGAGCCTTCGATGTCTGAGGGGTTGACCCAACAACCGAAGCTGGTGATGTTGGAATATCATCGGCTTCCATCGAATCATGAGTGGGAGGGTGATTGGGTAGAGCAGGCAATCTGGACAAAGTTCCAGAAATTAGGTAGATTTCTGCTACCGTTTGGACCGGTATGGAGCCTAGGTCTTGTGAAGGGTGGGGGGAGCTTGAGGGCAGAGAATATTCAGCGACAAAAGGAGAGTCCATTGAAGATTCTCGAGGCTCGGCCGAGTCAGCTCCAGAGGCTACTCGCTTATTGGTGGCCGATGACCCAGGTGAGGAGCATCCTCTTATCACGGGGCTTTGGGTCCCGGGCTGGGTACAAGAACCTTCACTGGTTGATATGGAAGATTCTTTTAGAAAACGTTTGATGTCTTCAAGTGTCTCACCCTGAGAATCGACCCGGCTAGAGATTCCGAAGAGGAAGAGCAACATTAGGTATCTCAGTGTGGGAGCGATGCCCCGATGGTATATCGTGAATGATTCTGACACTAACGGTAGATCGGCGATAAGATGCTTCAGGCGTGTGGGAACTCGAACATGATGGTCGGTTTCGTCCTGCGTCAAGCAAAACGTCTGAGAAGAGACGGACAAGAGGTGAGGTTTTTGCTCGCCCATGGTGGCGAGCCTCTCTCACATCCAGACGCAGAGTCACGCAAGGAGCTCCTTTTCATATAAGAATATTGGGCAGATTTTTGACGCGGCACTGTGGGCACCATTGCAGTTGGCATAGCACGATGTTTGGGGGCATTCAGGGCCATGATAATCAGAACGGCAATTCATGCAGGAACGGAAGTGTCGACAGTCACAACAAACATGTCGAGATTGATTACAATTTAAGCAATGTCTGGGTAGTTCAACGTATAGGCTTTGCGGGACACGAAGGCACCCGGCTTTAATAAACTGCGGCAGTTCCTGACGTTCAAAAGTTAAAATTAATGTGACAGTTGGATTTCTAGTAGAGCCTAGTTTTAGTCACCTTGTGTACATGTGCGACGCGTTGGGTACTAAGCTTGTTCTGAAGACGGGCGAGATCATAGTCCTTTAATTCGTTTGAACGGACGGCACCCTTGACAAAAGTCAGACGTGAAAGGGACGAAGCGGTTACGGGAACTTCGGCTATCGAATGCAGATTTCGCACAAGATTATGTTGAGGGTAAGATGACACCTCGACTACGATATCACCACTACATCTTGACCACATCCTGCGGGGTTTACCACAGCGGGAATAAAATGATTCATTAACGTCAAACACATCCACTTTTTCAAGTAGGGTGTCAGATGACGAACTCATGACCAGAAAGCGGGAATAATCTATATCTGGGTCCACATCGTTGGTATAGGGATCCAACGAGCGAGGGAAGTTTAAAAAAATAATAGTCAGTAAGAGAGAGAGAGGGAGAGAGAGAAAGAGAGAGAGAGAGAGAGAGAGAGAGAGAGAGAGAGAGAGTGTGTATGCGAGGAAAGGTTGTTAAAACCCACCACCCCAAACAGGAGCTCAGAGGGGAGGGGGTGTTGCCCCCTGCCCCGATCTGGGATGGCTGGCGAGTGAGCTGGTCGGTGTCTACCCTGAAATATTAGAGATCAACCAGAGAAAGTTCTGGGAGAGGTTGTAGAGAAAGTGAGGAAGTAGGGTAAGAAATCAAGGTGTTAGAAAGCGAAGAAGTTCAGCTGAGGCTGGACGGCGCGCCAAGGCTCGTCAGCACGGTGGCCAGAGAAACAAATCTCCGTGCCAGTTAGAGTCATAGCAATTTGGGGTTCTGGGACTAAAAAATACATCGGTAAAGCGATAACAACTTTGAATGGAAGATTCACGCTGACCACTTCATTAGATCAACCCAGTAATCCCTTTCTACTAACGCATTTGACCAATACATGGGATGCTGGCCAACGCAGGGCTAGGACACTACAATGCATTAGTCCAATTCAAATTCGACTTTGGTTGTGCGTTTTAAAGTCAGCGCCCCCTATCACCTTGACTGGTTCTTAATCAGGACATTCGTTTGGCTACCCGAGTCTTTGAATCTCTCCTGTAGCCAGCTTCAACAAGGAATGTGTAAAGCCTCTTCCATATCCGATAGACGTGTTCTTATCCGTGAAGATATTTCCGTTAATTCTACCCTCACTGGCCAGTCACTACCTTAGCCATGCGTCTAACATTTGGTGCACATCCACAGCTCTAGTACCATCGCGTAGAGCTGTACAAGGTAACTCGCGTTCTTCTTACTGACACCTTATCATGGGTGTTTAACCTACACAGCTCCCTCCCTCTCTGTGTCCTTTTCTTTCTTCAGGGGTGGTTCCAGAGGGGCTTTGGCCTCCTCGTGCCGAGGGAGTCAGCCTTGGGGCCATTACGAGTACCCTGGTGCTGAGAACATGACTTTTAATTTAACCCTCAGTCCCCCAACCCCATTACTTTCTTTTATTTCTCCTATCTAGTAGCCCTGACGATTACCTGACCTCTGTTGTCTTGAGGAGGGGGGCGGGGCTGATTCTGAATTGTTCTTTAATGAAGGTCGGAGGAGACTGGGCATCTCCAGCGCCTTCGTCTACCGATGTCCAAGGAGAAACCGATCATTGGCCCCTTTTCTCCGCGTGTAGGAGAACTCTGGCAGCCTCTTCGGTCTATAAAGATGGTGTGGTGGATATGCATCCATTCTCCAAAGAGGACATACCGGACAAAACCGAATCTAGAGTTGCAGTACCGCCGGGCCCTTGAAGGACTCCGAGATGGAGACTCTCGAGGAAGAATGTGAAGTTATTTCAATTTGCAATGGCCAGCCATAAACATAAAACCTTCCCTTTTCGTAAGAGCCCTCGTGCCAAACGTTCTTCAGCTGGCTTTTCAGCCTTCCCTCGCTCTTTGGATCCCCACTTTCTGGTCATGAATTCGTCTTCTGACCCTCCACTTGCGAAAGTAGATCTGTTTGACATTAATGAAACAGTGGAGTCCCACTGTGGTGAACCCCACAGGATGTGGTCAAGAAGTAGTGGTGATATAGTATTGGAGGTGTCATCTCACTCTCAACATAATTTATACGAAATCTCTCTTGGATAACCGAAATTCTCGTAACTGTTTCGTCCCATCCACGTCTGAATTTTGCCATAAGTGTCGCCCGTTTAAACGAATTAGGGCTACGACCTCACCCGTCTTCACAGCAAAATTAGTATCCAACGCGTCACACATATACACAGGGTGACTAAAACTACAGGTTCTACTATAATCCGAACTGCCACATAAATTTTAACGTTTAGGCATCAGTAACTTCCGCAGTTTATAAAAGTTGGGTATATTCGTGTCCCGGTAAGCCCGACGTCTAACTACTCAAACGTTGCTTAAATTGTAATCAATTTGGACATGTTGGTCGTGCGTGTTGGCACTCCCGTTCTGCGGAAATTGCATTTCTGATTACCATGGGCCTAAATGCCCCAAAACACTGTGCTATGCCAACTGCAGTGGTGCCCACAGTACCGCATCAAAAGTTTGCCCAATACTCATATATGAAAAGGAGCTCCTTGCGTAACTTTGCGTCTCGACGTGAGAGAGGCTAGCCAACGTGCGCGAGCAAAACCTCACCTCTTGGATGTCTTCTCAGACGTTTTGCTTGACGCTGGATGAAACTGACCATCACGTTAGAGTTCCGACACGCCTGAAGCATCTGATCGCCGATCTATCGTTAGTGTCAGAATCATTCACAATATAATGTCGAGGCATTGATCTCCCACCGAGATACCTAAAGTTACCCCCCTCTCTCCGTCAGCTCTAGCCGAGACCGAAGCTCAGGGTGCGACACTCGAAGACATCAGACGTTATCTAAAAGAATCTTCCATATCGACCAGTGAAGGTTCTTCTAGTCGGCCCCAGGTCCCAAAGCCCCGTGGTAAGAGGAACGACCTTTCAACTGGGTCATCGGCCTCCAATAAGCGAGCAGCCTCTGTCGCCGACTCGGCTGAGCCTCGAGAATCTCCAATGGACTCTTCTCCTATTGCTGAATATTCTCTGCCATCAAGCCCGTCCCGCCCTTCACAGGACTAAGGCCCCTTACCGGTCCAAACGGTAGCAGAAGTCCACCCAGTTCTTTGTAATTAGTCCAGATCGCCTGCCTAACCCACTCAACCTCCTACTCATGATCCAATGTAAGCAGATATTCCAACATCACCAGTCGCGGTTATTGGATCAACTCGCCCTCGGCCCATCAATCCGGATCTGCAGTCTGAAAATCTCTTATGGCCCTTCCGTTTCCGCCTGGCTGTGGGCCCCACTTACAGACAGAGACATAATCACCTGTCGCTGCTCCTTCTATATCATCTTCCCTTGCAATAGCAGGCTCTTCGCCCCCCCCCCCCCAAGCTCTTTGGGGAAACACTTCAAACATAACACCAGCCATTAAGGAGAAAATAATATCTACTGTGGTATCTAACTGTCCCACATAATGTCCTCCATTTTACAATGGAATTGTCAAGGCGTTCTTTTGACGACCCTCAATCTTGTTTATTTATCTTCAAGAGAACAAATTGGGTACACGGCATATTTAGGCGGTGCACGGTTCTCGTATTTTCAACTCTATTGCCCCGGTCGGGGGCTAGTCTCATGGGAAGGGGCTAATGTTTCGTCAACCTACCATATATCTCCCCTCCCCTTTTAGATTACCCACCAAGTTGTTGCCGTGAGAGTTTTGTTACAGGGCTTTTTACTGTTTGCGCTATTTACTTCCCTCCTTTTTTACCATCGTCAAGACCCTACATTATAGAACTTGTAGATCAGTAGCCCTCCCCGTATTTATTACTCGCAGATTTTAATGCTCGTCATCCATATTAGAGTGAAATCACTCGGAATGCCAAAGGCTGTGTTTTAGAGTCTCGTGTTATTATCCGACTTTCTTTGCGTTTTAAACACGCAATTTCACCTCTTATGTCCAGACGGATTCTTTTACTTGTGTTGACCTGTCTCTCTGTTCTCCGAATTGCCTCAATGATTTTCGATGGTCAACCTTTGATGACCTCCATGGGAGAGACCACTTTCAAAATCATCTTGTCGGACGTTCATTCTAGCCCCCATACAACAATGCCTCTCAAGTGGGACTTAGGCCATGCAGATTGGGAAGGCTGCCAAGAGACGTCTTTCACAAGTGCCTCCTTAGGGACCTTCAATGGTGGCGACGTGGTAGTAGCGTACTTGACATCGATTACACTGGGGAACAACCTGTATTTGGTGAATTGAGCAAAGTACATTTTCCTACCTAATTCGAGCATACTGAATTCAAATCTGAAATCAGATTCTCTCTAAATGCTACAGATTTTTCGTAATATCAATAATATTATACAATAATTTTCATTTTATCACGCCTATCATCATGCCCTGAAGTAATTTTGAATCGTCCTTTTGCGTTATTTATACCAGAGCAGGTTTTATTGCATATGAGAAGAAACTTGAATTACACATTAGGATTACAAATACTGTAATCAAATAGATGCTAATTTATTAATGACCGTACACCAGGCTGGAGGACCTCCTCTTGATTTTAATCGGGCAAAAATTTGCGTTTGTAACTTTCTCTTCTAAGTCCTCCCTGGCTGATCTCTTCTAATCATCCAGCAGTAGTCCGCCATCATGTGTCTATCCCAGTGACCTTGGTAGCGCTCTTCCATCGTCATCAAATCCTGATGGAAGCGTTCTCGTTGTTCGTCGCTCACGGCTCCCAGACTCTCTGGGGATCGGTCCAGGTGACTATTTAGGAAATGCAGCTTCACACACTCATGTTGCATCCCAGATCACGATATGCTCAAAGCATATTAGTGACCAGATCTTCGTAGTTATGCGCTTTTTTGTTTCCCAAGAAGTTACGAACAATGGCAGAAAATGAGAGCCAGGCTGCCTTCTCTTTTTCATTCATGGTGTTCACGAATCTAGAATCACTTAGAAGTTTTCGGATTTGGGGACCATCAAATACTCCTCCTTTTTATTTTTTTTCGTATGACAAAGCAGAAAACGACGATGCTATGTACTGAAAACAATCATTGTCAGTGCTCAACCCTTTGACATAGTGCTTCATCAACCCGTTTGAGATGAAGTGGAAGGAAAACGATCTTTTCTCGCCTTACGATTGGCTCATTAACAATGTTTGGAATTCTTGCTTCCAAAGTTTCCCGAACTGGCCAATCTTTTTGGGACCAGTGTTTGTCACGGGCTCGACTGTCCCACATACAGATATAGCATGCAAACTTTGTATATCCCTTCTGCTGGCCAAGGAGGAAGTTGACCATCTTAAGGTTTACACATATGATCCAATTGTGTTCATGATACTTAAGTAAATCCATGACAATTCTTATGTCATCGTGAGTTTCTCGCAGATGGACAGTGACCGAGAGGAACTGCACCAAAGTCATTTCCATTATGCAAAAGGACACACTTGAGGCTAAGCTTGCAGCTATCTAAAATCCGTCTCCACTCAGCAGTGCTATAGGTGCCAAATCCAAACTCGGTAAACAGACCAGGAACATCGTGCAGTATACAAATTGTTTGTCCTCAGAAATATACGTAACAAATGTACTCTCCTTTGTTCGGTAATATGATACCCGTACCGATCTGTCAAGCATGTCTTTCACTCAACCTTTTGGCTAAAAGTTCTGCAGCTTTCTGGGAAAGTGCCAAATCACGTATCAAGTCATTCAAATCCTCTTGATTGAAACGGTGAGGAGCTAATGACTGTTCGGCATCTGATGATGAATCTGCAGACTCTGAATCCATTCCGTGGACGTCCATATCAGGTACATCACTTTCATCCTCGGAGGAAGCATATCCACTGAAAATCAGAACTGGTAAAGACTCAGAATGAGGTACTAACGGATAGCCGAGGAAATGTTGGGGTAGTCGATCTTGTGCCGATTTTTCTTGCCAATCACTTTAGTATTCACCAGACAGAAATAACGGTCCGATACACGATCCTTTGGCTCTTGCGACACCATGGGGATTCCAAAAGGAAGACCATTTCTTTCCTTTCGTCCACTCACGAAGATGTTCCACCCAACTATGGCTAGAGCATCTGGGGCCCACTTCTTATCTTGATCGCCAAGAGGAACATCAAAATATGCCTTATAAGTGCGGATCACAAAATTGCCTTTGACGAACTAGCATGTAACAGCCACATATGTAGCAGAAGGTGTCTGGATCATTAACGCAATTTCCTCTTGACGAAGCCATCACTCTAACATGAGAACTGAACAAGGAAATAATTATGTCTATTTTGCACAATAACACTTATTACTATCTTACTACTTGGAACTGTGAAGTATTTGCTTTCTACAAGCACCCTCTCTGTTGTTATGCCGGCCATAATAACCCCCCACACTAAACTTACAGGGATCCTTATTGAATGACCTGGTGGTTAGCAATGCCTTGGCCGAACACTTCCGTGCCGTCAGTAGTGTCAGCCGTTACAATAAGGCTTTTCTAGCCTATAAATTAAACGAAGAATCTCATCATCTCAATTTTAAAACAAAATCTAACCTTCCGGATAATGCCCTATTCTCCATCCACGAGTAGAGCGCTGCATTTTTCCCCTTTATAGATCCACTTCTGGCTTGACGGGATCCATTTGATTATGATTCGGCACCTCAATCCATATTGTCATATTCTTACTAGACTGTACAACCTTATATGGGTGAAGAGTTTTTACCCATCATCATGGCGCGTTGGGATTGTCCTTCCCTTCGCCAATTCGAGAGGGAAGGGTTGTACGCAGATCCCTAGTGTTCTATAGCACTTACCAGCTGTCTGAGTAAATTGCTAGAAAGATGTTGGTGCGCCTGAACTGGTTCCTAGAAACCAATCACTTATATAGTTATTTCAGTGGTTTTTGGCAAGGGTCGTAGTACCCTTGACGTATTAGTACGTTTCGAGCGATCGGTTCGCAAAGCTTTCTAGTTAATGCACTGTCTTGACCATATTTTTCGACGAAGAAGCTTACGATACAACGGAGATACGGCATCTTAAGGCAGCTATACGTTTATAGTGAGAGGTCTTTTATTCAGTTTTTTAGCATCAATACTTTATACTGAGTGTTGACGCCTACTCTGACCTGCAACCACATTAGGAGGTAGTTCCCCAGGACAGCATTTTAAGTTTCGTGATTACGATAAATATAATTTCCTCTCTACCAGAGGGTGTATTGGGCACCCTGTTCATCGATGACTTGGCACTATACTGTTCCTCACCTCGCCTTCTATCAGCAGCGAGTCGGGTACAATTGGCAGTCAATGCTGCTTCAAAAAGTGCACAACTTAGGGGATTCCGCTTTTCCACGAGCAAAACTAAGGCAATGTATTTCCACCGGGGTAGAGGGGCTCTTGTTCCGACACCTATCTCCCTACATGGTGTAGAGATAGAGTTCGTCTGTTTCGGTTTCCTGTTGTAACTCTTGATCCCAAGCTATCCTGCTTACCACACCTATGCTGTCTTCGGGCTCTAAACATTTTGAGTCTTCTCTTACACGTCGTGGGATCGTCAACCCAAATCGAACTATGGATGCCAAATTTTGGCTTCTGCCTCAGTACTTAAAATGCTGAACCCGATTCACAACCTCGGAGTTCGTCTGTCCAGTGGAGCCTTCTGCACTTCTCCCTTCAACAAACTTTCCTGTTAGAGTTGAGTGCTCCCATTGCCATATCCACTCCAGATCTGCGATACCCCTGCCGTGTACCAGAGGTTTACAGATGCCTGTATGGTGCAGAGGTAGCAGCATTCGATAAGTTGCCCCCACCTTAGCTGACCCTCTTACCTTCCGTCGTCGCTGACCCATATTTGGCGTGCTCCACCTGTTTTTACTAGCATGTGGAGCATAGACAAGTCGTCCGCGGACCCTTGCTCCCTCAAGTCTATTCCTTAAAGATTTTGTCATTTTTTTCAGACAGTGTTTTACAGGCAATTCACTTTTTTAATGCTTCACTTCACTAGTGATAGAAATCTTCAACTGGCTGGTCCAGAATGCATCCCGTTATAGTTATACTTTGCTGGGTCCCCGTGCATGTAGGGGTCCTGAGCAACGAGGAGTGATCAGCTGGCCCGTTCAGCCCCTGCATTGCCTTATCGAGATTCCTCCCCTCTAGAAGAGAATATATTTTTCAGTTGTGGCGGGACGAATGGGATGGATATTAATCATTTAAATTAAATAAAATATCTTGTCTGTTCGCTCTTGGCCCTAGAGACTACGGTCCTAGAGGTGGCCCTTTGTCGCGGTCGCGTTCGCATTCGCCACACAAGACTTACCCACGGTCATCCTGTTTCGGCTGATGCTCGAATCAGCCCTTGCTACCGTTTTTATGGTGAGGACCAATCGGTCGCCCATTATCTAATAGAATGCCCTCACTTCGCCACTCCGGTCGTACTGTTTCCCCGACCCTTTTAACTATCCCTCGCCTGTCCCGCCTTCGTTTCATTGTGGCAGAGGAATCTTTTAAACCCTCTTTTTTTTAAAATGTTTATCACATAGTGATCTTCTCCCCCTTTTATAACTAATTTGCTTCTTTTTACTTCCGCTGCCACTTAGAATCCACTTGGATTGGGCAGCTGCCCAACTGGTTCCTTTCCTTAAACCTTAGCACACATGCTAAACAATCGTCACCCTCTTTACCCATGACACGCAATCAAAGCACCATCCACACATCTTATTCCACAACTAGCTTCTCTCACTCAACCATAACCCCACACTTGTGGGCGTCACCGTAGAGGCACACAAAACCTTCGCTGAAGACAAAACCACCTTGAAACCAATATCTAAACCCAACACCCTCAAAACACTTTACAAACATCAACTTTGGACTAAAGTTATAATACATTGGCACAACGCTGAACTACGCATACCCAGCCTAGCCAACACACAGTGAATCGACACCTAAACAAGATAGAAACACTCCAATTAAGAGCGTTTCTCCGATATAAATGCATGTCAGAAACAGTACTCCCCATCCTCTGTGTATAGAATAAAAAAGTGACTAAACAAAATATAAACAAAGCATTTAATCTCATTTCCTAGTACGAAAAAAACCACTATCTTAAATTTAACCTAAATTAATTAAATTCCACCCCCTCTCATGGGCGGAGCCACCAATATCACGCCATCGCCTCTGACAAACAGCATCGGAATATTTCGTCTCGTCGTCTTGTAAACCTCCTCGAAAGTTTCATCATCGACCTGGAATCAAATTTGCAAATTTACCACTTCAGAAATTGGCGGATTATCCAAGAAAACTTGAGTATTAAATCATTTCAGCCCGAGAATATTTTAATTTCCACGGGGTTTTTTCGTGGGAGATATCGATGGATGGATAGGTTGTGATAAAAATCAATATGGCTATCTATCTCCGTGAAGCGAGTGTTTTGAGGCGATTTTGCCATGATTAAGTTTGTTTAAAGTTAAAAACAAATAATTATAAAAAAAAGGAGAGGTCCATATATTGGAAATTACTTCTTTCTTTTTTTAAACGCGTGTAGAGATGAAGAGGATTCCCCCCACCGTCGCTAGTCGGGCATTCGTGATGAGGTGGGTAATGCGATGCGCAGAATACAATTGTCGCAGTAGGGAGGGTAACCTATTTCTGTTAAGAGCCCACGCGTGACCAAAGCGAAGTAGGTACACCGACACCTGGCGGCGTGTAACGCCTCCTTCAGGAGTCCACGCCGACAGGCTTGGTAATGTGTCACATAATACTTACTCTCTCCATAGAGATCTGCCCATCTGGCCGGCCTCTTGGATGGCGAGGCTGTAGTTTGCTCCTAGCACGTCGACGGATCTGAGAGGCCAAAGGGCGGCGGTCTCCATATTCTCATTGATCCCCCCACCGTTTGTCGAAGCCATAAAATGGAGATTTTCCTACCATCGCCGCTCTGTCAACCCATCTTCTAATTTCTAGGAGAATAGGGTCGATGTCCGTCATCCGCTTTCGTGCTTGAAGACTGCTTGCTCCAGGAGTCCCGAGAGGATGACTAATTTATCTTAGCGTTGGGCGTTGTATGCCCAGTGCACTGTGTTTCAGGGCATAACACGGCTGTGAAGACTGATGCGGCTTTTAGTCGGCTTTCTGCGTGCACATCCTAATTGCACGAGACCAACAAGGATTAAATTCCATCCCTGAACTTCGATCCATCGATGTATATGTGGTTTCTCCAAGCGCTTCAGTGTTATTGGGGAATTGTGCGTTGCTGTGACAGACCTTGACTGCTGTTTCCCAAAATGGGATGGCAGAGTGGGTGGGGTGGATTTAGTTCATCCCTACTCCGACCTCGTCCATTCACAACCATACCTTGACTACAAATGGTCACAGGGTAGATGGGTGCGCCGCGGTGTCCAACTAGCCATTCGGTGCAGCGGTCGCGGTCGGCGATGACGGGTAGGATGATTTCCGTCATAAGGAGGTCCAGCGGCATCTCTCCCGTGTCGTATTGTAAGCTCAGGATTGGTGACGATCGAAACACTTCGGAAGCGGTACGCATGTTTTCGTTGGTCACTGTTAATAAATGTTTGGCGCCTCTTGAAAACAGAAGAGTAGACTGCGTCCATAGTCTAATTTAGGACGCACCGAGGAGCAGTAGACCGTTTGTTTTTTATTCATGCACTCCGCTGTGGCGGGGAAAGTGTGCGCAGAACATTCATCGCCTTTTTACAAATCTGAACTGGGGTTTCCATGTTAGGTTCCAGCCGAAGATGATTTTTTTTTTTAAGAGCTCATCTGGCGACTGCCTACTTGGGCATTAGTCGCCGTATTAAAAACCTGCATAGTAAAAAAATACAAAAAAAAACAGAACCCCAACACTAAATTTTTTTTTTAAAAAAGGGAAAAGGTAACGAGCAGGAACGTGCGACCTATAAGAGAGGAGGGAGAAAAAAAATAAAAGGGAGAAGGCCGGCCTCCACCAAAAAGTCTACAAGTCCACCAGTCAATGTGCACGCACTCGTCCCGAGTACAAGGGACCCCGCCTATCCCGGTACCGGAACCGGGACAGGTAACGTGGGCTAAGATCGCCCAGACTGGGACATTCAACAAGAATGTGCCGAACAATCTCGGGGACAACGCAGTCTTCATAGTAGGGCGCTGCGTCCCGCGAGTGTGCC
This sequence comes from Ceratothoa steindachneri, assembly GCA_963969495.1. Classification (NCBI taxonomy): domain Eukaryota; kingdom Metazoa; phylum Arthropoda; class Malacostraca; order Isopoda; family Cymothoidae; genus Ceratothoa; species Ceratothoa steindachneri. The sequence continues at coordinate 120,800,755 of OZ018324.1, forward strand.
CAATTCGGAGACGACATAAAGCAACCTGAAGCCTTCGCGGCATTGGCGGGTAGGTACATGGGAACAGTCGCAGCGCAATGGCACGCACCTCTAAGTTCCCTTCGACCGTCTCTCATCTTCTTTGCCAAGCAGCCCCAGCTAAAGGTGAACCCGATGAACTTGTGCCTCCTGACGTCTGCGACTCTGCTCATAGAAATAGAGGTTGGTATCTCTGATTCAGCCGGTACGGTGGTTGTGCATTATGATCGTATTCAAAGTCGAAAAGAAGTAAATGGATCATCTGGTGGTTATTAATAGCAAGCTGGAGGCGACGCTCCACCGATGATATTTTGGAGCCAGCTAAGGAGATTGAGAATTCAACATATAAGCTGCTGCAATACCCTGGCGGAAGATTGCAATTCCAATGATCCCCATAGCAAACATTGACACGCTTCAGATGCCACCTTAGGGAACGCCGTCCCCGCTGGGGATGCCAACAGCGGCCCTCCGGACATCATGAGAGGTCGCAACGGTGGCAACGGGGACGGCGATGGGAACGACCAGCAGCAGGAGGATCGCGGCAATAACCAGGGCAACCAGGGCGACAACGATGACCAGGGCAACCAGTGGGAAAGCCCCGGCCTCGACCCTCTCGAGCCTGACACACCCCGCGTGGACTTCGAAACTCCCTTGGACGTGGAGACCCCTGGATCTTATGACTCCATAACTCCCGTCTCCCACCTCCAAAAGGCCAATGCCCAGAACGGTGTGAAAATCTTCCTGAACAAGACATACCGCAACTGGGCTCCCTCGGACAATCGCACCCTCCCCTGGATCTCCACCCTCGTGGAACGAGGAGTGCTTGAAGAAGCCAGCATCCGCTGTGCCCACCGTATTTTCGGGGTGGCCAAGCCTAATGGCTCCGCTCGTCTCATTTACGACATGTCTCCCGCTGCGGAGGCATACCACCCCCCGAAGTTCAGTCTCCCTAGCGTTAGGAAGATCATGGACTCGGCAACCGAGCATCTTTGGGCCATGAAGCTCGACCTCAAGGATGGGTTCTATCACGTGCGCCTTCATCCAAAAGCTCGTCCATGGTTCGGAATCCGATGCGACAGTCGATCGTTTCGGTTTACGCGCCTCCCCATGGGCTTCAATGGAGCCCCCTTTCTGATGCAGAAACTCACGGCGACCACCATGAATCAGCTCGCTTCAGATCACGGCATCCGAGTTTACACCTACCTTGACGACGTGCTCTGTATAGGGCAGAAGCGCGCCCTCCGAGCCTTCATGAAGACCATAGAGCGAAGTTCCATCAACGCGAATTGGAGGAAATCGCTTACCACCCCTGTGAAGCAGATCTCGTACCTAGGGTTTCATATTGACTTGAAGCTCAAGCGCATCCGCCTTACCTCTTCTATGCGGAACAAGACCCAGACTGCTCTCCGCATTATGTCTACTCGCCCAGTCTCCCGCAAGGCATGGTCTCGTCTTGCTGGCCTTCTCAACTTTATCCTTCCTGCACTTCGCCTCCCTTTTTGCTGGGTGCAACTGTGTTACTTGCAAGACGCCCACCCCAACCCGGCGCCTTTCCTCCACCTTAGCCGCCTTATCCACGGCCGGTGGACCCGCTTCCGCCCCCCTAGAGGGGCCCCTCCGGGACTCTTCGTCGACGCCTCACCATGGGGAATCGGGTGGTGGTCGCAGGGCGCCTCTATGGCCCTCGACTGCCGCCGATGGAACCTTGGGATCTTCGATCTCGAATCCTTGGGTCTCATTCTTTCTACCCTTTTCGCCCCTCGCGCCCTCACCTATGGTGATAACATCGGCGCTCTCTGGAACGCAAAGAGGGGCAAACTCCCAGAGTCAGTACTTCTCTGCCTCTCCACTACGTCTCTCCTGAACTTTTCCTCGGCCTTCAGGATCTCTTCTCGAAACTTCTCATACGTTCGTAGCAGGCACAACCCGGCTGACGTCCCGTCTCGGCACTTTGCAAGAACCTTCTAGGCGTGTGTGGGCCCTCTCCTTCTCTGGACTATATAAGGACCCGGCTCGGGGAGTGTGGGTCCTTATATAGTCCAGAGAAGGAGAGGGCCTCCCCCCCCGCAGGGTGAGGAGGACCTTCCTTTAATTATTCCAAAGTACAAAATGAAATTTTGAAAATTTCTTTAACAAAAACAAAGAGATAATATAATACAAAAGTCCAGCTAACAAGCCTGGATATTACCGTATGGGTTAGTGGCTAGGATTAAATGAAAGAGAGAAAAGAGATGTCGGAGAGCCGAAGAAAGTGTGGAAAGAAAACACTGGAGGAGCCAGGGGTGGAAGGTGGGAGCAGGTCACACCGGTAGCAGAGCTGATAAACGTCCGTCCCGGCTCGGGGAGTGTGGGTCCTTATATAGTCCAGAGAAGGAGAGGGCCCACACACGCCTAGAAGGTTCTTGCAAAGTGCCGAGACGGGACGTCAGCCGGGTTGTGCCTGCTACGAACGTATGAGAAGTTTCGAGAAGAGATCCTGAAGGCCGAGGAAAAGTTCAGGAGAGACGTAGTGGAGAGGCAGAGAAGTACTGACTCTGGGAGTTTGCCCCTCTTTGCGTTCCAGAGAGCGCCGATGTTATCACCATAGGTGAGGGCGCGAGGGGCGAAAAGGGTAGAAAGAATGAGACCCAAGGATTCGAGATCGAAGATCCCAAGGTTCCATCGGCGGCAGTCGAGGGCCATAGAGGCGCCCTGCGACCACCACCCGATTCCCCATGGTGAGGCGTCGACGAAGAGTCCCGGAGGGGCCCCTCTAGGGGGGCGGAAGCGGGTCCACCGGCCGTGGATAAGGCGGCTAAGGTGGAGGAAAGGCGCCGGGTTGGGGTGGGCGTCTTGCAAGTAACACAGTTGCACCCAGCAAAAAGGGAGGCGAAGTGCAGGAAGGATAAAGTTGAGAAGGCCAGCAAGACGAGACCATGCCTTGCGGGAGACTGGGCGAGTAGACATAATGCGGAGAGCAGTCTGGGTCTTGTTCCGCATAGAAGAGGTAAGGCGGATGCGCTTGAGCTTCAAGTCAATATGAAACCCTAGGTACGAGATCTGCTTCACAGGGGTGGTAAGCGATTTCCTCCAATTCGCGTTGATGGAACTTCGCTCTATGGTCTTCATGAAGGCTCGGAGGGCGCGCTTCTGCCCTATACAGAGCACGTCGTCAAGGTAGGTGTAAACTCGGATGCCGTGATCTGAAGCGAGCTGATTCATGGTGGTCGCCGTGAGTTTCTGCATCAGAAAGGGGGCTCCATTGAAGCCCATGGGGAGGCGCGTAAACCGAAACGATCGACTGTCGCATCGGATTCCGAACCATGGACGAGCTTTTGGATGAAGGCGCACGTGATAGAACCCATCCTTGAGGTCGAGCTTCATGGCCCAAAGATGCTCGGTTGCCGAGTCCATGATCTTCCTAACGCTAGGGAGACTGAACTTCGGGGGGTGGTATGCCTCCGCAGCGGGAGACATGTCGTAAATGAGACGAGCGGAGCCATTAGGCTTGGCCACCCCGAAGATACGGTGGGCACAGCGGATGCTGGCTTCTTCAAGCACTCCTCGTTCCACGAGGGTGGAGATCCAGGGGAGGGTGCGATTGTCCGAGGGAGCCCAGTTGCGGTATGTCTTGTTCAGGAAGATTTTCACACCGTTCTGGGCATTGGCCTTTTGGAGGTGGGAGACGGGAGTTATGGAGTCATAAGATCCAGGGGTCTCCACGTCCAAGGGAGTTTCGAAGTCCACGCGGGGTGTGTCAGGCTCGAGAGGGTCGAGGCCGGGGCTTTCCCACTGGTTGCCCTGGTCATCGTTGTCGCCCTGGTTGCCCTGGTTATTGCCGCGATCCTCCTGCTGCTGGTCGTTCCCATCGCCGTCCCCGTTGCCACCGTTGCGACCTCTCATGATGTCCGGAGGGCCGCTGTTGGGGTCATTAAGGATATCACCCATTTCCGAGGGGTGGGTATCCGAGGAGGCGATGGACGCCGGAGGGGGGGTGGCGGTAGGGCCTTGAAGCACGGTAGGGACTGCGAGGCCAGGGAGGGGAATGCATACAGTGTGGCACGGAAGAGGTGCTCGTGGGGGGTCGGCAAGCACAAGAGCGCCAAGTTCCTGGGCGGCGGCCTCGAAAAAGGCGGTTACCTCGGGCACAGGTAAAGGTGGGTACACACTAATGGCGGGGTCGAGTAACTCGACCACTTCTGGCACAGGGGCGGCATCAAAATCCGCAAACACTGGCTGTGGGAACTCGTCCCGATGTCCTAAGGGGGCATCACACACTTCAATGTCACTATCGGCGGGGCTTGGCACAAGGGGGGGCCTTAACACATCGTACACGATGTGGGGAATAGGCACAGGGGACACTGAACGCAAGGGGGTACCGAAGAGGTCGCCGTCGATGCAGGGGATCCACTCCGGCGTGGATGAGGCGCCGGAGATGGTGAAGCCCGAAGCCGAAGAGTCCAAGGTGGGGCTAGGACTGGGGAAGTAAGGAGGCGAGCCAGGACTCAGGGAACGAAATTCCTCAGAGGTATCCGAGCGGGGGCGGGCGTCGTATCCCATGCGGCGGCGGTGGCGGGCGATGCGGACTTCAGTGCGCCAGTCCACGCTGGACCTAACGTCGAGCAGGAACCTGCGGGCCCGCTCGAGACCGAGCTGCAGGGCGCCGCCGACCAACTCGTCGGGGCGCTGGGGCCCTGTACCAGGAGCCGTACGCCGGGGGCGGTCTAGCCGCTGTCGAGCGGTTGAGGATCCGGGAGTCATACTCAATACCGGACTCGTTGGAGGCCTGGAGCCTCGTGTCAATGGTGGCTGCGGACCAACCGTGAATAGACACCGTGTAGTACAATCGAATGCGCTGGTGAATAGTGTGAAACGTCGCAGTGGGCACACTCAGCCGGAAGGGAAATAGAGCCAGCAATAACTCTATTTCGATCCTGTCCCGTGGTCTGAAGCACGATGAGGAGAGGTGGCGACGAAGGTGTGTGAGGATCACTTCCCACCGAATGTGGGCGTAGCACTCAATGTCGACCGGCTGGGCCCGTGTTGTCTCTTCTGTGGTGGAGTCGTACGCTGGCGGCGGACGACTAGGCGTCCTAGGGGTTTCTGGATCAACTAGATAAGAGAGGGGCTCCAAGTGAAAATCTCGAAGAGCCTGAACCGGAGGGGGCGACGGTCCCCTTTCGTGGCGGACCTCCGGCCTCTCACTCGCCGGTGAAGGGGCGAGGCTGCGGGATGTGCCGGGGAGGAAATAGCGCGTGCTGCTCGCCTGAGAGCCAGCGCCGAATCCACCCTCGCCCGTGCAGGTCCCGGAGTCTTGTGTGTCAGGAACGGACGCAGTTGCTGATTCTTGAAGGTCTGGAAGTTCCGATGTCGGCGGGACAAGCCGAAGCCTGCTACCTGTGGATCTGGAAAGGCTCATCCCCGGAAGCCGCAAGGCGCCGGGAGAGATGAATCAAACCAAGGAAGAAGATGAGCGGAGAGAGCAGGTCACACCGGTAGCAGAGCGCTCCTTCTGGCACAGCGCTCCTTCCAAAGGGGAAACACCTCACTTCCTTCCTACCAGCTGTCGAGGGCAGCCGATGTATGTCGTGCTTTTTGGTGCTGGGTGGGCGAGGTCGTCCATCTGAGTTATAACCCGAGCTTTGGTGTGCTCGTGGGGAGGACCGGGTCCAGGGGAATCGTGGGAGCCCTTTGGTTTACCCAAGTCCAGGTGGGGAAGTCTCATTATTATGCAGAGGTATGATTGGCGTCTCACATCGAGATCAACCACGGCTGAAGACGCTTGATTCGTGCGTACAAGCGCATAATACAGTGTACGTTGTAAAGCGAATAGCATCCCCCACAATACCGACAAAGAGGCTGTACATGGGAGGTGTGGAAGGCAACAGTCGCCTAGTGGGTGCCAGTGAGATAGATCGAGTCAACCTTCCGCAATTCATGCTCGACTGCGGACACAGAACACACACATCCGTAGTCTAAGTTAGAATGAAGGAGCAGTAAAATAAGCCGCCATATCTCTTACAACGCCCATCAAGGGCATAAGTCGCCATGATTAAAATTTCAGTCTAGTACTAGGCTACCAGTCCTCACAGACTCTTTGGCACCCTCATCCCCATGTACCCAGCAGAAGATAATCGTGTCACAGTAGTGTGCAATTTCTAGAGTAGGGGTTATTGGTCCTGTCAAGAAAATGGTTGTGCTTTAATCGTGAATTCAAACAGGTATTTGACAATGATCCAGGAATTATTTTTGCCTGGTCTCAAAGAAATGGAACTTGACAAGGTGTGGTTTCAGCAAGATGGGGCCATGGCTCACACTGCCATAATTTCAATGGATTTTTTGAGAGAAGCCTTCCCCGGGCGACTGATCTCCCTCAGAGAGGACATAAACTGGCCTGCCCACTCACCTGATTTAGCCCCCTGTGATTATTTTCTGTGGGGTTATCTCAAATCAATGGTTTATAACAATCGTCCACAGACCCTGGAAGACCTACAGAATAACATGCAAACCGAAATTGCCAATATACCTAGCCAACATGCTTGAAAGTGTGGACCAAAACTTCTGAATCCAGTTTATTGACAATGGAGGCCAACATTTCAATGATATTCTTTTTAAAACTGTGTAGAATCAAATCTCCTATGTTGTGTGACAGGCAATAAATAAAAATAAACTTTTGAAATGTGTACCGTTTTTTTATTTCATTTTCAAAAAAGTTCCCACGCTGCACCCTGTACATTTCCTCTACCCCAACTGCAATCATCCATGGTCACAGATGGAGAAGAAATGTACTATAAAATGGAAACATTCTTTTGGTCCTCCCATTTTTGTAGGGCCTACAGCGCAGACTGCATGATCAAACCTTTCTACCTCAATCTCCCAAGGGGTCAGAGGTCATCTGATCCTGGGCAGCTATTAAAAGCCATTACATCTACTATTAGGTATTTATCTTCTATCATATATGTTAAATTTATCTATTCCCCATCCCCAGGCTATGCGCATTGACAAATGAAACACAGCTTCTCACAAGGAGCAGAATTAAGCCACAGTGGTTTCAAAACCAGGATAAAGTATAAGTCCCAATGCCATCAAACTTCAGATATGAAGAGATGGTCAAGGGGAAAATCATCAAACCCAAAATTGATTCTTACTTCTATTGATGTCACAGTTTCTTCCACATCACCAAGAACCATATTTAGATGCTGATCATAAGCATGAAGGCGACCACGAAGTTCTCTTTCATTGCGCATCTTGACATAGATACGTTCATCAAGGGATAGACGGATAAGATCCAAGGGTTCCTCTACTGCCATTGCACCCCCACCCGGGACATCAGCTTCTTCAGCCATTTCAACAAAGGTTGGTTCTTACTCTGATGGAATAAAAACCAAAGTTGAAGGGCAACATTTTTAGACAAATTTATGGATTTTATCAGCCTACATATGTTCGCCTGATACACACCTTTTTAACAAATAAGCCATTTCCTGTTACCCTAACTAAACCCTAATTTTTGCAGGCACATAAACCTTTAGCGCTTCTTCCCATTAGGCTAATTAGGGTAAAAGATATGCAAGGAATATAAACTATTTATTTTTTCCCAGAGAAGGGCATATGAAGAGGCCTAAAAGATGTAAATTTTACATAATAAATTAATTTACGCATTTGTAGACAAAATACTGGTTGGGGCTTTTTAACTTTTAACCAAAAGCATCTGTATTCCTTCTCTGACAGCACATATTTACTAAAAAAAACCAATAGAAATAAATGTCGACCCAGATAACAGAATTTTCATGTACTTGCTTCATAACAATTAATATAATCCAAAATAATGCACCCTGTATTAAAAATTAATGAAATAAAAAAAAATTATCCTTAAAAATCATCTTATCCTCAAGAAAATCAAAATTTAAAATACTGATATAAATAGACGCATGAAATTTATTAAATTATAGATGCATAAGTAGAAACAATAATCTTAAAACTATTTAAGAGGATAGAGTAAATATTTAAACAGAAAGGGGGAAAATATATCATCAATGCATATAAATCGGTTCAACAAGCTTAATAAGGCCATTAAATAGATGACACAACCTGCATTAAACAGATCCCTATTTGACAGTATTAGCAAATCATGTCCAAATTAAGGAGGCTGGAACATCACTTTGCTTAATTTAAAGCCACAATTTTAACAGCATCCTAAAACTCAAATGTAATCATCCTGCTTTTTAGCATTAGTCAATATTATTTTTTGGCACTCAGCCCAAGTTATTTTTTGAGGAATAGTTTCTTTCAAAAATTCTAATGCACTGTTGCTATGTACAAGTTTGGAAAGAGATTCATAATCTAGAGAATAACTGTCACCGTCTTTTAAAGATTTTAGAGCCAAATAGTGAATAAATAACTCAGTTGCTTTAGTAATTACATGTAATGATTCCTGTGGCACAATTTCCACATCAGGACAACTTTTCATTATCATTTTTATCCGCTGATATGGAAGTGAAACACCACTGGAATCAGAGCTAGGCCGTTTGCTACTTGAGGGAGTATCTCCACATTTCACTTTAGGACTATGCACATCCTGAGAATACTTTATGGTGTCTTTATGGGTTTTAGTTTTTAAAGTATCGTGAGGAGACAACTTTTGGGGACTATGTTTTTTATTTAATTTAGAGGGGGAGTCTTTGTCACATGGCATAAGCAAGACAACAGGCTCAGGGAGGCTTGACTTTTCCATTTTTTCCTTATCAGGATTCATGGTAGGTTTTGCTGGTGATTTGCTCTGAGATTTCTCAACAGGCTTCTTCACAAAAGAGACCATCTTTGCTTCTTGCCTGTGACAAAACAAATTCTAATTTTAAAACAAGGTTACTTTTATAGTATTCCTAAAAAAAAATGAGCAATTTAATCTAAATGACAACTTTAATCATTTCCTGAGAATTTATTACTATAGGCTAAAAGAACTTAGATGGTATTCAAGTTTGCTAAACATGAATTACAGCACCCTCTTTCTTTGCCAATTTAATAAAAGCAGCAAGAAGCAGAAATGATAATCAAATTTACAGACTTCAAGCCCTTTATAAGTAATGAGCCAATTTAAGGTAATGCATGTGCTTTAGACTAAATATTAAAGTAAATTACCATTGGCTCCAACGTCCCTAAATTTATATTCTTTTGTCTTTTTGCTATCTTTCACTTCCTTACCTCTCAAGACCAGACACCTGACTTTCCTCATCATTTTTCCTATCTAGTTTAGACTTGGTAAATCCAAAATTCATTAGAGACATCTCACTACAATTATTGGGATGGATAAGATACAGATACTTTGCTGTCAAATGCTACTTCTCCTAACCCAAAGTAGACTCTACAATGTCAAGATAAAATCTGAAAAAGGGAAATATAAAAAAATATCAAACTAAAATTATGGAGCCGATTAAAATAAATACAAGTTAATTTTCTACTCTACACTAGTTTTCAAAATTAGGAAAGATTAAAAATAAACTAGAAATCTACCATGCAAACTACATCAATCATACCATAAAATTGAAACTAATTTATAAGTACTAACATGTCACCCCCACCCCACCCCCAAAGAAATCACTAGCCATCTAAAATTTTAGGAACAACTAGTATTCAGAGACCCTAGCCAAATGTTTCTCATTAATCACTTAAAAGATTATTTTTAATCCATTAGCACCCACTGCCCTATAAATAGGAATGTTAAAATGGAAATAAATAATGTTAATATTTAACTAAAAAGTATCAATAAAAAAAAGAAAGGCCACAGAAGATAGAGCATTAAGTTCTGCATCTGCATGCAGAACTTCAGCTATGTACATCACCAGACATGTAGCCAATCACAAAGCAGCTCTCTTCCACCATGTACAGTGGGTGCAATAAATATCTGATAGATGTCAAAAGTTTATTTACCATAGTTACACAACAGCAAAGTAATTGAAAATTGAACATCATGTATTTTGTACGTTGAATACAAATTAAGTATTAAAATACACAAATAGTAAAACATTACTATGATTACGCCAAAAATACCAAATGAACGTTTCAAAAAGTATCCAATACATCTATGAAAACTAGTTACTATCTGGAGATATGACCTTTCGTCGCTAGTACAGCTTCCAACTGTTTGGGATATTTACTTATGAGGTTCTTACAAATATTTGTAGGTATCTTGGCCCATTCTTTCGAATCTTTAGTTTTAATTCTCACCCACAGGTTCTGGATAGGATTTTGGTCTAGCGACTGACTTGGCCATCCCATAACCTTTATTTTCTTCTGCTGAAACCACACTGCAGTGCTCTTGGCTATATGTTTTGGATCGTTATTCTGCTGGAATGTCCATCCTCTTGGTAAATTCAACTTGTCTGCAGACTAAGAAATTATCATCCAGAATTCTGCGATACATCTGAGCATTCATTTTTCCCTTCAATAATATAAGGTCTTCCAGGACCTGCAAAGGAGAAGCAGTCCCATGCCATTAGGCTCCCTCCTCTAAACTTCACTGTTGGGATTGTATTTTTAGGATCATGCGCCAAGTTTTTCTGCCTCCAAACATGACTAACACTATTTCGCCCAAATAAGTCAATATTCATCTCATCAGACCATAGTACATCATCCCCAAAACTTGCAGGCTTCTCTAAATGTTCCTTGGCAAAATTCAGACAATCTCTGACATGAATTGGTTTCAACAAAGGTGTTGTCTGCCTTGGTGTGCAAGAATGGAATCCATCATTCCTAAGAACTGCTCTAATTGTATTTTTGCATACATTTGTCTCAGCTGCTTCCAAATCTTTCTGAACTTCAGATTGAGTCACTTGAGGATTCTTCTTTACTTTACGGACTATATGTTTAGCTGCACAGTTTGAAATTTTAGATGGATGCCTTGAATGTGGTAGACTTGCAGTGGACTGATATGACATGAACCAGCAAATCCTGTCACCAATGATTGAGATTAGTATTTTGTGCATAGATGAATTTTTTATATAGCCCAAACCACTTTTATGTTACTGAACAATTAGTTCGCTGCTCCATTTTGTCAATTCTTTAGTCTTCGCCATATTAGAATTAGTGTTAAACAATGACCTCCTTCTCATGCAGCTCTCAGACACTGAGATCCGCTGTTTCATTTGGATGAAGATTTTTCTAGAAGTTCTACATTATTCCTGTCACATAAACCACTCTGGAATGTTTGAGAACTATTTATTATCATTTCAAAACTAATTTTCTGGGTATGTTAAATATTTTTTGAGGCGAGTGATAATCTAACACTTTTGTCGATATAATATCAATGCTTTACTATTTGTGTATTCTAATTCCAAATTTGTATTCAACTGTTTAACTGATATTTAAATTGTTTCTCCCATCAGACAAAAAGCTCATTTATTATGGGCTACACTATTAATATTTTACTTTTATGCCCGAGACAAAAGGGACATTGCGTTAAATGCATTATATGTATATACTGAACTATCATCTGTCAATAACCAACCAACTACCAAAACTGTATCCAGCAAAGTCAACAAAAATTAAGAAAATGTACAATCCTAGCACCCACAGACCAAGCTCACTGAATGAAAACTCAAGATTGTAATTGGAGAAGTGATACCACCCAGCTTTCTAACAATAGCCAGTCCCCCAAACCTGCAACACATGTGTATTACACAATTGAACAAAATTGGTTACCTTTGTATTACACAATTGAACAAAATTGGTTACCTTTGTATTACACAATTGAAAAAAATTGATTACCTTTGTTTTACCATAAAAATGTTGCATGCAGATATTTAACTATTATCTACATATAACATCAGTACAGTAAAACTTAGGTTACCTAATTTTTAGTTGTCATATAGAGCATTGTACTGGCAAAAACAAAGGTGACGTTCTATGAGATGCATATTTTCATTACTAGAAAACCCAAGGGACTATTTTACAGCAAATAAGCCATGTCATGTGTAACCAATTTTTCATGAGAAAAAAATTTAAATGCTGCAACCTCGATGCTGCTCCATTCTGAAGGAAAGGAGGTCATGGTGAAGGATGGAAGCAATCCAAAAAGTGAAAGAGTCACTGGAAGAGTACTACTATGGATTTCTAATTTCCTCTAAATCTAAGTAGATGGTGAATTACCTGTGACAAACACAAATGGCTGAGTGCAAAAATGTTTAATCAGTGCATCCCCACTTCCATTCCCGGTTCCTTTACCCACACTTTGGAGCCTACTGCAAGGTTTCCAATATCTAGACTGTCATGACACAGAATAGCTGCTGTCTCTCCCTCAGGCTATGATGGATTTCCTGCTTACTAGTTGCTGGCAAAATGCAGCATGATGGCATTTTCTCCACCTTCTCTTTGCACTGACCAGCAATTGTCATTCTGATATTTATATGAACTTCTTTAACAAACCAAGTAAACCACCCACATTTGAAAAAGCTGGGTGGGGGGTGTCATTAATTAAACCAGCATGAATTTATTCAGCTTTAAATATTTGTTGGCATCTAAAGTCATTTATTTCATAATATTAAAATATTTTCAATGGGATTTGGATTTAGATGAGCCAGACAAAATTACAGAAGCATTAAGAATCCAAGTTTCCCCACAGTGGGGTTGACAATCCATCAATGCCACTATAAACTACAAACCTCTTCTATGCCATTAAGTTTACAGCCAATGTCTCATTTTTTTTCGCACCAAATTAACCCTGCATATGGATAGGATTATACATACAGTATCATTCAATGTCTCTTCAATCAGCCCTTTCTCCTTCAAACACTTTAACATAAACAGTTTTTACAGTCTTCCAACCCTTCTAATATTAACCTTGACACACACTCTCCAATAACAACTTTCACAAGATAAACATCTATTACCTGGTCATTCCTCTCACTAGCTACCTTTCACACACCAAGCATTCTTCAAGTTGTGCAGTTGCACTGCTCTCACTCACTCCCTTCTCCTTACAAACACCAGGCAAACATTGGCAGCAGTAATATTCTTAAAAAATATTTTTAAATTAGCATTTTTGGTTTACAATGTTTTGTTTACAAAGATCAAGAATGTTCTAATAGATTCCAAAAATAGTTTACTTATGTTTGTCTTGATTTTGCATAACCTCATTTAGTATCTGACTGTCACACCTCAACAGTGTGCCAAGTTTAAAAGGCAACAAAAAGGACCTATCTCACTTCCCAAACATCAAAGCATGGCATATGGAATATTGACTAGAACAGGGTAACCATCTGAGTAGAAAGCAAGAGCAGAACCACTCACTTAGCACAAACCCATCATTAAAGGATTCTATGCTTCTTGAAGTAAAGCCTAGTTGGCAGACAACCCTCATCTACTATCAGAGTTTGTGAAGTAATGAAGTGCAATTACTTAAGTACTGTACTCGGGTAACTTTGTACTTTTTACTTACTAAAAAGTACTGAGAAAGTGAGTAGTTTTACTTATACTTGCATATCTTTACTTCATTATATTTGAAAAGCATAGAAATATTTTTTGAGTACCGCCGTGCACCCATGCCACAAACAATTGTGCAGCGTACAACTGTGCGCTATTATTACCCCACCAGATATTAACACAACTCATCTTTTCTTTTCACTGACTGATCTCATTTGCAGTCAAAGCGGCTTGATAAATAACCATTAGTCTCTAATGATAACAGCTCATAGCTGCTGGGTGGATGTTCCATGCTTGGTGGGTGTCTACTAGTTGTTGTGATGTGCCAACCAAACTCACTAATGTTATATATATCCTTTCTAGCAATCATCATGTAGAACAGCCACATCAATTATCGGTCTTCAATTAAATTATCAAACTTCTTAGAAAAGTACAGAGCATCAACCAAACTCTTTATTGTTGACAAAACAATGAATGTTAACACCAGTGTAGCAAGATATTTCAACAATGATACTGGCGATGTACACTGCAGTTTCAGCGCACTCATGAAGAGCCAGGGTCTCAGCAGACAATATCGACTTGACAACACATTAGATTTTCCTAGTCTGCCAATAGATTGGACAATGAGCGCCACCATCATCATCCAGGAATACAATAAACACTCCTTGAGAACCACCATCAGGCAAATTAGCAAAAGCTGCATCTGAATAACACTTTAGAGAACAGGCTTTGAGTGACTCAAGCTTAGGAAAGTGTAATCTCATGTTATCACTTGAACTATTAACTTATTCAATCTGTGCCAATCACCAATAGTTGCCTTGTTACCTATGACACTCAAATTCATTTGTTCAATCAAAGCTCTGTACTCAGTCTTTTTTGCCAGTGTTAAGTCACTTGTTTTAAGAAGAGCATGCTGATGACTGATGCTGACAGGTGTCAAAGTTGAAGCATACTGGAACTTATCAACAGTCAAGCAATCAGCAGTTGTGTTGATGTTCAAACCAACATATCAAATGATGTTGATGATAAGCTGCCAATCAAGAACATGTGATGTAATATATTAATAACAGCATCCTCAAATGCAGCAGTTCCTGCCCATAGAAAATCGTCAATGTAGACAAATTATGCCCTAAAAATTGTTGTCATTGTATCACAAAAAAAAAATTATCTAACAAACATGTGAACAAGTATCAATAATTCATCCTTCACTCTTAAATACCAAGCTCTTGCTGCATTACACAAACATACACCGTCTTCTTTAATTTCCACAAGTTAGCATTAAAATATTTAGGAGGAGGTTTCAAGTAAAGCTCACGTTCAATGACATTGCCCTGCAGATAAGCAGCCTTGATGTCAACAGTCGACACTCCCACTGCTTGGAAGATGCCAGACGCATTGCTTCCCTGGAACATCTAGGTAAATCCTTACGCAACAAGATAGTGTCCTCTTCAAAGCCACGTGCTATTAATCTTGCTTTAGTAACCATCTTATTATCTTACACTTTCTCAGTTATCACCTACCTCACTGATACGACATCTGGACCAACATTTTTGACTTCATAAACTTTGTTGTTTCTCCAGTTTTGCATTTCAGCTTCTTTCACTGCCATCACATCATCACTATTAAACATTATAACCATCTCTACACAGTCAGGTATCACAGACAATTCAACTATATCAGTGAAGTCAATCCCACCAACAGTATCATCAGAATTGTACCTGATGTTGATACAATTACAATATTTGTTACTTGTGGCTTTTCCCACTCTACTTATCACTTTACCAGAGACAAGATCGCCAGTAGCTGAACTCACACCTTGAAATCACTGTTCAACTTTGATCCTGGTTGGCTGTCTGATTTGGGCTGCAGAGTTACCGCCGATGTCAACCCAACTATCATGCTGATTCCCATTACCATCAGCTGAGCAATGCACTTCAGCAGCCTCATCACTGTCATGGCTGTGATCATCCTCATCATCCACAGGAGGATAGCAATCCTCTTTACCAGATTGCTGTTGCTCTACATCATCTGGCATAGTCTCACTGGACATGATTGTGCTAACTGGAGCATGGGTTAAGCGACAACCATGAACTCTCATAGACACCATGACAAACCACATCTGCTTTCTGTTGCGTCCAATCACAAGACTAGGCATATGCCACTCATTGTCATTAACCTTGTAGAAAACTTCATCACTATTACTTAGATTTTCCACATCAGTAGTAGGCACATTGCTTCTTAATGCTCTATTCAGTCGCTTGTTTAACTCAATCTTCAAAAACTGCTGCCTGGCAGAGTGCACAGAATTCAAATTATTTCTTACAATAGTGGAAGCTGCCAGCGGTTCAAGAAGTTTATTGCAAAACACATCAGGCATAGCAGGGTTAAAGACAAATACTAGTTGGTTAGGTAAACATCCTGAATTATTCAACAAATCATTACGTGTCGAAATTGCCCAGGCAAGCGTGGTCTCCAGATCACAAATACAATCGGCCATAATTTTACTTACTAGATTACCAATGACTGTATTGAGCCATTCACAAGTCCCTGTTACCCGACGGGCTTCTGCTGCTGAAGTCATCACCTTTATATTGAATGCTTCACCAAGGGCTCTCATCATTATTAAACTCACCCCCGTTAACAGTGAGGATCTTCTGGGGAGAACCAAATAGACTAATCCAACACATTAACAAACTTTTAATGATTGTTGAAGCAGTTTTGTTTTTGATTACTGTTGCTGTACAAAATCTCGTAACTATGTTGACTATCATAAGGAAGTAACAATGACCCCACTAAATCCATTGCAATACTTTCGTTAAAATTTGTCGCCATAGTTATACATGCAACTGGTCTAGGAAAGGTCTTTTAAGCTTAACACACATTTCACAAATGCTTGATAAATCATTAATTTCAGGTTCAAGCTCAGTATTGTTGCTACTCGCATTTCTTAGAAGTTTTAGCAATTTTTCAGCTGTACTATGTCCAAATTGTTTGTGTAGCTTCAGGGCAACTTTCTTAACATCAGCATCAGTAGAAGCCAACATCACCTTGTGAACGTTAGCCTGGTCTAGGCATCTACACAACAGTAGTACATAGTATCCAGATGAAGTAGAACCTAGCTTCACCAATTTGTTGGCAATTTCACAGTGTGGTTCACAAAATCCAAAACCATGCCAGCAGTTTTCATAGATGTTTTGCTCAACTGCAACGGAATATTAGCCTTGACAACATCAGTAGTAATTTCCACACACGTTATTAATCCAACAAGGAATTGTTAATTTCTTCAATGAAGCTACAGAGGTGCCATCACCAAATGTAAATGTTGAAATGGAGGTTTGCTCTCTAATCAATGACTGGTCTTATTCAGATAGAGAATTTAGGTATCACTGCAGCCACAAACTACCACACAATGTAGCAGAAAAACCAGTGTCTAGTATAGCGCAGCCTTCTGACTCAAGCAATGATAGCAGCTTAGTTTCCAAAGGTTTGATGTGTACATGACCCATAAACATTGATAAGTGCTCACTTTGAGTCTGATCATCTTCTTCAGTGACCATATTATTATTGTTCTATTACGCATGTGGACACTGACGTGCCCAATGACACTTCAAATCAGAAACTGCACAATGAGACGCTTAACCATCACATCCTATAGGATTAAGTTTATGAGCCGGTGACTGCGAAGGGTAGGATTCTTATCTAGTTACTGCACAAGCCACACTACTCACACTACCCTGACCCAATGATGCATGGCCACTATGGTAGGAACCTCAAACATGCTTTGAGTCATAGCACTCGAAGCATTGATCTCCTAAATAAAGGGGAGAAGCCCGGCCTCCCCCCAAAAGTCAACAAGTCCACAAGTCAATGTGCACGAACTCGTCCCGAGCACAAGGGACAGGCAGTAGCAGTCCCGCCCATCCCGGTACCGGGACAGGTATTGTGCACGAAAATCACCCAGACTGGGACATTCGACAAGAATGTGGCAAACAGTCTGGGGGACGACGCAGTCGTCGCAATAGGGCGCTGGCGAGCGCTCCATCAGATAGCGATGCGTCACACGAGTATGTCCGATTCGGAGACAACAGAAAGCGACCTGAAGCCGTCGCGGCATTGGGGGATAGGTCCATGGGAACAGTCGCGGCGCAATGGCACGCAATTTTAAGTTCCCTTCGACCGTCTCCCATCTTCTTTGCCAAGCCGTCCGAAGAGCTGCCCGTATTCCTGCCATGTAGTCGGTGTGAGGAAGAGCGAAACGCTGGTCCGGTCGCAGAGTCCTCGCGGAGTCTTTGGCGCCCTCATTCCCCGCAATTCATACATGTCCAGGAACCCAGCAGAAGATAATCTCGACATCTGCCCGGCTCGCCAAAACCGTGGCGTCACGGATATCGCGAACCAGGGGATGCGGAGATTCCAATGCCCAGAGAGCACCCAGGGCGCTTTGTGAGTAGCTATAGATCACAATCCGGTCTCCGAACCGGGCACGTCGCGTAATCTCCCGTACCGAGTGGTGTATTGCCACCAGCTCGGCCGTGAAGACAGACGCAGCGCCTGGTAGAGCCCCGCTGACTTCAAACAGAGGGGATACAGCGTGGAAGCCGACCCCCTCTTGGGACTTGGAGCCATCCGTATACACTGGCACGGTTCCAGCGTGACACGAGCTGTGCTCCAAAAAGGTCGAACGCAATATTCCCGGCGCCGTACAAGCTTTGGGAGCAGAGGCGTGGCGACAAATAGCCAAATGTGGTACCCTCCAGGGTGGCATCCTGGGCAGAACCAGGGGCGCCACCGGCCCGAGAGCTATATCTAGCTCTCGAAGGAGTTTCCTGACCCTAAACCCAAAGGGCTTAGGGTATGACTGGCGTCTCTCGGCGGCATCGGCACCATCGAGATCAGCGCCCCAAGCGCTGAACGTTAAGGAACGGAGAATGTCCATGGCGCGGGTACAAGAGACCCTAAGGCTGCGAATATGAGCCTCCCAGGTGAGGCGTCGGTCGAATACAAGACCAAGGAAACGGTGCGACTCCACCACATCCAGGCGCACCGCATTAAGAAACAAATCTGGGTCGGGGCGAAGCCGTGGATGGCGGCAGAAGTGCGCCACCTTAGTCTTGGCCAAAGAAAACCGAAACCTGTGCGCTTCGGCATAGCGAGAGACGCGGTTCAATGCCTGTTGGAGTCGACGCTCCAGAGTTGGCATCTGGGCCACGCCAAAAGAGATCGAAAGGTCGTCCACGTAGAGCGTAGCGAGAACATCTTCCGGCAGCACCGAGGTGATGCCGTTGATGCTCAGGATGCTTAGAGTGTGACACTGAGGACACTTCCCTGCTCCTTTGGGCCGGAGAGGGCTTCCCCCCCCCCGTACGCGGAATCGACGATCTCGCAAAAATTCAGATATAAACATTGGGAGGCGTGCCCTCGCCCCCATCGTGTGGAGTCTCCATGATACCGTATCGCCATGCGGTATCATAGGCCTTCTCCAGATCGAAAAACACCGTGGCGTAGTGCAGTTTACGAAGGAAAGCCTCGCAGACGGCATTTTCCAGTCGGAGCAGAGCATCCGACGTAGAGTGGAACTTGCGGAAGCCGGACTGTGCTGAAGACAGATGGCCTCCGCTGTCCAGGAAAAAGGCTAATCTAACATTTACCAATTTCTCCATCAACTTGCACACGCAAGAGGTTAGAGAGATTGGGCGGAAACCAGTCGGAGTAGAGTGATCTCTCCCCAGCTTGCGAAAGGCGAGCACAGTAGCGATTCGCCAGGAATCTGGGAGAAGACCCTCCACCCAGATCCTGTTGAACAAATCTAACAGAAAGGCCATGCCTCGCTCATCCAGGTGTCGAAGCATGGCGTACGGGACATCGTCCGGACTATGGGCGGTGTCCGCGCACGAAGCGAGAGCGGAGCGCAACTCGCTCCCAGTAAACCTGTCGTTGAAGGGTTCTCCGCCTCTGGAGGTAAAGTCCAGCCGGCGGCCTTCCGCGACATCACGACGTGCATTGAATGCTGGCGGAGCAGCATCCCAGCTAGAGAATGCGGAAAAAGCGGTCGCGAAGGATTCCGCCACGGAGGCGGGGTCCGAGATTGCGGTCCCATTCTCCTGGAGAACGGGAGGGGGGTCCTGCGAGAACTTGCCCCGAATCCTTTTGACTCGCTTCCACACCTCAGCTGAAGGGGTCTTCCCATTAAGTGTAGACACATATGCCCGCCAAGAAGAGCGGCGGGCGTGCTTCGAAATATACCGGAACCTATCCCAAGCCCGACGAAATTCAGCGACAGTGAAATCGTTCGGGCGGCACTTATAGCGCATTTAGGCATAACGCTTCTGTTTGAGGGCCGTCTCATACTCGGCCGACCACCATGGGAGTGGTCGGCGTGCAAAACGGCCAGACGTCGTAGGAATAGTAGTCAGGCCCACGGCGATGAGGTTGCCGGAGAAGAACTCAACGGCCTCATCTACCGACCTAAACTCCTCGACTGAGATAGAAAATTCAGTCATTTCCTGAAATGCAGGCCACCCCGCCCGCGCCAAGCACCACCGAGGTGGGTTCTCAGGCGGCTGTTGCCCTGAAAATATTTGAATGGGAAAGTGATCACTACCATGGAGGTCATCGACCACCCCCCAATCAAAATCAGGCTGTGCATCCAAAGAGCACAAAGATAGGTCAAGGCAAGAAAATGAAGCGGTTCTCGGACAGTGATGCGTAAACTCATCCACGTTTAGGACACCCATCTCAAGCTCTTCGATCAGATCGGCAAGGACTTGTCCCCTGGGATTAATTGAGTAATCTCCCCAGAGAGGATGCCTGCCGTTCAGATCTCCAAGCAAGAGAAAGGGCCTCGGCAACCATGCCACGACGCGGCGGAAGTCCCCCGCGTCGAAGTCAGCTGACGGTGGAATGTACGCAGAAATGATAGTATATCTCCTATCCAGGTGCAGCTGCACGGCCACTGCCTGAAAGGAGGTATCTAAAGAGAAAGGAAGAACGGAGACATCATGCCGGGTGTAAACCGCGAATCCCCCAGCCCGGCCATCCCGCGATGGTGGGGTCGCAAGACCCTTATACCCCGATAGGGCGGGCAGGGAGCACGCGCCTAGCATGGTCTCCTGCAAAAAGATAGCTAACGGCCAACGGGACGAGACGAGCCTCCGCAGCTCCTTCCAGTTGGCCCGGAGTCCACGGCAATTCCATTGAAGGAATATGCCCTCCAGGCCTAGCTCGGAGGAGACGTGGGGGCCCTCCTCGAACAGAAGACCCTCACGGGAATGGCCGTACGCTTCCCGGGGGCAGAACCCCGGGCGCTGTTGGCCGGAAAAAGCGCTGAAGGCGCTGTCACCTTCGAGGACTTATTGGGGGAGGTTGGGCTCGCCATGCAAGTCTTTTCCTCCCTCCACCTCGAAACCTTAGGCGGGCGTTGCGGCTTCGGAGGCGGGGGGCCCTCTTTTCGAGGAACCACCGTCACCGAGCCTCTCGCTCCACCACTAGGCGTGGGCGAAGGAGCCGAAGCTCCTTTGTTGCTGTCCTCCTTTCGGGGAACAGCTTTAGGAACCCCGGAAGATAGCCTAGCGACCATCCTCAGGGGTGTTGCCTCCTGTAAGTCTAACGACTCGGGGGAGGCGCGTGGCCGTTTCGCCTTACGGGAAACGGTCACGTTGGGGGAAGAGGGGGGGACCCCTGGTTTTAGCCGGGGCTGGGTGTGAACCCTTTTTGCCGCCAGCTTTACCAAGGGAGTGCCCGGGTTGAGTAGAGCCTGCAGAAGGGCTCCGAATGAGCGCGGAAACAACCATGCTCGTTGGCCTGGATGGGCCGGGAGCAGAGGGTGCCTTTCTAACTATTGAGGCATATGATGTCCCAGGCAGAGCAGGGCGTGCCAGGACCAAGTCCTTAGCCTCGCGGAATGAGAGTCAATCCTGGGCCTGAGCAGCCAGGATTTCTTTCTCAAGGAGATATGCTTCGAAGCGGGGTGTGGCTCTCCGCAATTGACACACTTGGCCACACACGATTTGGACTTATCGTGTGCAGCCTTGGAGCAATCTACACAAACTTCTGGTGACCCCGACTTTGCACGTCTACAAGAACGATTCGTATGGCCGAAGCGGTGACAGTAATAGCACCGCCGCGGCAGGAAAGAGGTAGGGAAAGTGAGGAAGTAGGGTAGAAAGATACACAGGCTGTCTGAAAGAAGAGGCTAAGCTATGGTTGGACTGGGTGCACGGCGGCCAGAAAGGCAAATTGAGCATTCCTTAAAGGGAAAACAATCTGGGCCTTTTGTCCAAATTTCCTGTGAAATTGTTCAAAAAGCACTTTTAAGCATACCGCTTCTGAGGGCAGTCTCACACTTAGCCAACTACCATGGAAGTGGATAGTGTGCAAAATGGCCGGATATGCAAGGAATAGAAGTCAACCTCCCAGTGCTACTGAAAAAAGAAATTCATCAGGATATTTAAGAATGATGTCCAGCTATTTGATCAGGTTCACTAGGACATGAATGTGTAGTTCTCCCACAGAAGGGGTGCTGCCATTCAAAGCACCGAGGATAAAAGGCCTCAGCAACTGTGCCACTATGCCCCCCAAAAATTTTAAAGTCGCCGATCTGGGAAGAACCACCAAGGGCATAAGTTGTAATAATAAATAGCCTATTACTACTAAGCTACATTAAAAAAATGGGGTGGGAAAATAGGCAGTTTGAAGCTGCGCATGGCAACAGTCATGGTGCAATGGCATGCAACCTGAAGTTCGTATCTTCTTTGCCATGTAGTCTGGAGGGCTGATCTGATTTTTGTCATGTAGTGTGTGCGAGAAAGAGCAAAATGCTGATGTGGTCACCCAGTCCTCGCATTTCAAAAAATCCCTAGCGAGGATTAGATAATCTTGACATTTAAGAACATAAGAAAAGAAGGAGACTGCAAAAGACCATTCATGGCCTACAGCACCATTTACAGGCCAGTGGGCTCCAAAACACCAGGTAGTCTCTCAATGAGGGGCCCAGATGGAATCAAGGCTCCGCTCTGTGCATTGATGACTCGGGTCTTGGTCTGGGCCTCCCCACCCAGGGAGGGGGAATGGGGCTGGACATGCCAAACGTGGGCTGGTCAATTGCTAAAACGGTAGCAGACCCATCCATCCCTGAACCCCCACAGAGGGGGTATTAACCCCAAGTCTTCTAAGTCTTTTTAGGAGAGGAGGGTAAGGAATGAACCTGCTTCTCTCCACTGCCAGAAGGAGCCCTTGGGCTAGATGAACTGGCATCAGCAAGATACTTCTCTGAAGGGGCAGACTCAGGTTCACTACTTGGCAGTGAGCCCAGGATGGACCCTATAGAAGATCCTGCCATCTGGAGCTGGGTCACCTCCGGGACCATGTCCATCTTATGGCACGATACTATGTACCTTTCACACTTTCACTAGAGTTGGGGACTCAATGATTAGGAGATAAAAGTCCACCTTACAGGATCGGCCATGGCAAGCAGCAGCAGCTCTCCAATTTATGAATTTAGGCAGATCAGAAAAATCTACAAAAAAATCCACCGACGAAGGTTGGGTCGGGAGGTCAAAATAAGGATTGGTGACTGCCACAAATTTAATGGACCTGGCTAATGAAAATTAAGCCTCATTTCATCAGCCAAGAGGTGGGCTCCTGTTTATGAAAGATAATTTCTTTGTTTGTAATATATTGATATATCAAAAGATTAATTTATACAAATTATTATCTGTAACAAAGTAAATTTTAGAACAACAATGATATTTAAGCAATAAAAAATAAATCTACACTCCTAATTTCTATTTACAATCTAGTCTATCCCTAACTCACTTCCTAGTGAAACACTCACTCTTCTATCATAAACAAGGAAAAGTAGGGCAAAAGGTTAGACTAAGCAAGGGGTGAAAAATACAATGGACAATATACTCTTCATTCACACCAGTCATCCACCACAATTTGAGAGGTGGGCAGGGTTCCATGTTGCCATCCCCTCCAAGACATCACAGATCCCATTTTGAGGAACATTTTGCCTGTCTATAGCCTGGCATCCATCAGGGAAGAGAGGGGGGCAGGTACGCTGACCCCTGTAGACCCCGAGATATATGAGTGCAGGACATTAGAGGGCAGGGACATAGGTAAGGGTCTTATTTTTAGTGAACAGGGTTGGACACAGAATTAGATTTAAGCTGGATATGTTAAGGATTAGGAGACAGATTAGTAGAAATTGGTTTACAAATCAAGAAGTAAATGAAATGAATAGGGGAGTTTTAAGAATAGACTATATGTCATTGGTCAGGTTAGATCTGACCTCCATTTGCTTTCCGTGTCCCAGAAAGGATAGCAGATAGCACACAGGGCTACTCTGCAATTGGGCCTTGCCCCGAATGGTGTAATTTAACTATGGGTTGCAATAAATCTTGTAAGCGTGACTAGTTTC
The DNA here is from genome assembly GCA_963969495.1 of Ceratothoa steindachneri. NCBI lineage: Eukaryota > Metazoa > Arthropoda > Malacostraca > Isopoda > Cymothoidae > Ceratothoa > Ceratothoa steindachneri. Next base: position 120,824,585 of record OZ018324.1, read on the forward strand.
CTTATGACAATAGCTACACTTGGCAGAATTAAATCAACTATCTAGGAGGTTCTGGATATCAATGCAAAGGAATAACTGGGCGAATAGGTTTAGAATGTTGGCTCCAGGTGGAAGCTGTGGGTATACACAAGCGACTGCATGCAATCGACAAAGGAGACTAATTCTGGGTGGATCTGCCGCCCAAAGATTTTGCTGCTCAAGGAGCAGGGGTAGGAGCGTTGAGCTTGATTACTTTCCAACAGCACAGGTTGGATTTGCCTTTAGGGTCGATTAAGTTTCAACCTGTTGAAGTAACCACTGCCAGCCTAGAAAGTAGGGATCAAGGTAGTATTTTGCCTGAGGGAAGTTGGGCTCAAATATGGCAGTATAGAAGTTCCTCCCCTCTCTAGGGAGCATAGATTGAATTTTTTTTCTTGTCTTCGGGCTCTTGGAGTATAGGAGGCTGAGAGAAATAAGCTATAAGGAGACAATGCAAGCAATCAGGGCACTGGGTCATATTTCAAGTTATGGCCAGATCAGAGGACAATGAATGTTTTAGTCAATATTTAACATTTATCAGAACTTAATTCCCACCTACACTAGGCCAGCAATAAGAGTCTGCAGGCCTGACCTTATGTGTCATGTCCTCTTCGCAAAATAGTAATTCTGCCCAGGTCGATGCTTTACTATTTATACAGAGCCGCTGGAAATGAATTTTAGACAGTTCGCAACATCTCGTGGAACCTCCCATTGTTACAATTGGACTCGCTATATGAAACGTCTTATTCGAACAGAAGTTAAGTGTCTTCAAAAGAAGCCGATCTCATTAGCATATTTTTTACTAGAGTTTTGCCTGACTGCTGTAACTAAATTAGCTAATCTGCTATAATTGATGCGTAGCATTCCCATCCTACATGTCATTATCTCTTTCTCTGACACTACAGCTTTATGAATGAGGATACGCTATTAATTAGACTTTTGCAGACTCCATTTATGTTCTTATGAGGGGATATGAGCTTTTTAAAATTTGTTCCAAGGTGGATAAGTTAGAACTTGGAACATTCTGAGTTGGGAAGTAGTAATAGGAATTGGGGTAAGCATTTGAAACTTAGAAAACAGGGGTGTGTAGGATGGATGTAAGAAAATATTTTTCAACTATTAGAGTGGTAGATTACTGGAATCATTTACCACAAAAGATAATAGAGAGTACAAATCTAAATGTTTTTAAGTGCAGGTTGGATGAATATATGGGGAGGAAAGGTTATTATGGTTTTGGAGTTATGTCTTGGGGTATGAAATGTACACATTTTAATAATGATAATGAGGTTGGTTTTAGTTTTTTATGAGCCTTGAGTGGTGCTAATTTTAAGGTTATGTCAAGGACACTATTCTTTGCATGTAGTTTATGGAGAGTTATTGGGGTGGAGATTGACTTTGATGTCCATTGATGGGCCCTTGTGGCTTTTGTCCATGAATATTGTCGTTGTTATGAGTCACTAATTCTGCCGCATAGAAAGAAAAATAAATTGGTAGCCATCTTGCCATTGTTGGCTCATCTTTCAAACAAAAATACAAAGGTTATTTTGAATAAGACAGGCACACATTTTATGCTACTAAACCCCTAATACTTCTTTGTAATGTTTTTTTCTTTACAGTGCCCATCTAGCAACTGCTAACAAGGGAATAATTTGCCAATTAAAATGTCAGACTAGTACTAGGATACTTTAAACAAAAAAGGTTCAACAAGCAAACTTAAAGTTCTACTTTTCCAGCATGCATCATTAGAACAACTTTTCTATTGTGTGCAGATGTGTCAAGATGGAAGTGAAAAAATAAAGCTATCTGCTCTCCTGTGCCCGGCCACAATGAGTCTGACATTGCAAAAGGCTCAACATTAGAATGATGACTGTCTACAGAGTCATCAGTCATGGAGAGGCTCAAGAACAGGCAAACCTTGAAGATTAAGCTTGTCCAGGCAAATCACAAGTGCTCAAAATGACTGTGTTCAAGAAGAAAATTTCAGTGGCATTGATGACCAGGGGCATCAAGAGCTTGAGGTGCCTGGAAAGGCCTCTGCTCACTGACCAAACACAAGAACAGCATCGAAAGTGCTGTCCTCATCTTCAATGACTTGAAGAGTCATGGCAATCTAGTTCTAATTTTTTTCTGATGAAAAAACCTTCACAGTCACTCATCATCAACATGCAGAATGGCCACACAGTAAGCTTCGGCCAAGATGTCTTCAAGGTCTGCTATGTATCCACAACCAACCACTCTACCTCCATTTGATGCTCAGCATTGTGGCTCGAGAGAAGTGCCGGCTGGTGATATTATGGGCTATATGTACACAGTTGTGAGTAAACAATGATTGATTGAGAGAGGTAGTACAATTGAAAGAATTTGAATGGACAGTGAGAAGGACGATGTGTATAGAATGTTGAATGAACGAAAGGGTGTGCTCAGTAAGGGTGATTATGATTTTATGAGAGCTCAGCTACCAAGTTTAGGATTGTCTTGAGGGATGACATTGATTTATCAGAAGCCTCGACACTTCCCTCACCTGGTAGCTGGGGAGATAGAAGAGCAGTGTGAGAATTTGGAACAATTGGGTGTGATTGAAGAGAATGAAAGTCCATGGAAGTCCAATTATCCCGATACCTAAGCCAGATGGAAGATTGAGGTTGTTTGTGGATTATCAGAAGGTGAATGAAAGGACTGTGAAAGAGTTTTCCAGTGTCTGGTCTCAGAATGTGTGTACAGTATGCATGGAATGCATCTGTTTACAAAATTGAAGCTTGACAGGGGGTAGCTGAGGATAGTAAGCCACTGACTGCTTTCTCTCCTGCAAGGAAGCACTACCAGTTCTGAAACCTCAGCTTTGGCTTGGCAAATGCTCCCGGTGCCTTCCAGAGTGCTATCAATGTGGTTTTAAGTGGATTTGTTAACAGAAAGGCGATTGCATTTACTGATGATATTTTGATTATGAATGAAAGTTTTGATGAACACAAAGGTTTGGTGAATTAAGGCGTGTGCTTTGGAAGTAGTTGGAGTAAAGGTGAAGGTAAGTACATGAATGGTTTGCAAAAGAAGTAGTTTCTTGGGCATAAGGTTAGTGAGAATAGGATACAAGTCAGATAAGTTTATTGAGAAAGTGGTCTTTTCCTAAGGCCTTCCTAGGCTTGATTGAATTTCAGAGCGCAAATTCAGGTACTGCTCTGGCATTATAAAACCCCTGACTGAATGGATGGCTAAGAAAGGCAGTGTAGTGATTAGGTGGATGAATAGTATGAATGGGGCGTATGAAGAACTGAAAGAGGCTGTAGTTGAGGTTTATCATCATCGTTTTTCATCCTCTTGGTCCTGCTTCTGCATGTTTGGATGGTCGTATGACTCTTCACCACCTTCAGTCCTGGGCATCTTCCTCCGTAAGTCCCAGTCCCTCCATATCCTCCCCAACACAGTTCATCCAGTTTTCCTAGGTCCTCCTGCCTCCCTCATGTAGCCATCCTACTCTGAGGTTGAGTTGGCATACCCGGATTACAGTGAGAATGCGAGACCACTTGAGTTATATACAGATGCAAGTGGATATTGCATCAGTGTTTGCCTGGTGTAAGAGCAGTACATGAATGGGGAGTATGGAAGAGGAATAATTGGTTATGTGTCAAAGGCTTTGAATGAGATGGAGCGAAAGTATTTTGACTGTTGAGCAAGAGTTAGCAGCTATAAGGTATTGTGTAAAAGTGTTGCGACCATTTTTGTGATCAAGACTGATCACCAGTCGTTAGTGTATCTGCAGTGAATGATACTGGTGGACAGTAGAGTGGCAAGAACTTTGGAAGATACAAGTGATTTTGAGTATGTGATTAATTATGTGCCAGGGAAATGGAACGGTGTGGCTGATTTAATGTCATTTCCCTGAAGTGGCCAAAGTGAGTGAGTGATCCAGAATACTTGCCAAAAGGGATTATGAAAGTGAGAGATAGTAAGGGTGAAGGTGATTCTTTGTTTGAAAATGTGTGGAATGAACTAAAAGATTTGAAAGCAGATGGTTGAAAGTTGGAGTTCCTGAGACAGTGGATGAGTTAAGTAAGAAGGTTATGACTGAGGTATGTAAGAGGCCTAATGTAATTGGTGTAGCCAAAGTGCGGAACTATGTGAAGGAATTGAAGGCAATGCTTATGCCTGGAGTTCCGCCTTTCCAGGAAGTTCTGAGTGTAGTGAGTAGAATATATGGGGTGGTTGTTTTATGTGCACTATGAGTGTGAGAAACTGTTAGTGTATAAAGATTTGAGAGATGGCATGACTGATGAGTATGGACTGCATTTGCAATGTTTGAGTGGAATTCATTATAATTGGGTTGTTGAGAAAAAGTCATGAAAGAAGGGTGCATGATAGCATAAAAGAAATGAAAGAATGTATTGAAGAGAATAAAGTAAATAAATTTGGGGAAGAGGATGTAGGTTTGGCAAACAAGATTGTTGCGACACTGATGGTGTATTGTAAACATGGAGGCCCTGGAAGTGGAAGCGAGTGAACATATCTTCTGTGGATTAGATGACACAGGGGCCCAGATGTGATTAGTAAATGTAAGAATGGTTGGAAGGTATGAAGCGTTAATGAATGGCGTAAGAATGCCAGTATAGTTAAGAATAAGGGGTTTGGTGATTTTTTTCATTGTTGTAGCCTATCTGGAGACTACTTGGGCATAAGTCGCTGTACACAACAGAGCCCACTACTAGGCTATATAAAAAAACAAATAACAGAAATAATAATATATAACTAACAAATAACGAATAAGAAAAAGCTAAAGGTCAAGAAGGAAGCATGCTGCGGCATCAGGGGTAGCCCCCCCTTCCTCCTCAGCACAGGAACATGTGACCTACAAAGTGAATGTACAATAAAAAGTACAATAAAGTACAATAAAAGTACAATAAAAAGTCAAATAAAGTGGAGGAGGCTGCCAAAAGTCAGTGTGTACAAACGCATCCCGAGTACAAGGGACAAGTTGTAGCGACCCTGTTCATCCCGGTACCACAACAGGTAATGTGCGCGAAGATCACCCAGACTGGGACATTCAACGAGAATGTGCCAAACAGTCAGGGGGACAGCACAGTCCTCACAGTAGGGTGCAGGCGAGTGTTCCATCAAATGCTAGTGCATCCAGCGAGTGTGTCCGATTCGGAGATGACAGAAAGCAACCTGAAGCTGGCGAGGCATTGAGGGGTAGGTCCATGGGAAGAGTCCAGGCGCAATGGTATGCAACTCTAGGTTCTCCTCAACCATCTCCTATCTTCTTTGCCAAGTAGCCCAGAGGGGTTTGGCTGAAGGTAGAGTGATTGCATGGGAGAAAGTATGCTTGCAGGTTAGTGTTGGGAATGATTTGAATGTAGAGCAGGAATTTGTGATATTGAATGATGAGCAAATGCTGTGTTGTTTCCTACTGCGGATAGATTTCTTGAGAATGAATGGACTGTCCTTGGATGCAGTGTGATTGTGTGATGAAAGGGAATAAGGAGATTGTTAAGATAACTGTTGGATCAAAGTATGTTATTGAATTTTGGTGGGATAATTCAATTGGAAATGGCAGAAATTGTGAAATGTTGACTGATGATATTTAGGAAATTCAATAGATGTGCCCAATAATTCAAGAGCTAGAGATATATATTGAGAAGAGGATTAGTTTGAATGAATGGTCTGAATATTTGAGTGGTTGGCGAAATATGCAAGGGATTTTGTGATATGTATGGATATGGTATATTATGTAAGACAACTTAAGGATGGAGATGTTCTTGTGCCTGTGATGTCTTTAGTTGGTATTATGATTGAGTCTTGGACACATGGGTAAGTTTAAGTTATGGGAGTGTCTGTTAACTAGTGAATGATGTTGCTACCACTTATGAAAGTTGCCAGAGGCAAAAAATTCAGGGTGTGCAGGCAAAACCCATGTTGTTAAAAATTGATGTAAATGAGCTATACGAGATGGTAGTGATTGACTGTCTCTGTGCCAAGAACGAGTGCTGGGAATGTTGGTATGATTGTGATGCTAGACCATATGAGTAAGTTTGCATAAGCTGCACCTGAGAAAGATAAGAGGAGTGTGACTGTTGCACGAGTGGTGGAGCAGTTGTTTTTTCAGATATGTATATGGAAGCTGAAGAAGTGGGGGAAGAAGCATTTGAATGAATGTTGCGAGAGAATAGGGTTGAAAATATAAGAACAACTCCATATATGCCCTCTTCAAATGAGTTAGCAGAGAAGATGGTACAAACGTTATGCAAGATGTTGCGAATGATGGGGGAGTAAGATTGGGATGTATGGTTAGGAAGTATTATGGGCATACAACTCAATAGTGTATTGTGCAATAGATATATCTCTATGTCAGTATATATTAATTTATGAAAGAATGTTTGCATCTTGGAGAGTAAGAATATGATGCATGGTGTGAGGCGAATGAAGGATTTTGGTCATTTGAAGTGGGTGACAAAGTTCTGAAAGCAAGAGTGGAAAGAGTAAGATTAAATGTTGACAAGTTGAGTGATAAGTTTGAGAGTCCAAATATGGTTAAGAATGTGTGGGAAAATGAGGGGGATGTACTTATGTTATAGAAAGAGGATGTGAATAGGAATGAAGAGGTACAAGCACACCAAAGTCAGGTCAGAAAATGGAGAGTGAAAATGGAATAATTGCCTTGCTGGGAAAGAGTTAGTGATAGTGAGTCAATGAAAGAAGAGACCTAGGAAGTCTGCAGTTAGTGAAATGACAGTAAGAATGATAGAAGTGCAGATTTCTCTCAATTTAGCCTTTGTGTGAATGGTAAAGGTAGGAATGTTTCCGGTAGTTCCAGAATGAATGATTTTTCTGGAGTTCGTCCGATTGGGAGTGATAGAATGAGTTATGGTGAAGCGGTGGATAGTGTCAGAGTTGACAATGACAACTGAGTATGCCTAGGTTTGATGGAAGCTATGATTAGAGGTTGGGATATGAATAAGTTTAAATGTGAATGTGCTGTGTATGGAAGTGGCTGATGCAAGAGACGAAGAGTCAGTAGTGTGGTTGATGGAATGAGTAGTGTAGAAGGCAGAGAAAGTAGTAAAGATATCTGGTGAGAAGACTGACCCAGGGAACTCAACAGAGCTGATGAACCGACCTGCTCTGCATAGTCAAGGACCTGTGGGGGGACTGTGAATGGGATCAGTGATATATTAGAGTATCGAAAGTGGTGGTAATAAAAGTGTGTAATGAGTAGGATTGTAGAATGAGGATAGACAAAATGGATCAAGTGGCTTAAGGAAGGAGGGATGTGGTGGATGGCTGATGTGTGAATAGAGAGTAGATTTGGAAGCCATTCTCCCCTTTTGTCCGCTATGGATTTTTCACCACTTTGCCTTAGGCTGTCCTTTTACCCTACCTTTCTTTGTTTATGGTAAAAGAGTGAGTGTTGCTAGGAAAGGGGGGTTGCGATAGACTGGGTTGTAAATAGATATTAGTAGTGTAGATTTCTTTTTATATCATTGTTTTTTTTTCTAAAATTTGCTCTCTTTGCCAGAAATTATAAGTGGGTAAATTATTCTTAACAAAGAGATATTATAACGCCATATCCCAATACAAAGGGTGGCATAGCAACCTGTTCTATATCCAACCACTGTACTGTCAAGGCTTCTAAATCAAGGCTCAAAGAAATTTGTTTTGTTAGCCAGGCCTATTTATTGTGGCAGTTTCCATCAAATCTTTATTTGACATCCCGACCCAGTTTTTGGCAATAGATTTTCTGGGTCTATTTGACTGGGCTACCTCTACTTGTAAATTGAAGAAGCACTGCTGCTGACCATTTCGGTCAATTTGTCTCCACCAGCTTCCCAACCAATTATGTAAGGGGGATGCCCCAAGACACTCAAGCACAAGTCAGAATCAGTTCAGTTCGAAGGATGTCTTATCCTCCCATTTCCCACTCCCTACCGCAGATTTAAGATCTCCAAAATATTTTTATTCAAAAAAAGAATCTGGATTGAAGCATTATTGTAAGGATGACATGGTCAATAAGATCTCCAATATATTGTTTTGTCATCTGTCCTATATGTTATTATTTTACTAAATTTAAATCTTTCTGCATCATTTGCCCTATTTCCTTCATTCAAGCCTTTGGCCTGACTAGTTAGCCAATCGTATACTATGTTATATCTACAGGCATTCTGCACATGCATCTTTTGGCTGATTAGCCAATAGCATTCTTTGTTATATATTGTGTATATCAGACAATTCGCGGATGTCCATGTCTTTAGTTCCTATGGTATAATGGTGTGTGGTGGGTGTGCTAGGTCGCAATACCAACTAATACGAGAATTTTTTTATGACGATTGTAAGGCCTGAGAAATATATAGGGCAGCTCACAGTGTAATCCTGCGAGAGAATAGTGCATTTTGTCGATCCTGTCAGAAGGGTTCATACTCAAAACATTGAAAGAGTTTGGTTTGGCAGGATGTCGAGAACTGGGTTCTTAGGGCGGATTAAGTGCAATATTTCGCCTGTTATTTATTTAATAACGCATACCCCCATACACAATGCCTGCACCAGTTTTTTCTAGATGTGGCAGATCTGTATCAGCATAAATTTTAAGGAAAATGAGGAGTTTTTTTGCCAAATTTCTGTCTGATTTTATTAGGTTAGATAAGGTTAGGCCTGGTTCTGGATCTTGTAAATGATTTTGAAAATGTGTTTTTCTTATGGAGTTTTGTGTTTACTTTTCAGATCTGGAACTTTTTTTTGCTGGAAATACATACTTTTACTATTATGGACCTTCAGTCGATTATGGGAAAAGTATGCCTTTCCTGGAAAAAATGAGTGTCAGATCTGAAAAGTATACACAAAACTGCATACAAAATTTTAAATTCATTAGAAAATGTGTTATAACAAATCTTTACCAAATAATCCTCTGCTTCTCAACAATGCCTGTCTGTACAATACACCACCACCTGCATGACAATTTTTCTTATAAGAAAGTCACAACACGTAAGAAGCCCTTCATTACAGCAAAGCAGAGAGAGAAATGGCTTAGTTTTGCCACTAAATATAAAGATTGGAGTTCAGAGGAGTGGTGAGAGGTGCTGTGGGCCAATGAGGCAACATTTTGGGTGAATGAGAGCAACCCTAAGAAACTGTGGCACAGCCAAGGTACTGACCCCCTCAGCAAGAAACTCCTTGCCAGCACTGTAAAGTACTGTGCCTATATAATGATGTGGGGTTCACTGGGGTATGGTGGCCTTGGTGAACTTCTAATTCTTCTCAGGAATGAAACAGTTGATAGTAATGCTTACTACACCATCTTAAATGACCATCTTAAGAGTACTTTAGAAAAGAGTGTTACCAGCATTATGTAGTAAGATTGTGCCCCTTGCCACAAGGCCTGGCCCATCACAAGTAAAATTTACAGATGATTGGACTGATAATTCCAAGGACCTTTTTCTTCTTGAGAGAGTGTGGGGGATTATAAAAAAAAAGTCAGCTACAGGGTATGGGTACATCCACTACACTGTTAAAGGCGGCAGTAAGGGAAGGACCATCTCTAAGTTGAAGAGATTTTGGTGAGTATCATTATACACTTTGATATATTGTAAATGTATTATGAGTATATGGTGATGCATTCCATATTTTCACAGAAGAGCTGCCCATATTCCTGCCATGTAATTGGTCTGACTAAGAGCGAAACGCTGGTCGGGTTGCCAAGTGCCTGCAGACTCTTTAGCACCCTCATTCCCCGCAATTCTTAAATGTCCAGGAACCCAACAGAAGATAATCTCAACATCCGCCCAGCTTGCCAAAACCGTAGCATCACAGATATCGCGAACCAGGGGATGCGGAGATTCCAAGAGCACTCAGGGCGCTTTGTGAGTTGATATAGATGACAATGCAGTCTCCAAACTGGGCATGTTTCATAATCTCCCGTACCGAAAGGTGTATTGCCACCAGCTCGGCTAGGAAGACAGATGCAGCACCTCTTTTCGGTGTGGAAGCCAACCTCCTCTTGGGACTTGGAGCCATCTAAATACACTGGCAGGGTGTACTCCCAAAAGATCAAACGCAATACTCCCAGCACTGTAGAAGCTTTGGGAGCAGAGGCATGGCGCTAAATAGCCAAAGGTGGTAACCTCCAGGGTGGATTCCTGGGCAGATCCAGCCCAAGAGCTATACCTAGCTCTTGGTGTTTCCTAGCCCTAAACCCAAAGGGCTTAGGGTATGACTGGCGTGTCTCGGTGGCATAGGCACCGTCAAAATCAGCTCCAGATGCATTGAGAGCTGTTGGCAACCAAGGGAGGCGCTGGGCTCGCATGTACAGGCGATAATGCACTGTGCGCGGCATAGAGAGAGTGGCATCTCCCCAGCATCAACCAGTATGCTCTCAATGGGGGGAAATGCGGAAGGCACCGGTGGCCAGGCAAAGGCCAGTATGGTGGATCAAATCCACCTTCCGCAATATACACTCAGTTCTGGATGCATAAAACTTGCATTCATAGTCGAGCTTCGAACGAACAAAGGATTGATAAAAAGTAAAGCAGTAGCCCTATCAGCACCCCAAGGGCTGAATGTCACGGAGACCCTAAGGCTTCGAATATGCACCTCCCAGGTGAGGCATCGGTCAAATACAAGACCAAGGAAACAGTACAATTCAACCACTTCCAGGCATACCCCATTTAGAAACAAGTCTGGGTCAGGGTGGAGCCATGGATGGTGGCAGAAGTGCATCCAGAGGATTGCGTCCAGAAACAAGGCTATCACCAATCAAGGCTTGTCAAGAACTAAATCATGCAGCTATAGATATATACAAACAATATTAATATATACAAAACTTAGGAATCATCACAACCTTCCCTCCCCATAAACTCATCCAACCTACTCTTAAATACATATAAATTTGGACTACCTACTACCCTCCGCGGCAATTTGTTCCAGAAGTCTACCACTCTATTGGTGAAAAAATATTTCCTTAAATCCAACCTACACCCTTGCTTTTCAATTTTAAGTGGTGACCTCTAGTCCAATTTCCATCATCTAACTCAAAAAAGTTGATAACATCCAATTTATCTATCCCAGAAAAATTTTTAAACAGCTCAATCATATCCCCTCTCACATACCTCCTTTCGAACGAGAACATATTTAATACCCTCAGTCTATCTATATATTCAAGGTGCCTCAGGACAGCAATAATCTTTGTTGCCCTCCGTTGCACTGACTCAAGAAGGTTAATATCGTGTCAAAAATGTGGGGACCATGCCTGTATACAGTACTCTAGATGTGGCCTAATATAAGAGTTTTAGAATAACCTCCTTACTTTTGTAACTGACATTTCTCTTACTGAAACCCAGCACTCTATTTGCCCTATTTCTAGCTTCAATACACTGCTAAGAAAAACTTAATCACTTATCTATTACTACTCCTAGATCTTTCTCATCCTCTACTGAGCTCAGCCAATGCCCATCCATTTCATAGTTAAATTCTCTATTATCTTTTCCCATGTTAATAACTTTGCACTTATCAAGGTTGAAAGTCATTTGTCACTTATGTGCCCAGGATAACAATTTATTTAAATCCCCTTGCACTTTAAAATTATCATCAATATCTTTAACTACAGCTGCTAATTTGGTATCATCCGCAAAATTGACACTATTATTAACTGCCTCCCCAAGATTGTTTATATAGATGACAAATAATAATGGACCGAGAACTGATCCCTGAGGAATCCCACTGATAACATCCCTCCACTCTGACTTTACATCATTTAGCACTACCCTTTGCTTCCTGTCTTTCAGCCACTCAGCTATCCAATTTGAAACACCCCCACATATCCCAATCATTTTTAATTTATGAACTAGTCTCCTATGTGGTACCTTATCAAATGCTTTACTAAAATCCAAGTAAATTACATCTACATTCTCTCCCTTATCTACTTGATTTGTTACGAACTCCAGAAAGTCTAGTAAATTAGTCAAACATGATCTACCTGATCTAAACCCATGCTGAGCATCGCTGATTAACCCCTCCCTCTCTAGATGTTGGCAAATCCCTTTTTTTAACTTATTTTCTCAAGAATTTTACAGACTACAGGAGTTGGGCTAACCGGTCTAAAATTATTTGGATCCTCTTTACTACCCTTCTTGAAAATGGGGACTACATTTGCTCTCTTCCAATCATCGGGTATTTCTCCATATTCCAGTGACCTAGTATACAACTTCTCCAGAGCTATTGAGATACTTTCTACCCCTTCTTTAAGTATCCTAGAATGATTATCATCAGGGCCGGAGGCCTTGGTAGCATCTAACTTGCCTATTAGTCCTTTTATCTTCCTCCAATCCACACTAATGGTAGTAAACACCTCTTTCCCTGACCCATGAGTACCCTATTTAGGTGCTATTTTAGCAGACAACGATAAATGTATCAATTTTCTCGAAGCCTATGGCATTTTAAAATCTAAACGTGAGTGTCCCAGCTATAAGGCAGAACTTACAATGAACAGAAATTGGGTCTTTATATTGGTACTGATGGCAAAAATGAACAATGTAAATACAAGTCAATGGCTTGGAGAAGAACTTTTTACGCAGGTTCATGCCTCTCCTTAGAGAACATTGTCATGGTTGTGTTTTGGTTTATTGGGAATAGGGTACCTATGACCATAATAACTGCACATACGGGCATTTGTCAAAAAAAAACATCAATTTGTTTAGTTTTTGCTCTTTTACATTATTTAAAAAACTTTTTCTTCACCGCTGGTAGGTCCTGGCAAAACAGTCAAAATCGATGAGACGAAATTTAGCAAAGGCAAATATAACCACGGCCATGTAGTGGAAGGGAAGTATGGGTTTTGGGAGGGTTCAAACATAAAAAGAAATTTTCATTGTTTTGGTCGAAAATTGAAATCATGAAAGCCTCCTGGTGACGATAAAAAAAAGTTGATTTTGCCAGGAATGACAGTTGCATCTGATGGATGGGCAGCCTATTCCAATTTGTCATCTGAAGGATACGAACATCTAACCGTCAACCACTCTCAGAATTTCATAGATCCAGAAACTGGTGCCAGCAGACAAAATATAGAAAGAGTTTGGTGGGATACAAGAGCAAATGTTTCCCACTATTTCTTTTTATAAAGAAATTTCCAGGCATGAAAGAGATTTAACAAGTTCTGGGTCTCCACTACTAAACTCTACCCACCCGTCTAACGTAAGTATATATCGGTAAACATGAAGATCGGCATCGTGAATGATGGGACACAAAATATTTTGTACTTGTTCCAATGTTTGACCATTTTGGAATAAATTCAAGGGGACTGCTCATGTAAGGGGTTTATCACTGCAGGAGGACCCCCTATGATGATCTTTAGTTTCAATCAATTGGGGGGGGGTTTCTCGGGTGCATAGCCCCCCCCCCCCCCCCCAATATATAATCAAAATTGTTTATAGAGTAATGTTCTAACATTTATATTTAACCAAACGAGCATGAATATGCATGCGCAGGTAAACAAAACATACACTTTTTCGGGTGTGCCATTGATCTTTATGTTTACCTACATATCTAGCAACAATTATAATAGTGTAAGAAACAATAGTTTAATTTTGAAGGTCACTTTGATGTGGGGAATGGCTCATCGGGGGGATAGCCCTGCAATGACCCTGAGATTTCAATCATTTGGGGAGGGGCAAGGGGGTGCAGGCCCCCAGTATATAATCAAAAATTGCCATAAACTTCGTCCACATAGATTATGGCTCAGAAAAAGTCTACCGGTAATACTTCAGATTCGGGGCGCACAGTAGATGGTGCTGTTAGTCAGCTACAATTTTGGGCTACAGCATATCTCTCATGACGTCAGACGGTAGCGTCAGATGTGACAATCACTGTGTTATATTTTTTTGTTGTTTGGGGGATTTGTAACTTTTAGTCTATTATTTACTAAATATCTGCGCTCTGCTCGTTTATAGTTTTTTTCTAAGTTAGGTAAGGTTTCTTGATGTCTTTTATTGTTTTTTGTTTTGTTTTCGTATTTTTTGTTTACTGCGAACGATAACAGCTTCTTACTGGCAACATCGTAGCTTATAAATAGGACCCGTTTTGCAAATGTTTTTCTTTCGTTATTGTGTTTTCGTGCTCTCCATGTGCTTATTTGTTATTCGAATTTGGCTTTTCTTTGTAAGATCGCGCAAAAACTTTTAGATTATCTAGAGGCACATTTACTAATCAAGGAACCTATAAAAGTAAGAATTGTTTGTTATTAGGTTAGGTTTTTCTGCCAGTAAAAAGCTGTTGGGGAGAAGAAAAAAACCCAGTAAATTCAAGAGGACTGCTCGTGGGGGAGATATCACTGCAGGGAGACCACCCTGTGATGATCCTGAGTTTCAAATAATTGGGGAGGGGGCTGGGGGGTGCAGCCCCCTAGTATATACTCATGTACAAAAAAATATTACACCGTGATTGTTCACATCTGACGCTACCGTCTGATGTCATAAGAGATATATTGTAGCCCAAAATTGTAGCCGACTAACAGCGCAATCTACCGTGCGCCCCGAATCTGAAGGGTTACCAAAGTAGCTAGGAAAAAATAGCCCAAAATAAGCTAGGACTCAGATCCAGCCATAATCTACACAATTACCATTTCAGTATTTGTTGTGCTATGGCACACAACTATTATAGGTAGCTAATCAGGTGAGCTAACCTGAAACAACACCTTTCACTCTACAGTAAACCCTCATTATAACAAACTATATGGGGCAGGAGGTCATTCGTTATAGCCAAAAGTTTGTTAAACCTGATGATCGTTAAAAGCGATGGGAAAAAAACGAGGGTTCATTCATTAATCTGTATCTGTAAATATTTATATAAAGACTGTATTGCATGGATATGTAATACATATGTAATTACTAATATTACTAATAAAGTTAAGTGGACTACATCGGATTTAATGAACTTCGGTTTGTTAAACCTGATGGAGTTCAGCCAGGAAATTTGGTTCGTTATATCTGAAATTCATTATATTGACGTTCGTTACATCGAGGATTTACTACTTCCCTCATCCTTTCAACTAACCTTTTGGGTAATTGTGTAGACGATGGCCGGAGCCTAGGCCTAGTTTTCTGGGGCTACTTTTCGTTGTTACTTTTTGAGAGATGAAATCGAAGAATTTTATGGCGATTTTCATTTTTAGGTAAATGTGTAGATTATCGGCGCGAATGATGGGACGTACTATTTCGTCCGTGTTCCAAAATGTTTCACGTTTTGGGAGTACATTTAAGTTGACGGCTCGTGTGGGGGTAAACACAATGGGGGGACTACACTACAATGATCCTGAGTTTCACTAAATTTGGGGGGAGCTGGATAGTGTGATTAGGTCCTTACGGGTGGGAAACTAGAAGCTGTTAGAGGTAAGGGAATAACAGGAATAGAGGGCAGGTGTAGAAAATGGAAGGGAAGCAGAGATAGAGGAGTAGCTAGGGGAGAGGGCATACTGATGCTTTATAGGGGGACTAATGCACAAGTGAATGAGCAGATAACTATGAATAAAAAAGCACAATGCAATGAAGATGGGAATAATAAAAAAACCTTAAAGATAACTAGGAATAAAAAAGCACGATGCAATGAAGATGGGAATAATAAAAAAAACTTAAAAATATACTACACAAATGGCCAGAGTATAAGGAATAAGATAGATCTCTTAAGAGCGTTAGCGATTGAAGAGAATTTTGATATAATTGCGATCACAGAGTCATGGCTTGATTTGGCAGGTAATCACTTTAAACCTGAGGTTGAGATTGAGGGCTTTAACATGTTCCATAAAGATAGGAATAGGAAGAGAGGAGGAGGGGTTATTATTTATATTAAAGATAATCTCCAGTGTTGTGTAAACAGTACAATTAAATTAGATGATAACACAGAGTCATTATGGCTAAATGTAAAGGAAGGTAAAAACAAGCTTGTCTTAGGATTATTATACAGACCACCAAATCTTAGTAAGGAAGCTTCAGATCTTCTGTGGCAGGAGATTGAACGGGCATGTAGAAGTAAGCATGTGTGTATAATGGGCGATTTTAATTACAGAAATATAGACTGGGAAGCTGTTTGTGGGTGATCAGGAGGCTGAGGAATTTTTGAATGTTGTCCAAGATAATTTTCTGAGGCAGATTATTAACGAACCCACTAGAAGTAATAATATACTGGATTTAGTTCTGACAAATCGGGAAGAAGTTATTAAGGATACTGAGATTGGAGGAAATTTGGGTAATTGTGACCATTGTGAAATTAGGTTCAAGATGAAATGGAATGGTATTGATAGTAGCATGAACAATGATAAAATTCCTGACTTTAGAAGAGCAAATTATAATGGGCTAAGGACTTACCTAGAGGCAGTTGTACAGAAACCAGGCAATGAAATCAATTCAGGAATAGATTCAATGATATCAGTAAGTGGAGACAATAATCACCAGGAGGAAGAGATTACAATTGAAGAGGAGTATGAAAGAATAATTGAGCAATTAATTACAGGTCAGATGATTAACATTCCATATAAGGAGATTATGACTAAAAATAATGACCCAAAATGGATGACAGAAAAAATTAGGAATAGGTTTAACGTGGACAACCAACACCTGATTCATATTTTGCCCTCCAAAGTTAAGTGATAGCGATAGAAGTGACGTGTTCTAAGCGAGCAGGTAAACGTTAGCGATCGGACGTGTTCTCGGAGAGCTCTCTATCTAATCTCTGAAAGAAAAATTACATAATTCGATCTTTTACCCAGGTGTCTATTGTCAAACTTAAATTTACAGACTCCATATTAATCCAATATCACCTTTCCTAATAAAATAACAACGTAAGTAGCAAGTTGATTTATTTGTCTAAGTTAGGCCGTGCTGTGATTTTTATCAACTATCTAGGGGAAGCCGTTCGAGGGGTCGACCCGCGGTTTTTCCTCTGCAGTGGATAACTGTGGCCTAACTGCTGAAGCATTCTATAATAATTACAAAAGGTTTACAAAAAATGGAAGAGGCCCAGACCCTAAATGATGTGCTCTTGGTAAATGATGTATATATTGAATGCACTGACTGTGGATATGAAAGGAAAATAACGGTTAAAAAGTGCAAAATATGTGAACTGAATTAAACAGTTGAAAAGCTTACAAAGCAGTATAAAATACTATTAGAGGCCACTCAGACCTCAAAAAATTATGAAAAAAGGTTGGAAAATATAGAAAACGAAAATAAGAAATGTAATGCATCAGTAGAAACTATTAAAACAGAAAATAATGAATTATATGTAGATATGAAACAGTTGGAAATCGATCTAAAAAAAAACTGGAACCATTGCAAAATGAACCAAACTGGATCTATTTCAGGTTGCTCAATGAAAGACACATATGCAAAAAAACATTTTTCTAAAGAAACTTATAACCTTTCAGAGCATTTGGAAATCTTAGCAAAGGCAAAAAATAATGGACATGCATTTGAGTCTAAAACTGACAAGCCCAAAAGTAAAAGCAAATATGACAATATCCAATATGCCCCTGTATACCCAATATGCTCAAAGTATAGCACAGAAAAAGACTGGACTATACCCAGAAAAACACTTAAATCGTATAGACCAAATACTGTAAACCAAACAATTTAATAAATATAACAAATAAATTCTATTACTTGGAAGATGAGTTAGATGATGGATTGAAGGCAAACGATGAAACCAGAACTGAAGAACTTAATTCGGAGCTAAAAGCAGGTGATAAAAGAAAAAGAGGGGGTCAAAACCATGATAATAAACAAATAAGTGCTCACTTCTACAACAGTAATGATAAAGCTATGACTGATAAAACAAGTGCCAATAAGGCCAGTCAATATGTAAATATTATAGGTGACTCTCAAGTGAGAGACCTATCAAACTATTTATCAAAGAAAAGTATAGTCTACTGCTATCCTGGAGCAACAGTGGAGAGGATAGATAATAATATAAGGAAAGTGCAAATAAATGAAAATGACCATATTATTGTCCATGTGGGAGGGAATGATATAGACCGATCTCGTTCAAAGGAAATAATAAACAAGTATGAATCCCTTTTGCATTATTTAAGAATGAAAAGATTATGCAAGAATACTCGTATTTCAGTGACTGGAATCATACCCAGAATGAAGAAAAGAGGATACTGGTACTCCAAAGCTCTTGAGATAAATGAGTGGCTCCAGGAGGAATGTAGTAAGATTAATGTTAACTTCATCAACTTGTGGGATTCATTCTATGATAAAGAATGGCTATTCTACTCTGATGGTGTACATTTGAATGCAAATGGTAAAAAGCTTTTAGCAAAAAGTCTAATATATATGATAAATAGAAACTGACTATACACTATAGCCAGAGACATATCTGAAAAAAGGTCTAAGCACTCACCAATTCTCGAGATAAATGGTAAGAAGAAAGTTGAGAATATAACTATGAAAACAAAAAATGTGAATAAAATAAAAATGAATAAAGAAATCTTTTCAATAAACTTGATAAATATACAAGGACTTACTAAACATAAAGCTATGGAAGTAGAACAATTATTAGAAAAAGAAAACGGACTGATATGCCTAACTGAAACACAACATAAGTTTGATAAAGTTCTTTTCAGCAATAACTACAGAAATGAATTTAGTATGCGCTGTAAAAATGATAAAAAAGGAGGAGGCATAATGATGGTGCATAAGGTGGTCAACAAAATTAATCCAAGGAAACTAGATACATTGAGTAGAGACATGTTAGATCTAGAAATAGAAGTAAAAAAACATGTAATAAGACTAACCATTGTATACTTCTCAGTAATAAATAATGAGGAGGATAAATTAAGAAACCAAAATCTTAAGAGAGAGCTGGAAGAAAAATTAGAAAGGATGAAGGACAGTGTACCATTTATAATGCTTGGAGACTTTAATGGGCATATAGGATTTCTTGGCCATCAACCATTAAACCACAATGGAAAAATAATTCTTGAACTGATAGATAATTATAACCTCCATTTACTAAATTGTGATGAAAAATGCCAGGGAGTCTACACATGGACAAGAAATGAGCAAAAAAGTGTAATAGATTTTGCAATAGTAAACAATCTATTTTACAATATGTACCTTGATATGAAGATTGATGAAAATAAGGAACTATTTGATTTGAGTGACCACAACTTAATCAAAATAAACATTGGCTTAGAGAATAATACAAAAAACTATAATGGTAAGCAATGGACAAATGGAACATTCTATAAAACAGATGAAATATCATTAAATAAATTCGTAAGTAAACTGGAGTCAAAACTTAATGACTGTGAAGTGAGTAGTATAGAAAATTTTAATCAGATATTAAAAAATGTGGCCAATCATACCCTAAAAACTTATTATAAGCGAAAGGTCAAAAATGGACATTCTGAACCTCCATGGATGAATAAAGATATCCGAAAGGAAATACAAAAAAGAAAGCAAATGAATAGAAATAAGAGAAAGATTAAAGATCCTGCAAAATATAAAGAAATTAATGAAAAGTACATGTGTCAGAAATATAAAGTTCAAAAAATTATTAAAAACGCAATTACTGAGTATGAAATAAATGTAACTAAAAACATAAAAGCAAGTGGAAATAGTGAGAAATTTAAATATATTAGGGGATTGCAGAGAAGAGATTCTTTCCAGGAAACTAAAGTGTATGATGAGAACGGAAAAATGCTTGAACAGGAGGAAGGTTTTGATAAAATAACACAGTTCTGGAATAAAATATATAAAATGCATAAAAATGAAATAGTAAATATATGGAATGAAGAAATACATGAAGAATATAATTCAAAAACATTAAAAGATGATGTAGTTAAATTTCATAACTTTAATAATCAAGACATTGAACATGATCATGGAAGTTATATAAATAATGTAGAAATAAAAGTACCTAGAGAAATTAAGGAACATCTTGAATACTGTTTTAAGATTGATGGAAGAATACCACAAATGAAGGACCATATAATTTCAAAAATAGAGGTCGAAAAACAGCTAAATAAATTAAAAAAGAAAAAGGCGCCAGGACCAGATATGCTCAAGCCTGAACTTTATAAAGCCATCGCCAAGAATCCAATATGCCTAACATCCATGACTAGATGTTTAAATCAACAGATGTTAAATGATGATATGCCACATGAATGGAAGGAATCTATAACCAAAATGATACCTAAAACAAATAAGCCCAAACCCAAAGACTTCCGACCGATTGCACTTACAAATGTATCTTACAAAATATTTATGTCAATTGTAAAAGAGAAAATAGAAAATCACTTGCGAATAAACAATCAAATATTAGATAACCAAGTTGGATTCACTGAGAAACGAAGAATTGAAGACAATCTTGCAATTTTAAGCTATTGCATAGAAGAAACATTCAGGAAAAAGAAAACATTATTCGTCATCTCCATTGACTATAGTAAAGCTTATGATTCAATAAAGAGGGAGAAATTAATTGAAGTTATGATGAAATATAATATAGACCCATTCATCATAAACAGTGTGGCTGAACTATATAAAAATGACAGAACATTGGCAAAATTTGATAAGATGGATATCATGATGGATATAGCTAACGGAATAAGGCAGGGGTGCACAGGATCAACAACCCTGTTTAAGCTAATCACTTATGCTATAATTAAAGAGCTGGAAAAAGAAAATATTGCTTTCAAAAATGAAAAATTTAATTTTAATACCCTATTCTATGCAGATTCTAGCTGATACAGTAGATGGGGCAAAAATACTGATCCGGAAACTTGTTAAAGAAAGTTTAAAATTTGGATTAAACCTGAATAAGGAGAAAAGCAATGTATTGATTATAAATAGCAGACAGCACCATCCAGAAGAAATTGAAGGTATTAAAGTAGTTAGTAAAATTAAATATTTGGGCATTTTAATTGACAATAAGAAAAACTGCTTCAAAAGTCAAAAAGAAGAGATGTTTAAGAAGGCTCGGATGATGGAAAACTTAAGTTTCTCAGTAATAGCTAAATGCTGTAATAAAGTACTAATTGGTAAAACTTACTGGAAATGTATAGCACTTCCAGCAATACTTTATGGCCTAAATATTATTGGTATTAATGATAAAGAAATAAAAAAACTACAAAATATAGAGAATTCAGTATATAGGAAAATTATGGGTGCATCACAATATACTCCAAACTGCACTCTAAGGGGTGATATTGGCGCATCCTCCATGAAAGAAAGAATTATTAAAGGGAAATTAAACTACATTAAAAGTATATATGAAAGAGACAATGAACTATTGAGAGAAGTTTATCTAGAATGTACAGCAAAACAAACTAGATGGATAAAGGATATAAACAAATACCTGGAAAATTTAAAGATTGACTACAAATCACTAATAAAAATGACAAAAAATGACCTGAAAGATAGGTTAAGAAAATGGGATACAAAAGAGTGGAAAAAAGAACTTGAAGATAAAAGTAGCCTAACACTTTATAGGGAGTATAAGAAAGAGATAAAAGAGGAAGCAATATATGACAACACACCTGCCTCAGTAATACTGTTTAAGGCAAGAACTAACAGCCTAATGCTGAATGACAGGAATAGATTCCAAAATCAGGACACTGCATGCAAACTATGCAAACATACACCAGAAGATATTTCCCATTTCTTGCTTGAATGCCCTGAATTAAATAAAGAAAGAGTGCTTATAAAAAATACCCTGGGCAAAAAAGAAAAGGACATCAACAAAACTATTGGAAGCATTCTTTTTGAAGAAGAAAACCTGGATGAGAAGAAAAGAGAGGTATACAGATTATGGAAATTAAGAGAAAAGAAAGTAAAAGAAATTGACAGTGCACAAGCTAGTAAGAATACCAAGTAATTATAGGGATAATACTGTCATATATTAAAAATTCACGCATTTACTTGCTCCATTGACAACTACCATTAAATATAAGTACCTAACAATACATCCACGTGTTTTTCCCTTAAAATATATATGTGTAAATCAAATAGATGTGACAAAGCAAACAAGGCTGCATGATAAATCTTATGTAAATCATAAAAAAGTACCCATATACATGCACTAAGCTTGTGTTTACATAAATAAGTAAAAGTCTGGACATACAGCCTACTTAATATGGCTGGCTACTTACTGAAAATGGTGTAAACCTGAATTTTAAGTACATGATAGTTATATTCTAAACAATGCAAAAAAGTCAATGACTAACAATTAAATCGGTATTTTAAGTACATAATAATTAAATTTTACACACTAAAAAAAAAAAAAAAAAAAAGTAAGGACTAAGAATTAAACCAGAATTGAATATTGATAGTAAGGATATTTTATCCAGAAGGCTGCATATAATGGGATTCCATGAATCTCATATGTGTTATGGAGGTGCCGATGGAAAGGCAATACCTCTTATCTTATCTTATTATATTGGCATTAAAAAGGGCATTTATAGGAAGATAAAAAATGGAGAGGATCACTTAAGGCAGAGATATAATGAACTAGCAAGAGATGTTAAAAAGTTAGTTAGAGTAGCAAGGAGAAATTATGAAATTAAAGTGGCAAATAGGGCAGAGGAAGATCCTAAAAGTTTTTATCAATTATACAAAACTAAGGTTAGAGATATAATAGGCCCACTTATAGATTTCAATGGAGAATTAGTGAGTGATAGGGACTCAATGGCTGGAATGCTAAATGACTTTTTTCTCTCAGTATTTACACAGGAGGATACTCTAAATATACCCGAGGTGTCAATGATCTTTCGGGGGTAATGATGAAGAGAAATTAAAGGATATCTTGATCACAAAGGAAATTGATAAAATTAAAAGTAGTAAAGCACCTGGTCCTGATGAGGTCTTTCCTAGAATTTTGAAAGAATGTGTTAAGTGAGCCCCTAGCATGCATCTTTAGAAAATCATTGGAGAGTGGCATTATGCCAGTGGCATGGAAGAAAGCCAATGTGATACCTATATTTAAGAAAGGGAATAAAACAAATATGTCTAATTACAGACCAGTAAGTTT
The DNA here is from genome assembly GCA_963969495.1 of Ceratothoa steindachneri. Lineage (NCBI taxonomy): Eukaryota > Metazoa > Arthropoda > Malacostraca > Isopoda > Cymothoidae > Ceratothoa > Ceratothoa steindachneri. Next base: position 120,847,598 of record OZ018324.1, read on the forward strand.
GACATCAGTGGTAGGGAAAATGATGGAATCTATTATAGCAAGGAATATTAGAGATCACTTGGATAAGCATAAGTTGATAAAAGAATCACAGCATGGCTTTAGTAAGGGGAAATCCTGCCTGACTAATTTGCTGTCTTTTTATAGTAAGGTGTATGAAGCAGCAGATAATGATGAAAACTATGATATTATATACTTGGACTTTAGTAAGGCTTTTGATCAAGTGCCACACTTACGGCTTCTGAGCAAAGTTAAAGCACACGGGATCGATGGCAGTATATTTAGGTGGATTCAGTGCTGAAGTCATTCTAAAACTGTATCTGGCGCTAGTTAGACCTCATCTAGATTATGCAGTACAATTTTGGTCACCATATTATAGGAAGGATATTGATTTGCTTGAGTCTGTGCAGAGAAGGATGACAAAGATGATTGGTGGGCTAAGGAACTTACCTTATAGTGAAAGGCTCAGAAAACTAAATCTACATACATTGGAAAGGAGAAGAGTCAGAGGGGAATTGATTGAAGTCTTCAAATGGGTAAAAGGATATAATAAAGGGGATCTGGGTAAGGTTCTTATACTTAGTGAACATGACAGGACACGTAGCAATGGGTTTAAGCTTGATAAGTATAGGTTTAGGTAGGAGATTGGGAGGAATTGGTTTACAAATCGTAAGGTAGATGAATGGAATAGGCTCACTAGACATGTGATAGAAGCCTCCTCTCTGGGTAGTTTTAAGAATAGATTAGATAAATATATGGATGAAGCTGCTAGATGGGACTGACTTCTTTTTTTTTATGTACATGTATATATATTTTTCTAAGGAGTGGGGAAATTATATTTTGCGGTTGCATGAATGGACATAATCCTCTGGATACATTTTATGTATATTGTAGATTAGATCTGACGAACTCCTTAGAGGGTGACAATGTTGATGACTTTTCTCTGGTAAGAAATCTTTTGTGTGTTGACTGGAACAGGAGCTGCCAAGTGTAGGCCATGAATGGTCTTTTGCAGTCTCCTTCTTTTCTTATGTTCTTAATTGTTTATAGAATAATAATTCGAAGAGGACTCAAACACGCATGAATATTCCGACATGAGTGAACAATAATATTTACACACAATTTTTTTTCGGCCCGGCCACTAATCTACATATTTACCCGTTTTTATACTGGGGGGCTGTGCCCCCCAGATGCCCCACAAAGGATTGAAACTCAGGGTCATCGCAGTGTTATCCCCGCAGCGAGCCGTACCCAACAACGAGTTGACGCTCAAAATAATAGCATCCGGCCATCGTCTACACAATTACCACCTTTTGTACCTTTCTCCTAACTATGGGAATGGGGAAAACGTAGTAGAAAGTTAGCAAAAAAATCGTTATCAAAATCGTATGCCACTAATCATCATCATCATCATGACCTATGATGAGCCCTTGTGGCTTTTGTCATCTGTTATATTATATTGTGGGGGACTTTGATTTTGTCTTCCCCTGGTGATGGTGCTTTTTTGTGGGTGGGTTTTGACGGAGGCGGATGACCTTTGATAGGCCCTTGTGGCTTTTGTCATCTGTGTAATTATGTTATGTTATGTTAATCCTGTAGTCGCAGGATTACCTCATGAGACCGTACCATGATGATGGTTAGTGGCATACGATTTACCCTATTAAAAAAACAAACAAACATTGGTTGTTCATCTTTAGAATTACCCAAAACTTTGGAGTTCATCATCTCTAGAATTACCAGGTAACTTTTAATTATTCAAAAATAAAAAGCTTTAATTCATCCTTTTACATGGTTAGAAAAATGATAAGAGTATTTAAGCAAAAACTTACACTCACCAAAATAAGAAACTTAATTTATGATACAGAAATCGAAGGCAACGAAAACAAAACGAGCGCGGGGAAGAGAGAAATACAAAACTTTGTGACGATGCTCTTGTTCTTGCTCATACAGGTACCCTCGGTTGGTCGTCCCAGGGTTGTTGTGAATCTTAAAAATTTAAAATATCTTCAATTTTGTTTCATCCTTTAATTGCCTCTGAGTACGGATAAATATTTGCTGTTTTAGCACTATGTACAAAAGAGAATTAATATTAATATTTTCTACAGCTGGCAATAATATTAAAGCATAACTTATGAATACGAGAGATCTGAATTCCGGGAGGTTTCTATATATGACAGGCGCCACATAGTTGAATAGAATCGAGGCTTCCATCACTCAAATAACCACAGTCAATATATTTTATTTTGTTTTTAATTTACCCGTAAAAATACTATTGTTAAAATATCATATCGAAGACTTAATACATAAACATAAACATAATTTCACGGATGACCAAAGCCACAAGGGCCTATCAAAGGTCATCCGCATCCGTAAAAACCCACCCAAAAAAAAGCACCATCACTAGGGGAAGCTAAAATCAAAGTCGTCTAAGAAAGTCGCTCCAACTACCACTGGATTTTGGCTAAAGAATATATAGTAATTGTTAAAGTAAGCATAAATTTTGAAACTCATGGAATATTATAGTTATAGGGAAGCACATCGGTAGAGATTCGTTTTAACACTTTTACGATTTTTTTAATTTTCAAAGACTTAAACGTTTATAATTTTTAAAATTATGCTTGTCGATGCCATTTTTAACTACCGGAACTTAATAATCTCGTAGTTATTCACTTTTCGAAACTATATTGCTATTTTACTAACTTCGAATCTTTCTGCGTCATTTTTCACCTAGCTCCTTCAACTTTTGCCTTGATTCACTCACAGAGATCAGGGCTTTTGAGATCTAGAGGCAATGTGCGCAAGCGCGTTTTTGCGCTATCCAACAACGCCGTGTTTATTTAGATCTACAGGCCAACTGCGCATGCGTTTTCTGCGTTCTTAACCAATCACACGCTTAGTTATACTTTCATTTATTCTGGACGCTTCGTGGGTCTCTGTGTTTTTAGTTGCTTTGGTATAATGACATGTACCGGCTGTGATTGATATATGAGAATATCAACTAATATGAGAAGTTTTTGATGACGATTGGCAGGCCTTAGAAATATATAGGGTGAAGATTCGTTTTAACCAATCTTACCCCCTTTTATTTATAAACTGTTTTATGCACAAAGCTTTGATTCAAACTAGATGCCTAACGAGGTTCGCATTAAAATTTGATGGTATGCTTTCGAATTAGGAATATTACGAGTTTTTTTCAAGTTGCCGGGGGGGTATGGGGGGCGAAGCACCCCCATTTCGAGAGTACCTAAAAATATTCCACTTTTGGCGGAAATAGCCTAAGGTGGGCGGCGCTATCGCCGTCTTAAATTACTAGGTTAGGTCTGGTCTGGATCTTTTAAACAGAGGTGGGCGCCGATACTAAATTTTGGAAACCGCTAGGGGAGGGATGAGAGGAAAGGGTCTCTTCGTTGGTCACCAGATATATTTATATTCTACCTCGTTTTGTGATCATCTTTGCTATTGCGCTCCCCATAAGATTGTTGCGAAACGTTGATCGTTAAACTGGATTTGGGTGATACGATAACGTTCTGAGAAATTATTACCTGACTCCAAAAAGTAATGGATGAATATTTTGGGGGCTGGGCGATGAGTAGAAATTCTGATATTATTTTGCCTTCGAGTAAAATGGTGATGAAAACAAGAAGACTGCAGTCCTATTTATTTAGTGGTTTGGGGTAGCAAATGGAGGAGGAGTTCGAATTAGATTGATTATCAATTTCACGAGCTTATCTTTGATGATGCTTAAATACAACTCTCTTAATGTTCGTGCTTTGGTACGATGAATGAATAAGACTCGTTTTGATGTAAGATCAGTTGCGTAAATGCTATCTCCTAGTGCAGAGTAAATAACTTAATTGGTATGACCCACGAGCGATATGTGAAAATGCTCCTCGAAATGATTTTTCTCGAATCATTTTTCTCCTCCTCGATTTGCTCGTTTTATACTTGGACACATTTACAAACATCCAGATATATATACATATATAATACTTTTGAAAACCTTTTCTCTTGTGAGAAAATATACTGAAACGGTGAAATTTGGTCAAATGCTTTTTTTCCTCATCAAAAATAAAAATATAATATTGTGTTTTTAATTTGATGCTCACCGAGTATCGTTACGATCAAGCTAAGCCATTTTAAGGTTCCCTTTTGTAACGACAGAATAATTAGTCTCATTCCCAGTTTACCTTTTCACCGTGACTTTGGTCTTTTTGGGAAATCAAAATGGGAATGGTTCTAAAATAACCTGTTACAATGTTTCATTTGAGTTTCTTTTTGTTTCTTTTCACACACATAAATTTATTTGCACTGGCTGGGTGTACACATTATTACTTCGTGGGTTTGTGTGTGCACATATTGTGTGCACCACACCGCTATCCGCTACTACGCTACTTTGGCTAGCTGAAACCGCTACTAGATTGTGGGGGTGGGAGATCTCCCATTTTGAAAGTACTTAAAAAATATTATTTTTTGGAGCAAATAGCTTAAAGCAGGCGGCGCTATCGTCGTTTTAAATTACCGGATGAATTGGGTCCATTGCAGAAATATAAACTTGATGGTGTGGATATGAAATATGCTGAAATAGCTAAGGATCTTGGTGTAACTGCCGCAATGAGTTGAAGTTCCACACCCATGTGCGCCAGATCGTTAACAAGGCAGCAGGATTGTCAGCTAACCTGGCTTTTACTCAGTGGCCATCAGCAGGTCCATGTCCTTGAACAGTTGGCCAAACCTGGAAGGGAGACATAAAGAGATTGATTCTTTTCTATTTACCATTTAGACGCCAATAACACCTTTTTTTAGACGCAAATAATAAATTAATAACATTATTAATATAATAATATTTATATGTTTAGCTAGTTTACATTACCTGCTCTCAAAGCCCCTTGGCATCTGCTGGTCCATGACGTAGGCCACCAGGTTTCTGGCGTGCCTGATGGTGTCGTCCCTTGACAGGCTTAGCAGTGAATCCTTAAAATATTGGGCAATAATTAATTATTATGGAACAATTAATAGAGAATACACGATGTTCGGAGAAATTATAGCATTTTTTCTGCCAAGCGACTTTTTATATTTGAACGCTCACCTTCAGCAATCTAAACTGGTGGAGTAGGCAATCCATGTAAACCTTCTCTTCTGCCTGGAGCTTGTCAAGGCAGACAGCCAGGGGAGCTGTCACGTTAACATAATTTCACGGATGACAAAAGCCACAAGGGCCTATCAAAGGTCATCCGCATTTGTCAAAACCCACCCACAAAATGCATCCATAGGATTGTGTCGGATCATGAATCTACAATATACAAATTAGAACCATACACAGGAATGTATCAAAAGCAGAAAGCATCATCATCATGACTCGTCAAAATCTAAATCAATAATAATATTAAATAATATAAAACTGCATCCACAGGAATGATTCCAGAATACCCCCCAAAGTTAACCCTCCTTCCCCATATAATCATCTAATCTGCGTTTAAAAATATTCAAGTTTGGACTGTCTACCGATTTAGGTGGCAAACTATTCCAGTAATCTACCAATCTATTGGTGAAAAAAAAATTTCTGACATACAACATGCATCTCTGTGTTATTCATTTTTAAGTGGTGATCACTAGTCCTATTACTACCTTCCAACTAAAATAACTTGCTAAAATCCAATTTAGCCATCTCAGAACAGATTTTAAAAGGCTAAATCATATCTCCCTCTCCTCAGGCCTCTTTGTCATCCTTCAGAATCAGCGGCAGGGCGTTAGGGGGCTGCCGTTGGCAGATCTGGTTAAGCTTGTTGAGCTTCTCTCGGTCAGACACCTTAATGAAGAAAATCTTTTAAGTTACTACAAAAACATTTGACAAATGAAATACAGTTCAAACCAAAGGAATCTTGGCAAATTTAAAAACTAGAGTGTCATGTCCAGGCGCTAAAAGAAAAATACATAAAAGTCTGTACCCAGTTGACAGGCACTTGTAGGTGTCATCAGCTTCCTCTCTAGGACCCCTTTGATGTCGTTGGCCGTGTCGTCACGGTTTTCCGGTTCTGGTCATTCCAGATGCACTGTGCCTTGGCAGCATGCTTGGAGAAGGCTGGCCTGGGGCTAGATGTTTAGCCCGGCACCTTCTCGGTGTCCTTGGATGCCAGCAAGTTCACCATGTGGACCACACAGCGGTGGTGCTTGGACAGGAGGATGTCGTGGTTGGTCCTCTCCAAGGCCTTCCCCGCCAGGATAGTCGTGGAGTTGACCAGCTCAGGGTCCTCCTCCTCCCTCTCCTCGTCGTCCTCGGTCACGCCAAACTGGTTTAAGGCGCTGATGTAGTTGGTGCCATTGTCTGTAGTTGTTGCGACAACCTGAAGAGTATAAGACTTTTTAAGTTTGTAAATTTCATTTGAATACAACAGTTTAAAACGCGCAAAACCTAAAACGCTAATCAGTAATCTGCCTAGTGGCCTAGGCGCTATATTATTGAGTTAAAAAAATTATAACCAAAATAATTATGAATTAACATTTTTTTCAATAAATTCTACTTTTTCTACACACTTTCCTGTTTATGCCAAACTCCTGGTGGAGCTCTGAGATGGCGTCCGCCAAGAACTCGCCAGTCTGGGCCTCCTTTAACTCCTTGACACCCAGGAAGGCGTTGAACCTCTCCAGCATCTCCTTGACCAGCCAGGTCAATGTCTTGCCCAGGAAGGATCTGTTGAACAAATAGCAAATTAAATATAACTATATAAAAATCAAAAAATGGTTATTTAGTGCTAGTCACGTACAGCTACAACACGAAATAAAATGCCTAAATGACTAACTCACAGTTCATACTATTTTAAGTATTTTATTTTTTTTATTTTTTCTCACCTGTGGTGGGAAGACCAGCTGTCAGCAGTGGACACCACATAGTCCTGCTTGTCCAGGACGTCGCTGAGGTCGTCATTGGCCTTCTCCCCCATGCGCTTGATGTCACGCATTGAAGAAGGTGGTCATAAGAAGCGATTCCAACCAATCGGTGCATCACATACCCCGGTTGAAATACTCGTTGCTGAACGAGGGTGGATACTACGTTTAATGTTTGCTGTTCGGCGGAAATACAGGTGGAGTTGGAAACCATAGGTTGGGCACCTTGGTGTTAAGGCCAACGTGCAGGTACAAAAAAATCACCAAACTGCTAGGCAGTCACAATAAGCACAGATATCACGCGACAGCTATAGCGAAAATGGAGGGGTTTGTCGACACTTTGCGAAACTCGACGAGGGCTGTCGACACCATGCTACAGGCGAATAAGAAGGAAAAAATCGAGTCAAATCGGCGCCTGTTGGATCCGATCATTGAGAGCATCCTTTTATGTGGACGAAATATGGTACCTCTCCGTGGGCATCGAGATGTAGGTCCATTAGACCTCTCTATTCCGAGACAAACGAGAGAAGGAGTCTTCAGTGCACTTCTGCGTTGTCGAGCCCAGGTAGAAGATGTCGACGTCAACCGCCTCCTCACCAGCTTGGCCAGCCGAGCCAACTCCACTCTCATTAGCAAAACCATTCAGGACGAGCTGATCGATATCACAGGTGGGTGACACTGCAACTTCTGCCCCCCCAAAATAGGTCTCCTATTTTAAAAGTAGAATTCATGCTATTTTGACATTATGAGTATAGCAATGCCCTCTGGCATTCTTATATAATATTACATGTATCAATATTCCATTGCATCAATTTAAATATTACGATTGCCTAATATCATTTTAACGTAATGTACCTTGTGCATGAATATTAGCATACTTTCCTTTTTAAATTCAATATAAAATTATCCATTTATTTTCCCATTTAATATCTACAATTTCTATTAAATCTTATGTAAAATCTCAAATTAGTTATATATAAATAATCAATCCAAAATCTCAAATATTTTGTATATGTATTTTCAATATATCGTTTGTAATATATATAATTGCCATCCCAAATAGCACACTATTCCTTCTCAGTCGACTATCAATATTCTTCGTATAAAGGTCGGTAATCATGCCTTCTACAATTAATCATTTACCTCCAAACAAATCATACTTAGTTAATTCCACTTTCTCTCACAATTCTTCCACATGCATACCTCTCTTCCCGTGTATGATTCTGCAAACCCAATTGCATGGTTGGAAGTCTCGTCTCTCCTCCTTAAACCACAAAGCATCACTGAGGAGGAGAAAGTATCAGCAATCATCCAGTGGTTACCCATAAGTACCTTTATTCAGTTCAGGGAAGTGTTAATTAACGGGGAACAGGCTGATGTTTTAGACCGTCTGAATGAGGCTTTTCTTAAAACATATGGTAGGTCCCAAATGGATGACCTGAGAGAGCTCCTGAATACTCAGGAAATGGGAGATAAGAGTCCTACTTGGGTAAAAGGTGCTCACATCAAACTTTTTAACCCTCTCCTCACCGAAATTTTCATGAGAGGAGTCCCCGAGGGAATAAAGCCATTAATACTAAGCTCGAACCCCACGAGCATTGATGAGGTTACTGCAGCCGCAGATAAATTGTTTAAAAGTCCTTATGTGAATTGGTGCAACGACCAAACTCACGGCCCATTTAACAATGCTTCAATTTCACAGGTTCGAGGCACGTCGAGCTCCTCTGACGAACGGGCCGAGCGTTCAAGGGTTCCATCTTCTCTATCGATAGACCTCGAGGCTTCAATATGGAGGATGGAAGCCGACATCCAGCGGTTAGAGCTGCAGAGTGAACCACAGAGCGAGCACGGACACGGGTTTGGCGATCGAAAGCGCAGGTCCAGCTCTGGTTCACGAAAGAGAAACCAACGAGGGCATCCCGATGCAAGAGGTGAGAGACAGCAAAATTTTCCCCCTCATTCTTCCAACTTTTCTCACCATCTTCCACACCATCAGGTCCTATGCTGGTATCATCAAAGGTACGGGCACAACGCTGTACATACTGCGCCAAGTAATCTCCCTAAGCATAACGTTTCCTTTTCCTATCATCCAACTCAATGGTGCTGGTACCACAACAAATATGGTGCACAAGCTCTAAAATGCTTGCAACCCTGCACATATTTGGACCCAGTACCTTCTTCAAATCTCAACCTTCCAGTTTTCTCACTTCACCCACTTTCTTTAAATCTTCAAACTTCAAATTCTTGCAGTCCTCTCACTCCAGTCTCAATCACAAACTTTAAACTAGAAAGGCATGGGACAAAAGGGTCTACGTCCCCTGCCTACACCTCATTTCCTCAAGTAGCTCGTCCATTTCGTATTTTGACCCACTTTCTGAATTTTCATTCCTGGTGGACACTGGTGCTGAATGCAGTGCCATACCGAATTCTAAGGCCGACAAAGTTTCTGCCCTTTCATACTTAGTTATGAAGGCAGCCAATTCGACCAATATTAGGACCTATGGAAGGCGTAACCTTCAAGTCTCACTCGATCTCCGTCAGGTTTTTCGATGGACTTTCATTATGGCCAAGGTAGATTGTCCAATATTGGGCCTCGACTTTCTTTCGGCTCACGAACCTCCTGGTCGACCGCAAAATTCTCCTCACTGTCTCAGATTCGCACTCACCTTCTCAGAGTTCCCTCCTCTCTATTCGTCTCCCGTCCACCGAGCCACCGTTTCAATGCCTTCTTCAGGAGTTTCCTTAGCTCACCCTTCCACCTTCGAAGGACAGGCCCATTACACATAGTGTGGTGCATCAGATCGAGACAACAGTAGGTCTTGTATTCTCACGGCCACGCCGTCTAGCAACAGATAAACTCTCTGCTATGCGTGATGAATTCCAGTTCATGATTGATTCAGGGATCTGTAGGCCTCCCTCTTCTCCGTGGGCCTCTCCCCTTTCACATTGTGCCCAAATCCACGCCGGGTGATTCAGAGCAGTTGGGGATTACAGAGCTCTTAATGCTGTAACAATTCCTGATCGTTATTCCTTGCCGAACTTAGCCGATTTTACCTCTTCTCTCTATGGCTGCACGATTTTTTCTCGCTTGGATCTGGTTCATGCTTTCAACCAGATCACTATTCACCCAGATGATGTCGCAAAGACTAACATCACCACTCCGTTTGGTGCTTTTGAAATGGTCAAGATGCCATATGGATTGCGTAACTCTGGGCAAACATTCCAGCGCTTTATGGATCAGGTCCTTAGGGGTCTTCCGTTTGTAATTTGTTACATCGATGACCTCCTAATATCATCTTCCTCGCTGGAGGAACACCTTTCTCACATTCGCCAAGTTTTTTCTCGTCTTCACGAGTACGGTATCGTACTAAACACCTCCAAGTGCTTCTTTGGTGTCCCGCAACTCTCATTCTTGGGGCACCATGTCTCGAGTGCAGGGATTAGCCCACTCGAAGATGAAGTTAGCGCGATGCGAAACTTTTCTCGTCCTACATCACGCAAACATTTCAGGAGTTTCTGTGGCATGGTCAATTTCTACCACAGATTCATCCCTAAATGTGCCCAGGTCATGCAACCTCTCAACTCTATGCTTACCATGACCAAAAAGAACTCTCTTCTTGAATGGTCTGCTGAGGCATGTGATTCATTCTCTCGAACCAAAGAGGCTATTGCCCGCACTGTGGAATTGGCTCATCCTTTCCCAGGAGCCCCCATCAGCGTCGCATCAGATGCATCCTCAACCCACGTAGGTGTAACCTTGCAGCAGAAGGTTGGTGAATAATGGCAACCTCTTGCTTTCTTCTCTCGCGCTCTTACAAACCCTCAAAATAGATATTCAACGTTCTCTCTGGAACTCCTCGGAATATATCTCGCTTTCCGCCACTTCCGCCACTTCCGCCATCATTTGAAAGGGCGTGAATTTACCATTTTTACTGACCATAAGCCCTTGGTCGGTGCATGTTCGTCTCGTAATACTTCGTCAGTACACTCTGCAGTTGACACTCGTTATCTTGACTTCATCCTGCAGATGACTAACGATATTCGCTACGTTCCTAGTTCTTCAAACGTCGTACCGAACGCGCTCTCTCGCATTTCATCGATTTCGGGCACGCAACTCTCCTACACTGCGCCCATCGATCATGCAACAATAGCGCTTGCCCAGGAACAAGATGAAGACACGCAAACACTGCGTCACTCTTCTTAACTCGTCGTTCGCGAGATTGACTTGCCTGACAGTCCTTCCAGGCGCATCCTGGTTGACTATTCAATTCCTGACTGTCCTCGTCCTCTCATTCATCTCGCTTACCATCGGCACATCTTCGACCAAATTCATGACCTCTCTTATCCTGGCGTCAATGCCACTCGCAAGCTTGTTGCACAACGCTTTGTTTGGTCAGGTATGAATGCCGACGTGGCAAATGGACTCGCCCATGCCTGCCATGCCTGCCATGCTAACGTGCTAAAGTCCACCGCCACACAAAAGCTCCTCTGGTCCCTTTTCCTCTTCCTTCGTCACGTTTTGACGCCCTTCACATCGATCTAGTAGGTCCTCTTCCTTACTCCCGTGGTTGCAATTACCTTCTCACCTAGATCCTTCTTCATACGTACATAACCTTGTACGGGTGATGGCTGAAATTAAGCCAACTGCCCCTAGAGTGCCTGCTAATTATAAAACCTTCGTGCCAAACGAGATGACAACATGCTCCCATGTTTTCGCCCGTCGCAATTCAGCTCGCACTTCGTTACAACCAGTCTATGACGGACCCTTTCTAGTTATCTCCAGGAAGCGGAAATTATTCGTCCTTAAGCTTGGCACCGGGCAAGATACTGTCTCTATCGACCGCCTAAAACCCGCTTATACCGAAAATGTTCGTCTAGAACCCCAATCACCTCCTCCTCCTCCTACTATACCCCTTTATGGTACAGTAATCCCCCCCAAAACAACCTAAACCCCACCTTTTTAACTACTGCTTCTCTAACTCCACCTTCCGTTTTGCTGACTCCTCCTCCTTTGTTGCAGGAACCCTCGTCGGCAGAAGTGGATAATCAGGAGCAAATCTCTTCCCCACTGGTCACTCCGTCAGCGGACAACGGGACTCAAGACTCCCACGTCCCGCTTGACGCCATCTCGGAAGGAACCAGCAAGCGGATCACCTTCGCTCCGACAATCTTCTCTCGTGTCAGTGCCTCGTTCAACGCTAATGTCACTGCCACAGCAAATCTGTGTCCTCATACCCGCAGCCAAACCAATGGCACTGTCACACGATCCGGTCGCGTCGTCAGGAGGCCTAGTCGGTACTCGGACTTATAATCTCAAAATAGTAAAAAGGAGGGGGGGTAACCTTCTTAGGGGGGAAGTGTTATAGCAATGCCTCTGGGCATTCCTATAATAAAAACCTCCTGGGAAACTTAAATATATATATCATTATTTATTATGTATAAAATTCATTCAATTATTTTACTTTAACTTTGTTAATTTAATCTTTCAATTAATTTACTTCAACTTTTGTAAATTAAATCATTTTATGTTAAACTTAATAATTAATTCATTCATTTATTTTACTTGTCAATTCAATTAACGTATACTGTTCCCAAAAAACATTTCTTAAATTTTACACAAACAAACAAACACACATCCCAGCTCGATCAAAATAGCACGCTCTTCCGCCCACTCGGCTCGCAGCTTTCTTCGTATAAAGGTCGGTAATCATTCCTTCTACAATTATTCATTTACCTCCAAACAAATCATACTTAGTTAATTCCATTTTCTCTCACAATTCTTTGCAAACGACCATACGAGAGTAGATCCTAATTATATTTACTTCTCATTGCAGCCCTATTTCAGTCCATCATAGATACTCTATATTATTTACTATATTATTATTTACTCTATTATTCACTCTATTATTTACTATATTATTCACGATATTATTCCACCATATTAATTTCACATACTTCAATTCTCTTCGCATCTTTTTACTGTAAATCATATGTTAAAATAATCTTTCATTGTATACCTAACCTACTTATCTCATTGTACATTCGTTGATTTTATGAATATATTTATATTTGTGTAATTTTCTTTCTTAAAGCCCAAGTCATTATTCCAAAATTTATTTTGCTGTCGCCTTAGGCCTAAAACTAACTGCAGACAACTTCGATCAAACAAATTTATGGTTATGGTTTTCAAAACGCTATTTAGGCTGATTTATTACCATAGTATAAATCACCATAGATAACCATACCCTATAGCGGGGACCTCCATTTTTTATGTGGAGCTGTCCCAGGGTAACTCCGACGGTGGACGAGGGTAGGTTTCTGTTTTTCTCACCATTGGGCATGGTGACCCTAATTTCTTTACGGGGTGCTTAGTCCCGTCCACCTTGCGGCCAGGATGGCAAATCGCCGCGCCCCTTACAGGGTCTAAATCTGGGTTAGCATCGTTAGCATAGAGATCCAACGAGCGAGGGAATGCTGAAAGAGGGTGGTAGCTAAATAACGTTTGGCACGAGAACCCTTACGAGGGAAAGTTTTATGTTTATGGCTAGCCATTGCAAATAGAAATAACTTCACATTCTCCCTCGGAGGCCTTCAAGGGCCCGGCGGTACTGCAACTTTCGATTCGGTTGTGTCCAGGTACGTCTGCTTGGAGAATGGATACGGATCCATCACAACATCTATATAGACCGAAGAGGCTGCCCGAGTTCTACGTGCGGAGAAAAGGGGCCAACGATCGGTTTCTCCTTGGGTATCAGCAGACGAACGCGGTTGAGATGCCCAACCTCCTCCGACCTTCATAAAAGAACAACTCAGAATAGGTTCAGAAAAAAATAAGCAGATGTCAGGTAACCGTCATGTCCACTAGATAGGATAAATATGAGGTGGAAAATAAACGGCAGTAAAAGAAAGCACATAAAAGGGGAGGCGGGAGGGTATATTGTCTAATTCTCAGCACCAGGGGACCCCTAAGGACCCCAGGGTTGATCACCCTTACCATGAGAAGGCCAGAGCCTCTCTGGGACCATCCCTTTAAGAAAACAAGCAAAGGTCCCAGAGAGAGAAAGAGAGAGGGGGGGGAAAACGGCAGAAGTGCATAGCCTTAGTCTTAGCGAAGGAAATCAATCTAAATCCCTTTTGTGGTGCCCGGCGTCAATCGGCATCTGAATGCAGCGAGTGGCGAAAAGCAAGCGAGAGGACGAACTGAGTCATCGTCATAAGAAAAGGTCTCTTGCTAAGCAAGAGACAATTAAGACGTTACAATGAAGTGAAATAAAGTCTAGGTCAAGGAGCAAAGTCTAACACAAAATTAATGGCCAGATAATAAACTGGATAAAGCCGCGTAAAGCTCATTAGGGCAATGGGCCGGTAGTGTGCTAGGGATAGACCATCTTTCCAGGGTTGGGGAGGGGCAGAACGATGGCCGTCTTCTTGTTGAAGATACATATCAGGCAAAACGGACTATGTGCGTGAAGGGAATGTAAGGTAAGGAACTAGTGGGTTGCTGCCCATTCCAAGTGGATTCTTATGGCAGCTAGATAAAACGAGTCGAATTATCTATAAAAGGTGGAGGAGACAACCTTGTGATAAAATTTTAAAAAACGAAGGGTTAAAAGATTCCTTTCCCAATATGAATCGAAGACGGGGGTGTTGAGGGATAGTTAAATAGTTAAAAGGGTCGGGAAACAGGACAACTGGAGCGTGGCGAAATTGGTCCCCACCACAAAACCGACAGCAAAGGTTGATTTGAACATCACCCAAAACAAGATGGCAGTGAGTAAGTCTTGTGTGGCCAATGCGAACTCGGCAAAGGGCTCCCTCCAACCACTACATTCTATGACGGCTCAAGGGCCAAGAGTGAATAGATTTTTTTTCATTTTGTACAGTTTGGATGATGAACAGTCATCCCATTCATTCTGCCACAGTTGAAAAATATATTTTCTTATTGAAGGAAAGTAGTCCCTAAAAGGCAGAGCCGTGTTCTCAGGAGACACAGAATCTGCTGAGCGGGTCAGCCGATCAGCCCTCTCGTTCCCCAGGACCCCCACATGCCCAGGAACGCAGCAAAAAATAATTCTATATCGGGATGCATTTTGGATCAGCCAGTTGCAAGTTTCTGTGACTAAGGGATGGGACGCATTAAAAGATCTAATTGACTGTAAAACACTCCTTGAGTCGGAAAAAATGACAAAATCATTAAAAGGTAAAATTTGGATGAGTCTAAAGGCTAAAAGGATTGCTGAAAGTTCAGCGGTAACAATGGATGCTGCTGGCGGCAAAGATAAAGTTAGGAATTCTCCTCCTGGGTATATGGCTGCGGCACCCACGCCACTGTCCGACTTAGAGCCATCCGTGTATAATGGGCACCATTGTTTGTATGAGGTCGAATGCCCTAAGAACAGGCTCTTAATGATGCGAGGGTCCATGGAAGATTTCTCCAGGCTCCACATGTTGGTACATACTGTGGGGAGATGAGCACGCCAACTCGGAGTCAGTAAGGATGGAAGGGTAAGGACCCTTGGAGCACTTAGGTTAGAGAGATGATCTCGTATGCGAAGGTTCAAGGGGCAGGGTAAAGATGGCAACTTATATGCCGCCTTGATTCGGCAGCATACAGGCATCTGTAGACCTCTGATGCAGGGGCTTGCTGTACTCGGCAGAGGTATCGCATGTAGATTTGAAGTCTATGGTAGGGCAAAGGTAGTACCCCACTCTCGCAGTAAAGGCTGTTGACAGGAAAAGTAGGGAAGGCTCCACTGGAAAGGCGAACTCCAAGGTTTCGAGTAGGGTTCAGCATTTTAAGGGCTGAAGGGAAAGCCGATGAGTAAATTTGACAGCCATAATCCAATTTGGATTAGACGAGAGCTGTGTATAATGTCCACAATGTTTGTCGGTCGCTGCCCCTACGAAGTGTGTGAGAGGACTTTCAAAATGTCTAGAGCCCGCAGACAACTTGTTCGAAGTCGGCGTAGGTGTGGTAACCAAGATAACTTTGGATCGAGAATTACGCCAAGGAACCGACACTCAGAGACAAAATCTATATCTTCGCCTTGTAGGGAGATAGATGGCGGAACAAGAACCCCTCTGCCCCAATGGAAATACATTGCTTTGGTTTTGTTCGTGGAAAAGCGGAATCCCTTAAGCTGTGCTCTTCTGGAGACAGCATCGACCGCCAGTTGTAGCCGACGCACTGCTGATGGAAGGCGAGGTGAGGAACAGTATAGTGCCAAATCATTGACAAACAGAATTGCCGATACACCCTCTGGAAGAGACGAAATAATATCATTGATGGCAATTATAAAACATAAAACACTTAAAACACTGCCCTGAGGAACTCCCTCCTCTTGGGGTTGCAGGTCAGAGTATGCGTCTCCAACACGTACCTTGAAGGATCAAGATGCTAAAAAACTTTGAATAAGTGACGGTAAAAGGCCTCTCATTCCCCAGACGTATAGCTGCTTCAAGATGCCGTATCTCCATGTTGTGTCGTAGGCTTTCTCAATATCGAAAAATATGGCCAGGACTCGGTGTTTTAAAGAGAAAGTTTTCCGGACCGATCCCTCGAAACGTACTAGTAGGTCAAGGGTACTATGACCTTTGCGGAAGCCACATTGAAATGGAGAGATGTGATGATTGGTTTCTAGGAACCAGTTTAGGCGCTCCAAAACCATTTTTTCCGGCAACTTACTCAAACAGCTGGTGAGAGCAATATGGCGGTAGTGATCTGCGGCCAACCCGTCCCTGCCCGGTTTGAAAAAGGGGAGGATGATCCCAATGCGCCATGATGAGGGGTAAAAACCCTTCACTCTTATAAGGTTGTACAAATCAAGTAAGAATAGAGTAGTGTGTGGATGTAGGTGCCGAATCATATCGAAATGGATCTCGTCAAGGCCAGGGGAAGTAGATCTGCAAAGGGACAAAGCACTACGCAGCTCATGGATGCTGAATAGAGCATTATATGGAAGGTTAGATTTTGTTGTGAAGTTGAGAGAAAAGCCTTATCGTAACGTAACGGCTGACACTACTGACGGCGCGGAAATGGTCAGCAAAAGCATTGCTGACCACCAGGCTGTCATTCTCCACGGAAGCGTGTAAGTTGAGTGTGGTGGTTTGATGATCAGCATAACAGCCCCTGATCTTATTAATCCTCTTCCAAATTTTAGCGGTAGGTGTCATAGAGGAAATTGATGAAACATAAGGGCGCCATGAATTTCGGCGAGCCTGACGAAGGGTTCTTTGGCGAAGCACCCGAGCTCGGTTTCGGTCGACCTTGTTGCACAAAGTTGGGTTCCGCCGGAATCGGCCATGAGCTAACTTGTAGTTTTTGACAGATGTTGCTGCATTTTAGATAGTCGATGTAAAGTATTTTACTGCCGCGTCCACTCAATTGAAGGTCCCCAAGGATGCACTTGTGAAGGACGCCTCTTGAAAACCTTCCCAATCTACATGACCTAAGTCCCACTTAAGGGGCATGGTTGTATGAGGGCTAACTTGAAGGGCTGACAAGACAATATGGAAGCGGTCACTCCCATGGAGATTGTCAAGAATTGACTATCGAAATTCCGTAAAGCAATCCGGGGAACAAACAGACAGGTCAACACAGCTAAAAGAGTCCGTCTGGACATGATAAGAGGTAAAATCGCAGGTGTTTAAAACACAAAAAAAGTCAGATAATAAGCGAGACTCTGAAACACTGCCTTTGGCATTTCGAGTGATGTCACCCCATTATGGGTGGCGGGCGTTAAAATCTTCTAGTAATAAGAATGGGGAGGGCAACTGGTCTATAAGTTCTAAAAGGTCGGGTCTTGACAATGATACACAAGGGGGTAGGTAAATAGAGCAAACGGTAAAAAGCTTAGTAAGAAAAACCCTCACGGCAACAGCTTGGAGGGTAGTAGGTAGGGTGATGGGAGATACATGGTGGGATGAAGATACCATGATTAACACCGCCCCATGAGAGGAGCTTCCAGCAGGAGCAATAGAGTTGAAAGTAAGAAAGCCAGGTGCCGGCGGAAAGGGCCGTATACCCAGTTTATTCTCCCGAAGACAAATAACAGTGGGGTGGAGAGTCGTCAAAAGAATTTTGAGTTCTTCCCGCCTTGGAAGAACGCCTTGACAATTCCATTGTAAAATTGAAGATATTATGTGGGACTGTTAGATACCACTGTGGATATCTTTTTCTCTTTTGTGGCCGATATTGTATTTGAGGTTCGTCCCAAAGAGCTTGGGAGACGGAGAGCAGATTTTGAGGAGCCTGGTTTGCAGGGGGAGGGATCCTAGAGGGAGCAGTAACTGGGGCTTTTTTCGAGGGTTTTGGAGAACCGACCGAGGCCCTTGATTGTAATTCGGGCTCACAACCCCGCGGAAAAGGAAGATCGAGAAGGGATTTTCGACCGGTAGATCCGGATTCATGGGTCGAGGGTATTTTCGGTGTCTGAGGGGTTGATCCAACCGCCGCGATTGGTGATGTTGGAGTATCAACTGCTTCCATCGGATCATGGGTAGAAGGGTGAGTGGAACGGACAGGCGATCTGAGCGAGGTGTGTGGAGCTGGGTGTATATCTGCCATAGTTTGGTTCAGGATGGGGCCTAAGTCCTGTGACGGGTGGGACGGACTTAAGGGCATAGAATGTTCAGCCATAGCGGAAGAGTCCATAGAAGATTCTCGGGGTTCGGCCCAGTCAGCTTCAGAGGCTGCCCGCTTATTGGTGGTCGATGACCCAGGTGAGGAATCCTTCCTCTTACCACTCTTTTCTGTGTCTCGGGGCCGGATAGATGAACCTTCACTGGTCGATGTTGAGGATTCTTTCAGATAGCATCTGTCTTCAAGTGTCTCACCCTGAGCGTCTCTCCCAGCTAGAGCTGCTGGAGAGAGGGGGGCTACATTGGTTATCTCGGTGAGAGCGATACTTCGACTGCATATCCTGAATGGTTCTGCCACTGCAAGTAGATGTAGGATGAAGTGCTTCAGACTGGTCGGAACTCGAGCGTGATGGTCGGTTTCGTCCAGCGTCCCGTAAAACGTCAGAGAAGAGACAGTCGAGTGGGGAGATTCGTGTTTAAGCACGCTGGCGGGCCTCTCATATCTAGACGTAGGGAGTCGCGTAAAGCGAGCACCTCCTTTTCATATAAAAATATAGATCAGAGTTTTGACGCAGCACTGTAGGTACCTCCACAGTTGGCACAGAGAGGTGTTTTGGTGCATTCGGGGCCATGGTAGTCAGAGCTACAATTCACGCAGGAGCGGGGAGTGCCGAAAGGCACGGCCATGTCGAATTTGAATCAGCGTCTGGATAGTTCGATGTAGGGACTTACCGGGACACGAAGGTACCCAGTTTTAATACACTGCGGCAGTTCTTGTTGTTCGAATGTTAAAATCAGTGTAGCGGTTGGGACTTTAGTGAAGCCTAATGTTTTAGTTACCCTGTGTACGTGTGTGACACGTTGAGTACTGTGCTTGCTCTGAAGGCGGGTGAGGTCGTAGTCTCTAAGTTCGTTTGAACAGACGACACCTTTGACAAAATTCAGACGCGGATGGGGCGAGAGAGTAACTGGAATTTCAGCTATTGAAGATAGATTTCGCACAAGGTTGTGTTGAGAGTGGGATGACACCTGGATTACGACATCACCACTACCTCTTGACCACATCCGGCAGGGTTCACCACAGCGCGACTCAAAAGATTCATTGACGTCAAACACATCGACTTTTGCAAGTTGGGTGTCGGATGATGAACTCATGACAAGAAAGCGGGGATAATCTAAATCTGGGGCTACTCGTTAGAATAGGAGTCCAACGAGCGAGGGAAGGCTGAAAGGTGAGCTAAGGAACGTTTGGCACGAGATCCCTTACGAGAAGGGGAGGTTTTTGGTTTATGGCTAGCCATTGCAAAAATAAAAAAAAACTTCGCATTCTCCCTCGGGACTTCCCACCATGGAGGCCTACAAGAGCCCGGCACTACTGCAACTCTACAATCATTTACGTGCGGTATGTCCTCTTGGAGAATGGATGCGGATCCACCACACCATCTTTAGAAACTAAGAGCCTGCCCGAGTTATCCTACGCACGGAGAAAAGGGGCCAACGATGGGTTTCTCCTTGGGCATTCAGTAGACAAAGGCAGTGGAGATGCCCAGCCTCTTACACCTTCATGAAAGAACAATTCGGAATCAATCCATAAGACGAGCAGAGGTCGGGTATCTATAAGGGCCACTAGATAGGTGAAGGAAGAGGGGGAAATAAAGGGCAGTGCAAGAAAGTAATAGGGGAGGAAAGAAAGAGGGGCATGCTAAGTCTTGTTGGTAGCACCATGGGACCCCTAAGGGGCCTAGGCTGACACCCCCTCGCCACGAGAAGGCCAGAGCCTCTCTGGGAACAACCCCTATAGAAAAGATCCCAGAGAGGAAAGGGGTGTGCGTGAAAGTTACGGAAGAAATCCGAAGTATCATCATCAGGCCTGGGGGAATTTGAACATTCACAAAGGACTGAACGGAATTCTTCTGTAGCTGAGCAATAATAGAAACGCTCCGAAATTCAGAGCGATCTTCTTCTTTTCCTGAAACCCACTCATATACTGACTGGGTCTGCTCACGTCCGCAAGGATATCTACGACGCGTTTAGGATCGCCGACTATGGAACCATCAACCTTCAGACAAGGGGTGGTACGACCAGCACACCTATCCTGGTCTTATTGGTTCTTTTCCAGACCTGTGAGTGCAGTACAGTAGTGATGGATTAAACGTATATCCTCCAAGACGTAGTGCGAGCCTGGCGATTGGAGCTGCGAGATCGACGATACAGCACATGAGTTGTTTGATATCGGCTACTGCACTCGCACTCTTCTCCACTTAATCAGGGATCTAACACCGATATTGCAACCGAAGTCTTCCCGTGGCTGCAACCACGAGCGATGTGAAATAATGAACAGTCCGCGTGCTAAAACTCGCCGATGGAAGCATTCGTAAGTCTCCCTAAAAGTTGCCCAATCAGCTAGAGCGAGGTTCCACCTTGGAGAGGGGGACAAGACTCAGACACCATGGTCCGAAGCATCATTGAAGAGGTCACTACCATGTGAATGGTCCCAAGTCGCAAAGGAAATCAGGGGAGAATAGGTTTACGCAACTGCCTTTTGGACATGGTACAGCGTGGCGTGTCCCGTATTGAAAATGAACACTGGGTGTAATGTTAAGATGATACAATTAATTAAACGGTCCTGGGCCTTACGTAGCCAATCTCCCCAAAGTGCGTTCCTTGACGTAAAATCACATAAAATTAAGAAAGGCGACGGGGCCTGGGATAGGTGGTCTAAAAATTAGGTACGTGTAAGACCTTGGTCAGGGGAGGGGTAGAAGGAACATCATATAAAACGTAGAATAAAAAACACGCACAGCCACCATTTGGGGCATATTCGCTAGTGGCAAAGGCATAGGAAATTGTGCTTCGCTCACCATGAGCTATAAGGGGGTGCACGAGTTAACTTAAAACTCTGAAGCATGGGGACCGGATCGTTCCCAAGTTTATTCTCTTGTATACACATCACAGATGGGTTAAGGTTAGATAGTATTGCGGAAAGATTTCATATTTGGGAAGAATCCCCTGAATGATGTTCATCATCACGTGGATCGACGTGAGACGAAAGTGGAAGTCTGACGGAAGTAGAACCACAACTATATGACGTGGGACATCTTCAAAAACACTGTGTGGGCACAACGGTTAAACTTAGTTTTTTTTTTCACAAAACTCTTTAAAAATGGCAAAGTCTAGAGGATAGAGGAACACTAAGCTGAACTTGGCGCTTGTCGATGTCTCCCGGTGCATAACCTCTGGGGAAATCAGAGCTAAGAGACTGAATGGTTAACGGGCGAAGTAAAGGTATCTATCAGTCTCACAGCTAGAGGAAGGGCATGGGGGTGAGGGCCATTCTGGCATGACCAGCCTTGCGCTCCTAAGACGACGCGGGGGAGGGGAGGAGGAGGCTGAGAAGAGCCGCAAGCCTCAGGTGACGGGAACTGAAGTAAGTCATATGGAATCGGATGACTTCCACATGTTTAGATATAAACATGGAAGAGCTCACTCATCTCCTTAGCGCGTCGTGGATCCTTGTAGGACGACAAATCAGAAGCACCGGTGATAATTGTTGTAGAGGGAGAGGAGAGAGGCGAAGCTTTGCGTTTCTCAGATCATGTGAGTGGCATCAGTAAAGGTTTCTTTTCTGGAGCCGTTCAAAGACGATTCCAAATAGGCTCGGTTGCTTTCAGTGTCTTAAGGTTCCGCAGACAGCAGGAGCGGGATAGTTTCCATCGGAGAGGGTTCACAAACAACCGGCAGGTTAGGTACCGAAGCCGCAGGATCAATAGTGCAGGAGTCGGGTGTCTGGGAGGAACAGAGTACGAAGCAGTGGCACTTTAGAGGACGTCAAAGACCGGAAACTGTTCGGATCTTTCCGCGGGTTTCGTGAATGGGAACTTTGTGCGTATCGAAGACTGAGTCTCTTTTTTTCAGGGGAAGACGACACAAGGTAACGACGAGGCATTATGAGCCTGCCTCTCCACTAGCCAATGGGAGGAAGAGTAGTTGGACGCAACCACACAAATTACTACAGAGGCAAGGGGAAAATATCTTGAACAATGCTAGTTAAAAACTAATTTTGTAATAGGAGTTTTCGTGGGTAAGATGGCGGTAGTGGGGCGTGTGATCTCCGATTGTAATTCATTTCTTAGTGAGGGGGCAACAGAAACCAACGGGTACACTTCTTGCATAAACAAATCTAAGTCTCCTTTTTCATTCCCTACACAAATTCTATGGATTTTAATTAATATGAAAATCCTTCAATCAGGATATAAAAAAGGTTTGTAAATAATTCAATTTATTCATATTAGTTTTTGGTTTAAAGTTCCCTTTCCTAGTATAACATCGCATCACTTCCCATCCTGAATAATTAGTCAGCATTCAGACTATAAAGACGCGTTTGACTGGGCAATTATCCCCAGGGTGGTAACCTTGATTCTGATTCGCGGCAGTAACATCTCAAGGTAAGGTCTGGTAATCCGGGGATCCAATCGAAACACTATTGCATAACATCCCTGTCTATCAGAAGACAACACATGTGGTAATCATGAGTCTGATCAGAGAGCGTAGGCGATGAAAACGACCTCAAGTAATACATGGTAGGAACCAGATTTTTACAAGTGCAATAAATAGCTGGGACAAACACTTTAATAGTCCATTTGAGGTCAAAGGTTTTCAATAATTTGAGTTAACAAAAATGAATCATTGCACGAGGCAGCGTCATATCATATTGGATGATATTGAATAGGGTATCTCACCTTTAAGTTGGCATTGAAGAGTGTGGCATTTCGCAAAACAAGATGCAGAATACAAACCAACAAATTTCGATATATGCAGGTTGAAAAAAATATAATACATCCAAACAATATCAATTTAAATTGATCAATACTTGACGATTTTCCCTTCAGACGACCTATTGAAGTTTTCAAAACCCAGACTATTTCAGAGGCAAAGAATGATCACAACAAATCATGCACGGTGTACCGACCTCTTAATATATTCAATTAACCCTCACCCGGGGGAAAATAAAAATGCACTGACATTATGGGTCAAAGCCAGTGGATCTTGGATTGATCAATGAACTGTGTTTGGATACAAAAAAAGGAAATAATAAAGACTACTACTCAAATCAGGGTAGTACATTGAACCAAATATGTTTAGCTCGGGCCTGAAAACTTCAATAATAGAATAATACTCCCATTGTTTAGATTTGAAAAAAAAATATATGCATATTTAGATATATTTTCTAAAAACCATCTATATATCAGGAAAGAAAGCGCTAACATACAAGACCTAAGGTAATGAATGATAAAACTTTTATATATATATATGAAATTTTGCTATTGCTTGCTAAGAAAAAAAAAAAATATTGCCAATGCATTATGAAAGAAGTGTGGCAATAATCCACAAAGGAAAGAAAGTTTTTCATCTTTTATTTTTTGAGAAAACAACCGCAATAGCCAAGCTGCTCTAATTATTCGCAAAAAGAAAGAAGCGGGATTTTTTGAAGAACACTTCTAAGATAATTCCTTTCAAGACTTTAAAAATCTTGAACTATTAAAGATCTGAAAAGAAAGAAAGAGAAAAAAAACCATTAAAAGCACGAACACTTTCGTCTTAAGGTAAAAAGTACACAAATCCATATGAATGAAATACACCTTAAAACAATATACAGGTTTATTACCATACTCCCGCCCCTTAATCTCTCATAATAATCATCGTATGAAGGCAGTAAATGATCCTGGAACTCTATAGCCCTGACAGGGCGTAAGGGGAACAATGGTGTTACCCTGTAACATACCGGGTATTGCAAAAGTCGTTACAACCCGTTACGACGCTCTAAACAAAGACAAAATAAGAGTTCTGATACAGTTAGTCACGTTTTTAGTATTTTAATG
This sequence comes from Ceratothoa steindachneri, assembly GCA_963969495.1. Classification (NCBI taxonomy): domain Eukaryota; kingdom Metazoa; phylum Arthropoda; class Malacostraca; order Isopoda; family Cymothoidae; genus Ceratothoa; species Ceratothoa steindachneri. Next base: position 120,871,936 of record OZ018324.1, read on the forward strand.
TATAAATGTGTTTAAATTGTAATATTAATCAGTGTGGCCACCGAGTACGCGCTCCAGTCGAGACCAGAAGGCAGCGCACACGTTGTAGAGGTGTTTCCTTATCCTAGCCCATACGCGGTTGACGGAGGACTTGAACTCGTCGACGTTGCCGTCATTCCCCTCAACATGCGCCTACACACTGTAGTCGAGGGTATTGATGTCAGGCGACTGCGGCGGTCAAAACTCCTTCGACCCAAATTACTCTTGCACGGTCTTGGCCCTGTGGGCCGGCCACCGTCCTGCTAAAAGACGTAGTCCGCCTTCTTCGTGATCTTTCTCATCCAGGGCAGGACTTTCGTGGCCAAGATGTGCCTATAATCGGCAATGGTGAGTCTGTAACCAGCCGCGAACATCGGTGGCATCTTATGGCCATTCTAAGCCACTAATCGAGTGTCATGATATTTCAAGGATTTGAGAAGGGGACGACAGCGGTCCAGACGTTATTCTCGCATATGGTCGTTGAGCAGAAGCCTTTCGAATCACCTCATCAAGCTATTGTTGCCATGGACACCGTGAAGTTCTTCTTGGGGAGTGCAATCATTTTGGGCTTCGGAACAATTTCCAAGGCCCTTCAAACCGAAGCGGTGATAGTAGTAACACCTTCGCGGCAGTGGCACCAATGCCTTCACGCTGTAGCGATACCAACTGGCACGCATCGACTCAGGGAGCTCGTCATAGTCGAATGTGACGAAAAGTGTAGGGGTGGGTCTCGAGATCCCTCCCTGTTTTCTCATCACACGTTCGACCTTGACCACCCCATCGTCGGCCAGCTCTAAGCTGATGTTATATATGGAGTAGTCAACGAGTTCCCTCGCATAAACTACTCCTTTCACGATGTTCATGGTAGAGTGCAGCGTCACACCCACAGGCGTGCCATCAAGTGTCCGAAGGGCATTAATCATGGCTGCCTTGGAGGGATTCGACGCATTCGCCAAAAGGCTCCTGTCCGAGAAAGGAGTCACCTTCGGCTCTCTGCCAATCACACTAGCTAAAGCTCTCCTCTGATAGATCATGTTGCCCTTAGCCAAGAAGATACCATCAGTGAAGCGGAGCGAATAACGAGGAAGAGTTTGAAGCCAGCGGGCTCGAAAACGCCAGGTAGCCTCTGAACGAGGGGTCCCAACATAATCGAGGCTCCACTCTGCGCAGTTCTTGTCTCTGTATGGGACTTATCACCCGGGGGAGCAACGGGGCCGGAGGTGCCGATCTTGGCTTGGTCGCTTACCGAAACAGCAGCAGACCCGTCCGTCCCCGCGGAGGAGGGAGAGGAGATCGGAATCTTTTTCGTCTTTTCAAGAGAGGAGGGCGGGGTATGAACCTGCTTCTCCTCTTCGCCGGTAGGAGCCCCTAGGCCAGATGTACTGGCCTCAGCAAGATCCTTCTGTGAAATTGAGGTCTAGGCTGTCACAGAGGCACCACCTTGTGAAGTAGTTCCCTCCTCTCCTTGTGAGGCCTCGGAGGAGCTTGCATAGGGGCGGACACGGGTTCTGTGCTTGCCACCGAGCCCGGGTTCGACCCCATGGAAGATCCTACCGTGTGGGGGTGGAGCGGGGCCACCTCAGATCCCATTCGAGGAACCTTTTCTCTTTTCTTGGGCAGTCGGGGAAGAGAAGATGGGGGGGGGGAGGGGCAGGTATACTGAACCCCTGCAAGCTCGTCGCGCGCGCACGCAGGACATAGGAGACACGGGCTGGCAGGGCCTGGCATCCCTTGCCTCCTTAAGGGGGTTAGACCTATCGAACCGCTTCCACTGGTAGCAGTCAATTTTGGGCCACCTGCGTGGTTTCTTGGCAGTCCCCTTGGGAAAGCAAAGGATGGTGGGGCACCCCCATTTCTTTCTTGGAGCTGCTCGAAGGCGGCTCAGTCGTTGGTGAAGGGGGTAAAGGATGAGATCAGAATTTTGGTCATACATGGGCATGGTGACGCAAACGCTAATCACACCACGCAGCAGTAATCCGCTCTGCGAGAGAAGAATACGGGGCCGGCAGAAACAGCTGCCGCCATTTGAGGCCACTCCGCCTAGTGACCAGGCGGCTCCACCTTAGGGCCCGGCGTAAAATCGATAGACTGTGAAAAGGAGAGAAACAAAGGGTATGTGAGGAAAGTGTGGGTGGGGATGAAGAAGTTGTTAAAAACCGACCACCCATACCAAAGATCAGGGGTGAGGGGTCATTGCCCCCCCCCCCTCTCAGCAATGATCCGGGAACAGGGAGGGGGGGTTCAACCCATTGCACGGAGGAAAGTGGTCATTGGGGGCAAAACCGATATATTCTCATTATTGGCTGAATCAAGTTTATCAACTTAACCCAGAAAACAAACCCCTCAACCATCTACAAGTCCTCCCCATGGTTGTTACAGCGCAAGGAGAGAATTGAGATGTAGGGTTAATCCTCATCTTCAACCTCTTCCTCGGATGGGTGGCCATTAACAAAACTTTCGGGTGCGCGGGTTCCCACCTTTACGGCACACACCAGAGAAGCCTGCAAGGGGGTGTGGATGGTTTATTAGGGGTATAATACCCCCTGCAACAACTGAAAACTAGAACGCGACGCCCTCCTGGTCTCAATATCTGCAGGAGGATTTGTGGCTATATATTTCCCACACATCTTCTCTTCTTTACAGATCTCTCCCTACTATCTTGGGTGATGCAGCTTCGTTGCCATTGTGCTTAAAATGAGAAAACCAAAACGTGGGGGACGGTATGAGTATTCTTTCTGACCCACAGAGACAAGTTATATGGGTTATGGCCTGAAACGTTACCCGGTCCTCCAAACCAAGTACCCTGTTGTCCGTCCCTCCATTCGTTTCCCTCGCCCCAACTCACTTTCAATTTTGTGTGCTTCGCGCTGCTTTGCATGATGAAGAGGTGAGATAGAGTTAAATCCAGGGGGAGGAGAAGTCGGGGGCCACATGGATGATCGTCGAGATGTCTGCGGGGCTTGCTGGGTTCCCAGTGGGCTGTGGATGCTGCCTGAATTGATATACGAAAAAGGGTTTCCCCACGAAGCGCCGTCGCTCTGCGTCGGCTCCACTGACTTGAACCAGTGAGGAGGAGAGTCAGATCGGGCGTCGGTCAGCTGTCCCGAGGAGACGATCGCGGGATCCAATGCCGTCAGATCGGTCGCCGTGCCAGTCGCCCAGCCTGCCGGAGGACAAGGCTCGTGAGTGTGCGACTAAGGACACGAGACACGGCTATTTTCGCTCTGTTCCCCAACTTCGACGGGCTTGAGCGCTGCCTACGAACGAGGATAACATAGGCACGCGACGAAGAGAACAATTCGCTAACAATGGCTCTTACGATTGGGCCTCCCATTGGATGAATAGAACTAAAAGGGGACAAGCAAAGTTGTAGCCAAACATTCTCCAATTTAGACCTAACTACTAATGTTCTTAAACCTCCCCCACCCTCACACCCACCTCGATCCATCCCATTTACCTTTCGGCGAATTTGAGAGTATATTGGAGCCAAGATGGTGGATCATATTCGGCTGAGACGAGAATGAATGCTGCTGTTGCTGCTGCTGTTGTTGTGCCATTGTGAGGAAGCTGGAGAGGGGACTGTTTTGAGAAGGGCCGGGCTGGTTATTGGCAACGAGTGTGTTTAATGTGTTCACTGTATTCATGGTACTAACGCTCGAAATTGAAGGAAAAATGTTTCTAATCGAACCCATTCCATTTTCCAAGTCTTTGAACACGAACGGATCGGCGGGTTTGGGTAAGCCGATCCCTGGGGGTGGCTGGCTAACCCCAATGGGGGTCTCCAGCGCCAGGAGAGACGCCGTAGGGGGCAAGTGATGCGTGGCGAGGCCGCTATTCATGCTCCCGACGAGGCCGGAGTGAAGGCCACTCGGCTGGAGGCCATTAAGGAGACTGCCACCACCAAGGTTATTTGTCATACCTGGGGGAACCCCTATTCTATTGGACCCAATAAGACCGTTCAATGGGGTGGGAGAGCTATTGTTCGAACCTAGGGCCGAGATAGATGAAGGGGTAAGGCCCCCGACGAAAGGGGGCATCACTTTGTTAAGGTGAGACTGGGACTGGTGGAGGGGGGAGGGAAACCCAACCAGGGACGACATCCCGTTGAACCCTGGGGGTGGAAGGCGCGCATGAGACAAATCTTTGGCAGGAAGGCCATTCGTGGGATAGCCATCCAACAAGTTTTTCAAGCCACTCTGGAGATGCAACTGTTGCTGCTCGAGATGCTGCTGCTGCTGCTGTTTTTGATGCTGAACGATCTGTTGCTGGCGTAATTGCAGGTGGCGTTGGTGCATTTGTTGTTCCCTCTCCAAGATAATGTCCTTGGCTAGAGCTTTGTTGGTTTCCTCGAAGGGGTCAAAACCAAGCTCATCATCAATTTTTTGCTCTATCACAGGTGAGATTTTTATAGTACTATTGTTTTCATACTCAAATATAGCATTCCACGTTGAGCAATGGTCGGCTCCAGACAAAAATACGGCTTCCCCAGATGCTGGCAGTGTGGGTGTCCTCCAATCTGGAAAGTAACATAAAATCCTTAATTGTTCACCTGAATTCTAAAGGTGACAACTAACTGTTAACACTTAAGGAATAAAGTTTTGGCCACATTAAAATAAAGCATATAGCCAACACCTCCTTAATGGGTCATAGAGCAAAATGGGCTTAAGCACCACTCAAGGAACATGAATTTCAGAACACAAAAAGGTGAAACACGTGAAAAGAAGCGGTCAAATCACTTCAGGTAAGTTGATGCAGACATCTTCAGTAAAGAAAGGAGAGAAGAAAAATTGAGAAAAAGAGAAGAATAAGAATACTACCAAATGCTACAGATTTCACCTACAATAAACATTAGTTGAGAATTAGAAAAGTGATTGTAGATTTGAACAAAAGCGCTTCCCACAAAATGTGGTTGTGCACTTCATCTCACAAAGGCAGTGATTATTTTGTCCGTACTGAAGACCCTTCAAAGTGATGGGGTTCTATGTAGTTTACCATCTCGTCCAGTCAGGCTTCATGCTTGGGAAGAAGGGCCCATGCATTTCTATCATATACCATACCATTCACTCGCTCCTCATCAGCCCTTTCTCTCAAACATTCCCATAATCAAACCAGCTTTTTATGGTCTTCAACCCTTCCTTCTCACACCATGACACTTCAAAAGTCGATTTCCATCCATACCAATTAAGAACACAACTTTATTTACATCCTTAATTTCCATAAACACCTCTTACCTTGCCATTCCTCACTCTATCCACCTTTCGTACACCAACCACCCTTTTCCTTCTCATCCCAAATTAGACTCACTACAATACACCAACATAGGCACCAGCATTTATGCAAGTTCCCAACACATTCCACATTCAAACCATAAGCATCCACTAACTCTGATTACCTCAGCAATTTAGATACCATTTAAAACCATGTGGTGCTTCACAAGTACCACTATCATTTACAATGAATCCTAGATACTTAAAACTGTTCGTTATTTATTAAGCTCTTAAAAGTTTTATTTTCCATTTTTTAAATTATTTTTGGTAAAATTTTTATATTTTATACTTTTGTCAGTTTTGAGGTGGGGATTTGGGGCAAAACCCCATTTTGTATTGTTAAATAAAAATAAATACAGTAAACCCTCGATATAACGAATTTCGGATATAATGAACCAAATTTCTTGGCCGAACTCCATCAGGTTTAACGAACCGAAGTTCGTTGAATCAGATGTAGTACACTTAACTTTATTAGTAATATTAGTAATTACATACATATTACATATCCATGCAATACAGTCTTTATATACATATTTTCGTATACAGATTAACGAACGAACCATCATTATTTCCATGGCTTTTAACGACCATTGGGTTTAACGAACTACCCCGCCCCATATAGTTCATTATATCGAGGGTTTACTGTAATCAACATTAATGGTTTAATGTTAACTTCTGTTAGATTTTTAATGAATTAAAAGTTAAATGTCCACACTTCACTTATACTCCACATATATCAAATCAATAACTCCAGTTATCTTCTATCGTAATGCAAGTCTTACTCCAGCATAAAACTTTTCACACCATCCAACAGTTCACCACTCACTCCAGACATTCTTTAAGACCTACCATTACAGTTTCTCATCAACAAGATTATACACTTTCCCAGATCTATGAAGCTAACATACACCTGTCACAACACACACTTCGCCACAGCTTCAATTTTATCCCCTCAGCTATTTTGTTTACATGCTACACCTTAGCTGAGTTGAAACACTGATTCTGATTACAATAAAGTTAAGCCACATTGGGTGTGATAAGTTGCCTTCATGGCAGCTGCCATACGCTGCAAATAACTGTAGTTCAGATCCCACCTTAATATATGTCTAAACAGGAATAAAAGGTAATTTAAATGAGTGCAGATGGTTGGTAAAAATTTGTCCAATACACCTTGCCTACACACTTATAATGCCACACAATTCTTGGAATCAACCTTCTCCCATCGTCCTTATACACTGATACTGTCATAGCATGCCTGGCTTAGTGGGGTATTGTTAAACATTCAAAGGTTCTAATATAACCAATACACACCCACCCACAAAATATCAAGCTTTAGTATCTTAGCCTCTAAATGACCCACTACACTTGCCTGCCTATTTTCGCCTTCACAGCGCTAGCCAACATTTACATGGTTATATGTTCCATATCCTGACACAGCACCTGATTTATACACTAACCCAGAAACTCTGGACATTGACTATAAGCGCACAGAACAAAGCGAGCAGCATCAAAAGAGTGCATTTACCATGCACAAGTTTCTCCCACTGCACAAACCATCCACTCTCTTCTAATTCTCGCTAGATGTAGCAAATGATCCTGATATGCCATATCAACTCATATCCTCCACAACTGACAATAAATATCACTTCCCAATGCCATCCATCACTTGTCCCAGTCATTCTAGATGCTGAAACAACTTCACTTCTATAAAAGTAGGGCCCTTAAACCAACTCTTCATTCTTCTTTGTGTTTGTCTCATGTAACAGGCATCTCTCCTCACCAGAGAAAACAAAATCACAATCACAAAGAAACAATGCAGCCTGCTAATGAACCACTACAACAACATCTGCCAACTACCCACCAGCCGCAATAGAAAAGTACTCAGAAACCATGCAAATTACACACTGATCTCTCACATCTCAACCTACAGTTTCTTAGCCACTGCAATCACTATCAAATAACTTAATACTTCATAGGCCGAAGACCCAGACCATATATCTCAAACATTCATCTCGAACACATTGGCACCACAGCCATCTTCAAATATTCCTAGGTACAAACCATCATCCCAACTTATGGAAACAAACATGCAAATCCTTAAAAAACCCAAATCCCCACCTACCTCAAAAACAGAGAAAAATACTCCACAACCACACTAGCAACTCGCATGTTAGAAAGCTTCAACCAATACAGTCCCACCCACAATTATGGAAGCAATAGACATCAGCAAAGCCTTCGACACCATCACAGGCCACATCCTAATGCTAAACACACTGGATACAACTACCAAACCAATAACCTAAACATATCTACAACTTTTCAAAACTGTTTCACACTAAATAGAATGTTCACTCTCTTTACCCTATAGAAGCAACAATCAAATTAGTACTCATGCATCTTACTATATGGATAACCTCTCCCACAATTCGGAGTGCCACCAAAGATGCACAAATGACCTTTGTTCAACACACAAAACCACCTCAAAGGCCATTTACAAACTCAATACCTTCAGAACACACAAACAACCTTGGACAACACTAAGAAACTAAAAATCCTATACAGACACTTCATTGGTACGACACACAACTACACATCCACAGCTTGGGCACCAACCATATCCAATAAACACACACAAGATAACAATCCAAAACTGCACCTTCCACAATGAGACTAGATGAAAACCTCGAAATGAGACTAGATGAAAACCTCCACAATGAGACTAGATGGAAACCACCCCAATAACCAGGCAAAATTTCTCACATATTGAAGAGACAAATCCAATTCTTCAGCAGACTGTGATGCCCACTCCTCTACACCCAATTCTACCGAACTAGAACACATGCACAAAAAAATAAAAAAAGCCCACCAATTTTACTTAGCGAAAACTTCAAAACCAGCTGCACAGTGCTCCACTCAAAAAGTGCTCTTTCCCCTTATCCAACAATCCAAAGCCACCCTAGATCAATGAACAAGATTTTCACTCTTCCATCTGCAATCAGGACATCTTCTCTTCCTACATCAATAACACACCACCCATCTCATCCTATCCTGCCCCTCTTTGGAGACCTATGGAGACCATATGCTGTGACAGCAGACTCTTGAGTGCTGGCAAGCTTGAATGAAGACAACCCAGCAATGCAATGTGGGCACTTGATCTACGAATTATTTATACCCCTACCTAATACCACATTTTTTAGCCAGAGTTCATGAAATTTATTGCAAGGTAAAGAAATTATAAGTTAAAAGAATATATTAGATATTCATTTAACATAAAACGTCGCAGCAAAATAATACATTATATCATTTTCAGATCCATGTATAATTTATATGATGACATTTTCAGTCTCACAAGGTAGTTTCTGTATCATATTAATAATTTGGATTAGTAAGAAATAGTCTAGAATATTCTAATGACCCTTTGATGGGTTTTCCCCCCAAACTCCTTTGTGTGTAATGGGTTGACCACCCCCTGCAGCCATTTTTGGGTGTATAAGGCTGTACTACTTATGGCAAGCAGCAGGCAAGGCTGTGTCTTATAAACTCTAACCACTCTGTAGTGCAAGAATAAATATGTAGAGTTGCAGGTAATACTTAGGTTTAGGGGTGCTGTTTCTGGCTACAATCTAGGCCTTATGATATCAGACAGTAGCTTCGAATATGGCCAATCACAGCGTTGAATTTGTTTTGGTGTCTTCCTTTATTATTTAGTAAGTGACTGTGCTTCATCTCTATTTTATTAATTTGTATCGTAATGAATTTTTCTAGCTTCGGTATTTCATTTAAAGATAAAATTGCACAACTTCTCTTAATGTTAAAATTAAACAATTATTTTCGCATACTGGCAACCCTTAATTCGACCTTATTTCAAACATTGGCAAACCTGCAGCCAAGCAGTTAAAAGAGCACAAATCTTGAGCATTCTGTTTGTATTGACTGTTGTCAATACCTTGGTCTATTTAATACTTTTGTATAGATCATGGCCTCACTTTAAAAAGCGAGATTTGCGAAAGGTGGAGATGGTTTAGCCTTTGCCATAAAGCAATTATTTATGTTAATTTAAGACGACGATAGCGAAGCCGACATTTAGCAAATGCCTAAATATTAGGCTTTTGAATTAGGCTAACATTGATGAGAGTGGGGCGGGGTGGTTCGAAAGTAACTAAAAAAATGTTAATTTGGGGCGACAATAGCCTAAATTAGGCTGTGCTATAGTCTTTGGTATTTTGATTAATGTGATTAGCTCTGCACATTTATTGAAATAATAAAGATGATAGCGCTGCCTACTTTAGGCTATTTCCCCCAAATTTAATATTTTTAGTTACTTTCAAACTGAGGGGCTTCGCCTTGACACCATAAGGCCTAAATTGTAGCCCAGAAACAGCGCCACCTATCGTGCACTCCTAAACTGAAGTATTACCAAGTTGTACAGTAGTAGGTTATTTCCAAGTGGATATGAGACATCCACCCTACCTGGATGCAATAGTGGAGTGGGAACACCCTACCTGGATGCAATAGTGGAGTGGGAACACCCTACTTGGATATATCCAGCATAAAATTAAGTTGCAATAGAACTTCCAGTTCCTAGCTGTTGCAGAGGCCGCTAGCACAGGGGGTTGCTATAAAATTCCCACAGCATGCAACAGCCTCTTTTCATTCTAACCTGTGGTAATGTAGCCAGGGTCCTACAGCAAAGTTTTTCTCCCTTAATTCCCCCAGGCAATCAGGGGGAGTAGAGGTCATTTGCTCTGGGGAGCAATCAACAACCTCTTCTACCTGCGAGCATCATGGCAGCATCAAATCAAGAATAAATGCAAAATTCAAATCTGAGTTGCCAGAAGATTTCTGAAGAACTAAAAATCTAAAATGCATCAGTAATAAGGTGGTTTAAGGAATTGGGGACACTGCAAATCTCCCTTAATCGAGTTGTCCTTGGAAAATTACACTACACAGCCCAGGGGATCCTTAAAATAACCCAAGGATGACTAGAAGGTAGATGATGATCAGTTAGGAGAGGAAGGCATCAATGTTAGTTTGAACATTGTTCAAGGAAGGCGTCAATGTTAGTTTGAACATTGTTCGAGGAAGGCGTCAATGTTAGTTTGAACATTTTTCGAGGAAGGCGTCAATGTTAGTTTGAACATTGTTCGAGGAAGGCGTCAATGTTAGTTTGAACATTGTTCGAGGAAGGCACCTTTATTGATAAAACACTTTTTTGAAAGCCTGTCAATTCTGCCAATGATCATTTGGAGCCCTGTTTCTATGGTACAATGAAATGAAGAATGAGTTCTTCAGCACAAATTATGCCAGGTATGTTTGGTACAAAAGTGGTGAGTCTGGTCTTCCAAATAACTATTCCCATAGTAAAAAACATTGCATTAGATTTTATGTTATGGGTCTGTTTCTGTGCAACAGGCATTACTACACCACAGAATCAATGGAACGATGAATAAAGAATACTAGAAAGATTCTTAAACATTATCTGAAGTGTGATGCGAGCAAGCTTGGCCAATGAAGAAGTTTTTTCAATGGGGCAATCCCCAAACACATCAAAATTGGTTTCTCCCTGGTTAGAGAAACATAAAATTTCCAAATATGGCCACTGGAGTTGCCAAGCCTCAAAATTTATGACATGAACTGACCGCCGACTTCCATGTAAGACACTCCCAAGAGAATGATGAAATGTAGAAGTTTTGCAAAGAAGAGTGTGACAAGATTTGATCTGCGGTTTGTTAAGCACTTCAATAATCATTTGAAATATCATTAAACAAAAAGGTCATACAATTAGTTATCAAATTGCAAAGGGAAAGAATACTTTTTTGATTGCAAAATTTCCTAACATGTGTTATTACTCCTATGTCCCTCAAACTGGTTGACAATTTATGCTGCAATAAACTGTTCATGAACTATGGCATTAAATTGTGGTATTAGATACTTCCTGGATCAAGTGTACCCTGCTTTTCAAACACCCACACAAATAAAATGGATGGGGTCTGCGACAACTCCCTCATTACCGCCACTTCATATTGCTCTTATCAACATTGAACTATTAGGAAGTGAGCTTCCCAGACAAACAGCCCCAACCTGTATCCAAGCTTGTTAGGTACCTTTATTATATGCACTGGATGATAATTTTTTCTTCAAATCAACATATAAAATCACCCCCCCCCCCCACATCCAACCCCATTTCTGATAGTCAAATAAATCCTACACCCTTCCCTTACCTGATGAGATGTGATTATGTTCTCCATTGGTGAGAGACGCAGGAAAGGAAAGCTGAGGCTCTTTCGAGAGCTGAGGAATCTCATCTTCACTTTCTTCTTGGTCTTTGTGTTGTGGCCGCTTTAGTGTTCGTTCGTGTAGGTAATGTGTGTGTTGTTCGTCTTGTGGTGAGGATTCATAGAGCGGAAGTCCCTCCTGCAGGCTGAGTGATTTTTGAAAGAAGAAACTGTTGGTGTTTTCGGAGAAGAGGGAAGATTGTGGCACGAAGTTCGGGGGGTCTGTCGGGAGGATCTGTTGTAAAGAAGAGGGAGGGAGGGAGGAAGAAAACTCAGAACAGGATGAGAGTGAAGAAGGAGTTGTCCCTACAGGAGAACTGGTGCTATCCCTGTCTGCACGGTGACATCCAGCGTTCGTGACCGGCATGGGGGAGGAAGCAGTGTGAGGTGGGGTGCCAGGCACTGTGTGGTGGGAATCGGGGCTACTCTGCAAGGGAGGCGGAGTGGCGGAGGCAGATGAGGCACAACTATCTTGGGTAGAGGAAGGGGTGGTGGAAAGAGAGGCTTGCTGAGAGGATAACGCGCTGCTGTCATTACTACTACCACCACCACTCATCGCTACCCGTTCCTCCTCAACACTCAGGTCTTTGCTGCTATGCCGGTTTGAGTTGCTTCCATTTTCTTTAGGGATCCCATTGATCTTCTTCTCCCGTTCCCGATTGGCCCTGGAAGAATTCCTACAAATTAACCTCTGAAAAGACTCAAGGGGCCATTAACCCATGGACAGTCTGCCCACAGACTTACAAAATCAGGCTTGGATGTAACAATCCAGAATATAAAAATTAAAATATTCTCAAGGGAGGAAAAGCCTATGGGTAAAATATACACACACTAATGCAATCATCACCACCCTCTTTCCCACAATAAGGTTAGTGCGCCTCAACATGCCATAAAACTTTAGGCTGTGCATGGGTATATTCATCTAGCCCCACATACAGGTTAAATGCACAATCACTTATGAAACCCCCTTCAAATACAGGGTAATCCACCCCCGACATAAATACTAAGCCCGCCTACTTGATTTTTATTTTAGCCAATGATCCACTAAACCTCTGCTGGATGCAATGTTTACTAAAAAATATATTTTTTAAGCATTATCGACTTGACAAAATGTTTGCAAGAAAGAAACTACTGAAAGAATTTCCTAGAAAAGTATGGCCAAAATCAGGACAATTTGAGGAAAATCAATGCAACCCAGTCAATCAAATAAAAGGGCCAATGGAAGACCAAGAAGTGCAGAGACAGAAAAAATATACATTTTTTTTACACTAAGAAGATAGAACAAGAACTCACAAAAAGTGGAAGGTAAATAGCCAGATCAAGACCATCTTTGTCAAAAAAGTAGCCTTCATTACATTGTGTTCATAAATATGTGATTCTTAAACTTTAAGAAAAGTGATCTGAATAACTGTTTCAATAGTTTAAGTAACATTTTCACAGAGCCAAAAATATTTATAATTGAGATGTCATTAAACAAACAAAATGATTGTTTATGGGCCATCTGTATAAATAAAGAGAAATTGCAGATGAAAGGATGTTCTGAATGAACATCTCACTTTTTCACCTTGAGTAATGACTAGTGTAGGAATCTCAAAATTGGAAAAAAACATACATTTCTGGAAAGAAATGTCCATCTGTGGCGAATATTACCGAATAACCTACTAGGCAATATGATACCTACCCTAAATAAATACATTCTCCAAAAATGCCATTATGGGCTTCAACACGACAGTATTAGGGCTCACACTGCTTATGCCTCAGTGCACTGCCTGAACGACAGTTCTAGAGTTGTTGGAACCTGGAATGTGGCTCCCAAACAGCCCTGACCTTAATCCTTTGGACTATAAGATATGGACAAGTTGGTAAAAAAAAGTATATAAAAATTGAAAAATTTACAATGTTGAACTGAAAAAAAATCCTTTGGGAATGGAACAACTTTCCTCAGTACATAATTGATAGTGCTATCGTTGAATGTTGAGGAAGAGTTATGAAATGCAATGAAGTAAAATAAAATCACATTGATCAATTCTTCAAAGTGCATCTTATGAAATTGTTTTTGATCACTGCATACTTTTAGTTTAAAATTCTATGTATGCTATAAGTTCAAAAGTTGTTTATATATAAGATATATTAGCTAAACTATTATGTATATAAAGTAATGCAAACTCAAAAAATAAATAAAAAGGCTTAGTTTTGTAGAGATAAACAAGTGACTGACCTTTTATGATGTTCTTCGGTGGGGGTTTGCCTCGCAGAACCAGATCCCCGCTCAGACTTGGTTCGGTTCCTCCTTGAGGCCCCATTCTCCTTCATTGACACTGCATGCAATGCTGGCCACCCATCCCTTGCCTGGGATGCTAAGTGTTCCAAAGAGCCTTCTGCACTCCCATTGTCCTCTTTTGAACCAACATTAGAATTGAGGAGACCATTACCATTATAACTAACGCCACTGTTATTCTTTTTACTTGTGGGACCACCACTTCCCAGGGAAGAGCCACTGGTGGTAATTAACGTGCCACCTGGTAATGATTCAGAGGAAGAAGTGATGTTTGCAGAACTACCAGAAGGAGAAACACGACTGAAAAACAAAGTGACAACAGACAATACAGAAATTAAGGTAGAATTTAGAAAACATATCATCAAGTTTCCCAAAAAGTGGGATTGCATGCATCAATGCCCCCCAACCCCAACCTATCCACCATCATTTGTTTACAAGCCAAAATGGCCCTTAATAGTGAGGCGGTAGTACCCAATAGTAGTAGTAAAAATAGCAATAGTGATGGGGTACTATGTGCTATTAAATCTGATTTAGGCAGGGTTGATCCATGGTCATAAGGCCCCTGCAGGCAAGGCCCTCCTCCATGCTCCTCAGTCCACCCTTTCTCTCACTTGACATGTTTTTCAACCCCTTGCACCCTTCACACTTGTATTTCTCTTCGCCTCGGCTATCTCCATCTTTTTTTATATGGCCAAACCATCTTAGTAGTTACAACCTCTTCCTCCCCCCCTCAAAAATTTTTCTATCAAAGCCCATTACAAAATGTTAAAAACCATAAAAAAAACAAGAGTCCCTGAAAAAAAAGAGGCCTGTTGCAGCTTCAGAGGATGACCCACCTCACCCCCGGTGCCCAACATCTAGAGGACAGGTAAACTGGAGGACAGCTTCCTCCAAAAATTCAAATAGTCCACATGACAGTACATAAATTTGTCCCAAGCACAAAGGATGTAGTAGTGATCCCACTCGTTTTGGTACTGGGACAGATAACATGGCAAACATCTCCCAGACTGGGACACTCAACAAGAATGTACCCAACAGTCCAGGGGACAAGGCAGTCTGTCGCAGTATGTGCAGAGAGTGCTCCAATAAATGGCAGTGCATCTCACAAGTGTGCATTTCAAATATAACAATACTAGCACTCTTTGGTATCCTCATTTCCTGCAATGTCCAAGAAGCCAACAGAATATAAAAAATTATGACATCAGCTTGGCTTGCGGCAACCGTGGTATTATGGATATCACAAACCAGGTGGTGATTCCCTGCAATCCCTACAATGTCCAAGAAGCCAACAGAATATAAAGAAATATGACATCCGCTTGGCTTGTGGCAACCGTGGTATTATGGATATCACAAACCAGGAGGTGATTCCCTGCAATCCCTACAATGTCCAAGAAGCCAACAGAATATAAAGAAATATGACATCCGCTTGGCTTGTGGCAACCGTGGTATTATGGATATCACAAACCAGGAGGTGATTCCCTGCAATCCCTACAATGTCCAAGAAGCCAACAGAATATAAAAAATTATGACATCAGCTTGGCTTGCGGCAACCGTGGTATTATGGATATCACAAACCAGGAGGTGATTCCCTGCAATCCCTACAATGTCCAAGAAGCCAACAGAATATAAAAAAATTATGACATCCGCTTGGCTTGCGGCAACCGTGGTATTATGGATATCACAAACCAGGTGGTGATTCCCTGCAATCCCTACAATGTCCAAGAAGCCAACAGAATATAAAGAAATATGACATCCGCTTGGCTTGCGGCAACCGTGGTATTATGGATATCACAAACCAGGTGGTGATTCCCTGCAATCCCTACAATGTCCAAGAAGCCAACAGAATATAAAGAAATATGACATCCGCTTGGCTTGTGGCAACCGTGGTATTATGGATATCACAAACCAGGAGGTGATTCCCTGCAATCCCTACAATGTCCAAGAAGCCAACAGAATATAAAAAATTATGACATCAGCTTGGCTTGCGGCAACCGTGGTATTATGGATATCACAAACCAGGAGGTGATTCCCTGCAATCCCTACAATGTCCAAGAAGCCAACAGAATATAAAAAAATTATGACATCCGCTTGGCTTGCGGCAACCGTGGTATTATGGATATCACAAACCAGGTGGTGATTCCCTGCAATCCCTACAATGTCCAAGAAGCCAACAGAATATAAAGAAATATGACATCCACTTGGCTTGTGGCAACCGTGGTATTATGGATATCACAAACCAGGAGGTGATTCCCTGCAATCCCTACAATGTCCAAGAAGCCAACAGAATATAAAAAATTATGATATCAGCTTGGCTTGCGGCAACCGTGGTATTATGGATATCACAAACCAGGAGGTGATTCCCTGCAATCCCTACAATGTCCAAGAAGCCAACAGAATATAAAAAAATTATGACATCCGCTTGGGTTGCGGCAACCGTGGTATTATGGATATCACAAACCAGGTGGTGATTCCCTGCAATCCCTACAATGTCCAAGAAGCCAACAGAATATAAAGAAATATGACATCCGCTTGGCTTGTGGCAACCGTGGTATTATGGATATCACAAACCAGGAGGTGATTCCCTGCAATCCCTACAATGTCCAAGAAGCCAACAGAATATAAAAAATTATGACATCCGCTTGGCTTGCGGCAACCGTGGTATTATGGATATCACAAACCAGGTGGTGCAGAGATTCCAATACTCCGAAAGCAGTCAGGGGGCTTTATGAGTCTCAATAGATCACAATCCAGTCTCCGAATCGGGCATGGCACGTTATCTTGCATAATGAGTTGTGTATGCAACCAGCTCAGCTATGAAGACAGAAAACACCCGTTAGAAACCTGCTGAGTACAATGAGCAGAATGTTAAACTGCACCCCTTCTTCAAATGTGGAGCCATCTGTGTACACTAGAACGGATCCAGTATGGCATGAAGTGTGATCCAAGTAGGTCAAAAGCAATACTCCTGGTGCTGTAGAAGCTTTGGGATCAGAGGGACAGTGACAAATAACCAATAGTGGTACTCTGAAGGGTGGCATCCTGAGAATAACCAGAGGGGTCAGTGGCCAGAGAGAAGCACCAAGCTCACTGAGTTTCATAGCCCTAAACTCAGAGCTTCAGTCATGACTAGAGTCTTTCGGTGGCATAAACACTGTTGATATCAACCATAAATACAGAAAGAGCCACTGGTGAATGAAGACAGTCTGCCAATACAAGCGCATAACGCATGGTGCAGAGCGCTCGGCATCTTTCCTGCATTGACAAGTACAGACAGCTAAGGTAGACCCAAGCCCAGCTTCAGCAATACACACTGGGCTGCAGATGGATAAAACTCCCATTGGTAGTCAAGCTTTGAACAAACAAAGTAATGGTAAAATATCAACAGAAAGGTAACCCTGTCAGCACCACAAGTGCTGAATGTCACAGAACAAAGAATCTCCATAGTGTATATACAAGAGACCCTAAAGGTGCAAATATGGGGTTCCCAGGTCAGGAGTTGGTTGAAAACAAGATTAAGGAAATGGTACGAATAAACTATATACAGGCAAAACCCACTTAAGAATAAGTTTGGGTCATGGTTTAGCCGTGAATGGAAGCAGAACTACACTACCAAGGAAAAGTGAAATGTGCACTTTGGTATAGTGATAGATGCGTTTCAATGCCTGCTGGAGTTGACACTTGAGACTTGGCATCTAGGCCTCTTCAAAAATCAAAAGGTCATCTATGTAAGGCATGGAAGGAACATCTGGCAGCACTGAAATGATACCAGTGATGCTCAGGGCAAAGTGTGTGATACTGACTGAGGACAGTTCCATGCTTTATTGTGGTGAAGAACTCTCTTCCTCACCCTCATCATGCAGAGGTTCTATGATACTATAGCCTTCTCCAGATTGGAAAATACTGTGGCGTTGTGTTGTCTACAAAAAGCCTCCTAGATACTATTTTCTACAACAGTAGTCATTGACCAAGAGTAAGGAAGCATACCCTCTGTCCAGATCCTGTTGAACAAAACTAGCAATAAGGCCATGCCTCGTTCATATATGATATAGGGGAAGTGTCTGTGCATGAAGCGAGAGTGAAACGCACCTCACTCAGCATAAACCTGTTGTTCAAAGGTTCACCACCTCTAGCGGTAAAGTTAGGTCAGCAGAGAAGCACCCCTGCTAGAGAATGTAGAGAAAGTGGTCACGAATGACTCCACCCGGGATGCAGGCTCGGAGATTGCAACCCTGTTCTCCCTAAGAACATAAAGGGGGTCCTGCAGGAACTTGGCTCAAATCCTCACTTCCAAACCTCTGGAAGAGGGGTCTTCCCATTAAGTGAAGACAAGTATGCTCGCCAGGAAGAGGAGGGTGCATGCTTAGAAACATATCAGAACCGAGCCTTAGCTCAACAAAACTCAGTGAAATAATTTGTGGACAGCAGTTATAGAATATATTCTTATCACTTCTGTCTGAGGGCCATCTCACACTTAGCCAACCACTGAGGAAGACAATGGTGTGCAAAGTGCCCAGATATTCTAATAGTAATTAGGCATACGGCGATGTGGTTGCAGGGAAATAACTCAACCAACCAATATTCCTCAACTAGAAGATATCACTCATTTCCTGAAATTCAGACTGTGCCTGATACAAGCACCATAGAGGCAGTTTCTCAGGTGACAGCAGGCAAGAAAATAATGTTAATGGGAAATGGGAGACTACGATGGCTGTGCATCTGGAAAGCACAGGTGAGATTGAGAGGGAAAAAACAAGACATCCTAGGGCAAGGATGCTTAAACATCCATATTTAGGACACCTAACTCCCCAGCTGGTCAATCAGGTTGGCAAAAGGAATTGAACCCTGGGATTGACTGTGTAGTTGCCCCAGAGAGGGTGCCTACTGTTCAAATCCCCGAAAGGGCTTCGACAACCATGCAATGAAGTGGCAAAAGTCCACTGTGTCTATGTCAGCTGACAGTAGAATGGATGGAAAAAAGGTGCCATTTATAGCAATTAGAAGAATGGAGACATCATGCCGGATGTAAATCACGCATCCTCCTGCCTGACACCCATCCCTTGGTGGTGGGGTTGCAAAACCCCTTATACCCTGGGAGGGTGAGCAGGGGTCCACGCCTAGCTCAGTCTCCTGCAAAAGGAAAATGGAGAATGGGAGATGAGCCTTTACAACACCTCCCATTTGGTCCACATCAACATTGATGCAGAGCCCCTCTTGGGGGGGGAAAAAGACACTCACTGGAATGGTTGTTTGCTTCCCAGAGGCAAAATTCCAGAAGCTATTGGCTGTACAAAGCATGGTCACCTTCAAGGAATTTTGGGAGGAGTTTGGGCCACAATGCAGGTCTTTTCTACCCTCCACCTCAAAACCTTTGGCGGCTGTCTCTCCTCACCCAGTCCACGCTTGGGAGCTGAAGTTCACTTATTACTGTCCTGTCAGGTGACAGCCTTAGAAGTCCCTAACTATGGTCTCACAACCACATTCAGGGGGGTTTTTCTCCCACAAGTCTAATAAGTTGCCATTTTGCCTTATGGGAAATAATCATGGAGGCTGAGTGGGGTATGAGCCCTTTGAGCCATCAGCTCTAACAGGGCAAAACCTGGAAGGAGAATAACCCACAGAAGGATTCCAGGAGATACATGCACATTGCTTTAAGGAAGCAGTGTGTGGCTTTCCACAAGTGACCCTACACGATAATGACTTATGTACATTCTTAGAGCTATTTGTGCATATGTGTCAGTGCCACTAATGCCTTGAGAAGAGAGGGATGCCAACCGGCACACACTGATCAGATAGCCTATCACATCAAATGTATAGAGTGGGTCTCAAGGACCCCCTCACATTTCTCATGACACTTTCTACTTTGATGGCTGTCTTTGATGAGTAGTACACAAGTTCCCTCACATAAACCACCCCTTTCATGGTAGAATGCGTTGTCACCTGCACCAGCTAGCTATTGATGGTCCAAGTAATATTTGAAGTCTCGGGGCCCTGGGGTGGGGGAGGGCACCCTATACAGCCTGATGAAACATGTGGCCTTTGGCAAACATGATGAATCACTACAAAGCGTTTGAAGACACTAGGCTAAAAAAATTTATGGTAGTCTGTGAATGAGGGGCGTCAATGTGAGTGAAGCTGCACTCAAGACTTTGGTCATGGTGTGGTCACTTGCCTAAATAGCAGGAGACCCATCCATCCCTGAAGACCCCCACCGGCACATGGAGAGGGCAGGGAATGAACCCACTTCTACCCATTCTTGCCCTGGTCTCCTGTGAAACCCCTGGAACCCTCCCAGTCTTATTGGGGAGAGGAAGGTGGACATGAGGCCACATAGGTCAACCAAGGTCTTATCCTTCTTCAATAAGATGAATGATATGGTGGTGCAGCCCACAAAAACCATAACAGCATTAGGGGGGTGGGTGCAGATTTCTGCCATGTAGTTGGTGTGAGGAAGAGCAAAACACATCCCCCAGTCCTCACAGACTCTTTGGCACCCTCATTCCCACATGTCCAAGAACCCAGCAGAAAATAATCTTGATATCTACCCAAGTTGTAGCAACAGTGGCATCACAGATGGCCCAAACCAGGGGTGTGGAGATTCTAATACCCTGAGAGCACTCAGGCGCTTTCTGAGTCACTGGATTACAACCAGCTCAGCTGTGAAGATAGATGCAGCGATCGGTAGAGCCAGCTAACTTCAAACAGAGGGGATACACAGTGGGAACCAACCCCCTCCTGGGACTTTGAGAGCCATCCACATAAACTGGCAGGGATCCAGCTCCAAAAATACCGGAAATATTAACCCGGGTGCTGTAGAAACTTCAGGAGCAGAGTAGTGGTGACAAATAGTCAAAGGTGACCCTCCACGGTGCCATCATGGGAAGATTGCATATCTCGGCGGCATAGGCACCGTCCAGATCAGCTACGGATGCAGCGAATGGCCTTACCCCAGGATAGACAAGTAGGCTCTCAATATGGGATGTGCAGAAGGCACAAGTTACCAGCCAGAGACAAGTGTGGTGGATCATGTCCACCTTCCGCAATATATGGTTGATTGCGGATGCATAAAACTTGCATTTATATTCGAGCTTCAAATGAACAATAGATTGATTAATGTCACAGAACAAGGAATGTCCATTGGATGGGTACAAGAGACCACAAGGCTGATAATGAGCCTACAAGGTAAGGTGTTGGTTGAAAATATGAGCAAGGAGACTGTGCAAATTCACCACTTACTGCAAACCTCATTTAGGAACAATTCTGGGTTAGGGTGGAGCCATTGTTGGCACCATCTTAGTCTTGGCAACGAAAATTCAAGTCAATGCTCTAGAGTTGGCTTCTGGTCCGCACCAAAAGAGGTTGAAAGGTTGTCCACAGATAATGTAGTGATATCTTTGAAGCAAAGGGCAAAGATTGCGAAAGTGAGGACAGTTCTCCATTTGAGACCCTCTTCCTGCTGCTTTGGGATGGAAGGGATTGCCCCCACACATACCCACAATTGACCATCTCACAAAAACAAGATATAGATTGGGAGGCATCTCTCTACCTTCATCATGTTGAATCTCCATGAAATGTATCGCCATACATTATCAGAAGCCTTCTCCAGAACGAAAAACACTGTGTGTAGTGCTGTCTATGAAGGAAAGCCTGGCAGACAGCATTTTTGTATTTGCACAAGCAGGAGACTAGAGAGATTGGGTGGAAACCAGCTGAGATAGAGTGATCTCTCCCTGGTTTAAAAACCGAGCCCAGTAGCCATTCGCCACGAGTCTGGGAGGATACCCTCTACCCAGATCCTGTTGAACAAATCTAAGAGAAAGGCCAGGCCTCGCTTACCTAGGTATCAAGGCATGGCATTGGGAAAATCATTTGGACCGGGGGTAGTGTCGGCGCATGAAACGAGAGCAGACGGAGACTCAATATAAAAATGCTATTGAAGGGTCCTCCAGTTCTTGAGGTTAAGTCCAGTCGGCGGCCTTCAGTGACATCATAATGTGCATTGAATGCTGGTGGAGCAGCATCCTGCCTAGAGAATGCAGAAAAAGCTTTAGCAAATTACTTAGCCACAAACATGGGGTCTGAGAATATGGTCTCAATCTTCTGAAGAATGACGGGGGGGGCCCCTGCCAGAACTTGCCAGAATTATTTTGACTCACTTCCACACCTCGGCTAGAGGGGCCTTCCCATTTCGCGAAGACACCGATGCCAGCCAACAAGCATCGTGGGTGTGTTTCAACACATACTGGAAACGAGCAGATTAGAGGGTGCTTATAGCACATATAGGGATAACGTTTCTATTTGCGGGCCATCTCACACTCGGATGATCACCATAGAAACGGTCATTGTGCAAAATGGCCAGATGTTCTAGGAAAAGTAGTCAGGCTTATGCGATGAGGTTGCCAAAGAACTCAGCAACCTCATCCACTGAACTAAACTCAACTGGGAGAGAAATTAGTCATTTCCCAAAATACAAACTACCGCACCCTCAGCATAAAGCCAGTCTCTCAGACAGCAGCACTCTAAAAAATGATACTTGAATGGTAAGTGATCACTACCATGGAGGTCATTGACTAACCCCCACCCAAAATCAGGCTGTGCATCCGGAGAGCATAAAAATAGATCAAGACAGGAAAATGAAGCAGTCCTCGGGCTGTGATGCTTAAACTAAACCACACTTAGGATACCTATCTACAGCTTGTTGATAAGGTGAGCAAGGACCTGCCTGATCCCTGGGATTGATTGAGTAGTCTCCTCAGAGAGGGAGTGACCAGTACAAAGGGCCTTGGCAACTGTGGCACGATGCAGTGGAAGTTTCTAACATCAAAGTCGGCTGATGGTGGAATGTATGCATAAATAACTATACCTGACTGGAATCAGCAGCAATTCCATTGAGTGAATATGCCCCCCCAAGACTAGGTTGGAGGAGCTGTGTGAGCCCTCTTTGAAGAAAAGACCCTCCCATGAATGGCCATACTCTTTCCGGAGGCAAAATTCTGTTGGCTGAACAAACCACTAAAGGCATTCTCACCTTTGAGTACTTATCAAGGGAGGTTGGACTCATTATGCTAGTCTTTTCCTCCCTCTGCCTCAAAGGCAGGGGAGCTTCGGAGGTGTGTGTCCCTCCTTCGGAGGATCCACCATCTCTGCACCAGCCAGCCCAACCTTGGATGGGGGGGGGGGGGGGGGTTGTATGTGTGTGGAGGAACAGAAGCTTTCCTTTTGAGGGGTTAGCTTTAGGAACCGCAGGAGATGGCCTCACAACGACTTTCAGGGATGTTGCATCCTGTGACTAATGACAGTGGAGGCGCATGGTCATTTTGCCTTACAGGAAACTGTCATACTGGGAAAGGGAAGGGGAGGGGTGGGGAGCCCTTGCGTTAGAAATACTTAGTGCAAACCCTTCGTGCTACCTGCTCTAACATGGGTGAGTCTGGGGTTAGTATAACCCCACAGAATGGTTCCAAATGGACAGGAAAACAACTGTGCTCATGGGCCTCGAGTGTCCAATAGCAGAGAGTACTTTAAAATTGAGGCATAAGATGCCCCAGGACCAATTCCTTAGCCTCACAAATGAGAGTATATTCGTAGCCTGAATTGCTAGGATTTCCTTCTCAATGAATTATGTACTACATTGCTTAGAAGAAGCGGGGTGCGGCTCTCCGCAATTGACCATACACGATAGGGAATTGTGTACACCCTTGAGCAACTTTGCCCATCAACAGGATATTCATATGGACAAAGCAGTGGCAGTAATAGCACCTCCATGACAGTGGCACGAATACCTTCACACGGGAGAGATGACAAGCGGCATTCACCAACTTAGGGAGCCTGTCAAAGTCAAACGTGACAAAGAGTGTAGGGGTGGGTCTTGAAGCTGTCCCCTAGTTTCTCATTACACATTCAACTCTGACTGATCCATGGTTGGCCAGCTCTAAGGTGACGTCTTCTATGGAGTAGTCAATGAGCCTTTGCGTAGATCACTCCTTACACAAAGTTCACGGTAAAGTGCAGCGTCACTCTCACCGGTGTGCCATTAAGTGTTTGAAGGGCACTAATCATGGCTGCTTTGGAGGACTATGACCCATTCGCCCCTAGGCTCACATCTGAGAAAGAGGACACCTTTGGCTCTCTCCAATCAAGCTAGGTAGAGCTCTCCGCTAATGGATTATGTTGCCTTTGGCCAACATGCTGCCATCAGTCTCAAAACCCCCAGGTAGTCTTTCAATGAGGTAGGCACACTGCCCCCCCCCCCGCAATGTAAAAAATATATGACTGCAGGGGGCGCAGCCTGACAGGTACCCCTTTCTCTTGGCCTCCTTAGTGGTGGTCTTATCAAGTCGCTCCCACTAGGAGCGGTTGATTTTGGGCCACCTGCATAGTCTCAACAGCCCCCCTGTGATAGAAAAGGGTGTACTGCCATTGGTTGATAGATGGAGTCATCCATGAGGGAAGTCCACAGAAGTGGGTGAGGGAGAAGCTCACACACCCATAAAACTAGGAGAGGAGTAAGCCTACCCTCCGGTAGAAAAGGGTTGGAGGGGCCCCTGAGAAAGCCTAGGGGGAGGGGGGGCATCTTAATTTGAGAAGCTTTAAACAAGGAAGCCCCTTTGCCACATGCAGATGGTAAGAGGGGAGCCCCTCTACTGGTCAAATGGGTATCTCATGTTACCACGTCTTCCCCGACACCTAGGGAGGGCCAGGCAACACTTGGAGGTGGATCCCCATTTATAAGAAAATAGAAAAAGGAACTCATGGACAGTAGATACTATGACCTCCAAATGATTGGGAAGTTAAGAGAGAACTAAGTCTCCAGAGGATCAGAAATTACAGAATGTAATCATTTACACACAATCAGCCCCAACCCAGGCTGCCATTCAGGTGAATTTGTCCTGGAGTTTTAAGTATAAAGAATGATGCCAGCGTAGTCACCTTAATATGTACTGGAGGAAGGTGAGCAGAGTTGACAGACTAAAACACCTTGTACCTAATAATATGCCCTAGTCAGTGGGCTCTCTCCCCTCATAGCAGGTAGGGACCTCACGGTATACACTGCTACTTAACTGAGGCTCATAAGAGGATGAAAGTGTGCCAGGCAGCCAGAACCTCTGTGAATAGGAGAGCAGGTTTGGAAATGGGTAGGAGGATATGTAATAAAGAGAAGTAGGGATAAGTGGTTGATCACCTATTATTATCATACCCTGGTGCGGGGGTATCCCAGGATGGCATGCATTTTACCAAGGCACCAAAGCTACTGGGCCAATCTTTGTCCAGGTGGGATGTCCCCTGGTATAAAAAGTGTGGGTAGAAAAGGTGGAGGGGAAAGCTGTAATAAAAATAAATAATATATACTAATAATAAACACTAAAAATAATCAATATATAAATAATACTAATAAATAATAACAATGATAATAATAATTGGACAGTCTATAAAGAGAGGGGGAGGGGGGTCAAGGCCCAGTGGACCCGCCACCCTTGGCCCCTCTAAGGTTACATAGTTCCATAGAGTTACAGGCCATAACAGACCTTATGGTCCAAACTAGGTTGCCTGAGATAAAAGATGAGTTACAAGGAAAGAAGGTACCCTAGGAGACCTTACGGTCCATTCAAAGAGGGTACCTTTGAACTAGCAATCGAGCGGGCACATGGCTGCTCAATTGTTTTGCGTCCCTAAACGGCCACTTTTCAAGACTTTGTCTAGTCTTGACTTGAACTGGTCAACAGATTCACTGTTGACAACTTCCATTGGAAGTGCGTTCCACTTACTGCAGATACTATAAGTGAAAAAATTTCCACACAGATTGCGGTTGTAACCCTTCAGTTCAAGTTTGAAGCCGTGATTGCGCGTTCTGTTCTCACTAGGTGTGAAAATATCCCGGTAGTCAACATTGTCGAACCCTCGAAGTATTTTGAAAACTTCGATGAGCTGACCACGCAGTCTACGGGTTTCCAGCGAGAACAGATCTAATTCCCTTAGTCTATCCTCATAACTTTTATGTCAGATAGAGGGAATCAGTTTGGTTGCCCTAGCTAGTACGCGTTCCAACCTTGCGATGCCCTTTCGAAACGAAGGACTCCAAAATTGTACGGCCGAACGAGGGAGTTGTACAGACAAAGCACTATCTCCCTGTTACAGTATCCAAACTGGCGCTTTATTTAGCCTAACATCCTTTGGGCTTTCTTCTCTGCCTCGATGCACTGTTTCGAGAACTTGAGGTCGCTAGTGATAGTAACACCCAAGTCCTTCTCAGTGTCACTCAATTCAAGAGCAGTGCCCTTAAGGATATAATGAGATTGGGGGTTTCTGTGGCCGATATGCATTACTTTGCATTTCCCCACGTTAAAAGGCATTTGCCACGTGTCTGACCACTCCCCAATCTTCCTGCAGGCGGGCAGTATTTCCATCCTTTGCAACGTTCATACCAAGCTTGGTATCGTCGGCAAATTTGGAAATCTTGGCAACCATGTCACCGTCCATGTCGTTGACGTAGATGATGAATAGTAGTGGTCCCAGGACAGAACCTTGAGGTACCCCGCTAGAACGGGCACCCACTTAGAAGCCTGTCCATTCACCACCACCCGTTGCCGTCTGCCACTTAGCCAGTTCTCGATCCAGCCGGCTACTTTTCCGTCTATGCCCAGCGCTCGCACTTTCCGGAGAAGGCGGCGGTGTGGTACCTTATCAAAGGCTTTCTGAAAGTCTAAGTAAACCACATCCATCGCCTTGTCCCGATCGTGCTCACTGAATACGAAGTGGAAGAATTCCACAAGGTTCGTCAGGCATGACAGTTGCCTTCGGAAGCCGTGCTGGGAACTTCTCAGTAGCAGGTTTGACTCTAAATACGACGTTATTTTCTCCACCATCATGCTTTCCATGAGTTTACCGCATATCGAAGTCAGACTGATAGGTCGGTAGTTTGACGGATGGCTGTGGGCTCCTTTCTTGAAGATCGGAGTCACCTCCGCCTCACGCCAGTCTCTAGGAACGCATCCGGTCTGGATTGGCATGTTAAAGATAGCGCACATATGTCGTGATACTTCATCACACACTTCCTTCGACACCT
Organism: Ceratothoa steindachneri; assembly: GCA_963969495.1. NCBI lineage: Eukaryota > Metazoa > Arthropoda > Malacostraca > Isopoda > Cymothoidae > Ceratothoa > Ceratothoa steindachneri. Next base: position 120,898,834 of record OZ018324.1, read on the forward strand.
TGGGTAGAAACCCGTCCGGTCCAGGGGACTTATTCGTCTTTAGGTCAGCGATCTTTTTCTTTATTTCTCCTTCGGTGAAGTCCATTGCCTCCAGCTTTCCCCCCCCCCCCGAGTAGGAATCCGTAGGCTGGGGGATGGGACCACACTCTTTAGTAAACACTGAGGAGAAGTAGTCATTGAGAATGTTAGCATTTTCTGCATCTGAGTGAGTTAATGCACCCCCCTCGTCCACTAAGGGCCCAATCCTACAATGGATTGGTTTACGGCTATTTACATAGCCGAAGAACTCCTTGGGATTCTCCCTGCAGAGTCTCGCCACTCGGAGTTCCTCAGTACGCTTAGCCGCCCTTATGCTGGACTTCACTCTCCTGGCTAGCTTCCGGTACTCGTCAAAGGCATCCGAGATTTTCGATCGCCGGTACGCATTTCTCTTCTCCCTAAGAAGTTGGCCGATTTCTCGATTAAACCACTTTGGTTCAACAGAAGACCAACGGAGGCATTTCAGAGGGATGCAACTAGATTGAAGACTCATGAACTTATTTTTGAAATTGTTCCACGAATCCTCAACCTCTTCGCATACCGCTAGCCTTACATCAGTCAGCCCAGCACGAAGGCTTGCAAAGTCTGCTCTTCTCAAGTCAAGTTTCCTTGATTGACTGGCAACAGACCTTACTTTCGGGATCTTGACGCTAAATCTAACTAGCTGGTGATCACTGCCACCGAGCACTTCGCCTACAGAGACATCCTCAACGATATCATCCTCAGAGGTGAAGACCAAGTCAAGGATATTGTCACCTCTCGTCGGTTCTCTGACCCATTGAGTGAGGAACTTGTTGTTGGCGAACTCAGGGAGCAGCGCACTCTTGCCACAGGCTGCTCTGAGGAAGATAGTAACTACCTCTAGAGACCGCTCGGTCCATTACAATCGAAGTACCTTTATTTTTATCCTAAATCTAACTATATACAATACTTCGTGTAGCAAAGATGAAGTCTCTCCCCACCCATCTCTCCCACCCGTTTCCAGGCTTGGATTAGTGAAAATATATACCTGGTAGTTAGAAAATAGACGCAACCAGGAAATTTTAACAGGAGAGCAGAAACACATTAATATATACAAAAAAATTAAAGAAAATATAACTTATCTTAATATTATATTAGAACACACTTTTTTTTTTAACATGCATTTTTTTATATTTTTTACACTTATTATCTATTAGATCCATCTACTACTTCCTTCTTATTTTAAAACTTTTTGATTTATTGGACACTGCTAGTACCATTTGGAGATGCAAATTTTCTGTAGGATATTTTTAAATGTATTTATTCACGTACATATTTAGGATTTATGTGTTCTGAAAAAGATGACAGAAAGGTATTTACATTTTATATAGATGCTGAATCAAATTATCTTACTCAGCTAGGCTTAGAACATGCCCTTTCTTTTTCTTTTTATCAACACAATGTCTTCTCAGGAAACATGGGAGAGATCCCGAAGTGAAATTTACTTAGGGCAAATTCGGTTAACCTGATATCTGAATGCTCGGGAGGAGTTAGTTAATCGTTATAAAAATGCTGTTAGTTGGGGATTTGATTCAAAGTATTCATCTATACGGCGTTTGAAAGTATCTACAGTGTTGCAGTCTATTACTTTACGAGGAAGCCCATTCCATAAGTTCACGATTTGGTTAAAAAAGTAGTTCTTAGAATCGGGCGAGTTAAAATGATTACCTATAATTTTACAACCGTTCCTCTTGTGTAATTTGACTGGTCTATGCCTTTGATAATTTTAAAGACCTGAATTAAGTCCCCTCTTAATCTACAGTATTTAACGGAAAGAGATTCAGTTTTCTAAGTTGCTCTTCGTAGGTTTTGTTCCTTAGACTTGGTATCATTTTAGTGAGCCTTCGTTGGACTCCTTCTAATTTCACTATATCTTTCTGATAGTACAGGCACCAGGCTTGGATGCAGTATTCCATAACGGGATGGACCAAGGAATTATAGAGAGTAAGGATTGTATTTTTGGACTTATACTCAAACGCTCTACCAATGAATCCAATTATTTTATTCGCTTTTTTAATGACGGCTGAGCATTGTTGAGTGGGCTTTAGATCACTCGATATTGTTACTCCTAGGTCTGACTTGAGTACCATTTAGTGAGTAATTTGCTTTGACATTTCAGTATCAGATTTGCATTTGTCGGTGTTAAAAGGCATTTGCCACATTTGTGCCCAGTTGATAATTTAGTGAGGTTGTTCTGCATTTCATCAATCTGTGGTTTGTTCAGTCCATTGCCCCTTTTTATTGCAGGTCCCTTGGAAAGTGGAAGGGGGGGAGAGGCACCTCTGACATACCAAGTCATCCAGAGATGACTTAAGTAAGGGGTAAACGACCTTACCCAAAGATATAAGAGTAGGGATATCCCCTCTCTGCCCTAAGTGTTGTAAGGGCCCCTGAGAGAGCATTGCAAGGGAAGGGGGGGGTACAGTTTAGAGGTGGAGCTGCCTAAGGGCACTCAAGTTAGTAAAGGAAAGATCGGTGGATGGCCACAATTTTTTTTTCCTGTTGTACCCATAGTGTAAAAAAAAAAAAAAAATGTAGCAGTGACAAACCTCTCATAACCGGAGCCCCAAAATAATTTGACAAACCATTAACTTGTATTATTTGGCTATTTCCTGAAAACTTACTTTAGTTTATCAGAATTACTGCTGCTATTTCCTAAATATTGTTCCTGAAGTCTCTTTTCAAACTCCTGATGTTTTCCCTGCTGCATCTCTTCTTTCGTAAAACTGGCCAACCCATCGCCTGGAGGCAGGAACATGGTCTCAAGTGAAAGGTCAAAAGGTTGCTGGTAATTAACCTTTCACCAAATACAACAACTAGATGCCTCCTTCCAGCATCCCTAACGAACCCAAATCAATGTTGACTCACCTAATTCATGCAAATACATACAGTCCGACTTGGGACAAGCTTGATTCTTCATGAAATGGGAACAGTATTTTGTTGTGCCTAAAGACGCTTTCAACACTCGACCATCCACATGTATATTGTTTACAGCTTGAATTGCCCTAAGTGCATCCTCCGCCTTTTGATACGTAACATACGCTGAGGCACTTGGACCCTGCAAAAATGAGAAAACCCACTCCATTACCCAATTATGGGGATGTCAAAACAGCCAATCATGCTTAAATCATTTCTAAAACCATATACTGGACATAGGGAGATGTAGATTGAATGAAATGAAAGCACAATCCTAAAAAAATAAATGGGGGTAAAATGGATATACCTCAAAAAGGAAGCCCGGTAGTCTCAGTCTAATTTGAGACTGGTGGGAGGCACTAGGACCACAAGGGTATGCCGCCACTCTAGATAAAAAAAATCTAACTGTGCCTTGCAAGGGATAGTGAAAAGGATTGGGACAATGACTTCAATACCAAACCGTGTCAAATGAATGCTAGATCAGGGAGGAGAGTGCATCAAAATGCATTAGGGATTTTAAATTATAATCAAGAACTTTTGAATGTTATTAAAAAGAATGAAGAAGAATGAGAAGGAAAGAGAGAGGCAAGAGCACAGGCAGGGAAAACAAATACTCTACCATGTCCATCAAGATGGTTTTGAAACAAATTAGAAGGGCATCTTTTACTTGGGTATTGCAAAAGTTAATGATTTACCATCAATTAAATATATATATAGATAAAAAAAAATCATAACTACTAAAGCATAAACTACATCATCTCCTACCTGAGATCCAGCATATGTTGTACTATGATTTATAACCACCTTCACCATTTTTCCAAACTTCCCAAAATATTCAGATTTCTTTAACATCTGCAAAAGAAGACAAAAGGTAATTGTTTTTAGTTGTGCGCACACGACTAGTTACTATGTCGGTTAGGATGGTAACCATTTTACTGTTCAATGAACATTTGAAAATTTTGAAGGTCGTAAGGTCAGATGATGCGTTTGTTAATTGATACGTTTAAGTAATTATTTTTCTTCAAAATTATTGAAATAATTGAGAGCACACAACGTAGGTCAGTTGACAGGGTTTTTATAATTTTAAGATCTCATCATGGTGGCAATCATTTTAAGATCCCATCATGGTGGCAATCATTTCAAGATCTCATCATGGTGGCAACCAATGAGAATATTGATGTTGCAACACCGGCTACTGAGGGTTCGGATCTGTACCTATGAAAGTAACAGACAAGGGAAAACAAATACTTTACACAGAGCCTTCCTACAAGGAATAGTGTTTGGTTATTTCAAAGTCTGGTAATATAAGATTCTTATCTCTTGTAGGACCGACTCCTCCAGAGCCAGAGGGTAGTGAGCACCCAATGTCACGGTACACATAACGCACACAGTCCCTCAGAGTGGGATTTTCAACCAGAAAAGTAGAGCCCAGTCTGGAAAAAACGTCCTCACAGAAGGATTCCATATGATGAGTAAGTAAATGAAATTTCATTAATATATAAAGGCATGCATTTAATATATATTATGAAGATTTCATGATACAATCATATTTCAAGAAATTATACTGAATAAACTAACAAAAAATATTGACAAGTGCAAAATAAGAGCACATCCTTCAGGAATATTCTAGAAGTTTCTTGAAATCATCAGGCAATATTTTGCTCAATAGGTAAGAACTGTACACGTGAAAGTGACTCCTGAGCTACATCAGATAATTATTCTCTTTAAGACCTACAATTTCAAGAGGTAGAAAGGTCAAAGTGTGATTTTGCACATTCTGAAGTTATACAATGAACCCCTCCCCCCCCCCCCGAAAACCCTACAAATCTCTTGCAAAAGTTGGTCACCCCCACATAACCACTATCCAAGAAGAGTTATTAGGTACTTCTCTATGCAGGATCCTTTCGAGACTGCAGCAGCAGCAGCAGCAGCAATGTCTAAAAAAATTAATACCAATAGAGGCAAAGAAGTGAGCCATTTCAGTGTCCCATCGCCCTAATGTACCTAGTTTAAAAGTTTGTTCTCCATCACCAAAACCATTCATCAGTAAAAAGAACCAGAAGGCAAGACTCGAATAGTCTGAAGCTCATCTTGTTTGGAGGGATGAAAATTGGGAGAGAATTCATTTTGGCAAAAGTAAATTTAATATATTTTGATCTTTGGCAGACACTTTGTTAGATGTGCTGCAGGTGACGACTTAACCCTAAATGTGTTAAAAATTATGCCAAGCATGGAAGAGGCAGCATCAGGGCATGGGTGACATTTTCATTTGAGTTGGTCCGTTAGTACAAATAATTGGAACTAAATGTGAATGTGTACCTAAACCTTGTACAACATATATCTTCACTCCAAGCATTTCTGAACCAGCCAGCAGTAGTTATGCAGAACACACCATGCCATACTGCAGCAAAGCGAGTAAAATACAATTTCAAACAAGAAGATATGGAAGTAATGAAGGGGTCTGCTCAAAGCCCAGACCTGAACCCAATTGGGAACCTCTGGAAGATCATTGGAGACAAAGTCTGAGACCAGTAGCCTTCAACTGTGACGGATTTATCATGAAAATTAAGCAGGAATAGAACAAAATAACACCAGAATTTTGAAAGAAACTGGTGATAGCCTGTGGTCATTGTTCTGCCAAAACAATAGAAAATAAACAGCTCATTAAGTGCTTGAAGTTTCATCATTGGCAAATTTTGCTTCGTTTTTAGTGCATTTACTTGCTAAGCAATTCTGTTAATGATCATTCTCTTATTTTGCAACATCATTATTTTATTTAGTATATTTTCTTTAATATACAATTCATCATATGAAATCTTCATAAAATATTAAATGCATGCCTTTATCTACAACCATGAAAATTTCATTTACCCACTAATGATATTTTTGAAAATATTTTAAAGGAAAAGCACCCTTTTATTTTGCTTGGCAATGCACAATCAAAAATTGAAGCATTATGGGAAAGGGAAGGAGTCTAGGTAACAACATAGGCATCATGGCACACATTTTGATATTCCAAGGAGTTGTTGCAGATCCACATGGATTCCAGGGAAAAGACAGAAGATTCTTGTGAAGAACAATTTAACAGGCCAACAGAAATGTGAATGCAGCTGATCAAATGAACCTCTGATAATTATGAATTATCATCCAAGTTTGAGTCTATCGCACATAATACAACAGTCAGGGACAAATACCACTAACCAAAAATCACACAGTAATAGCAAGGTTAATATCCCCTAAAATATTCCAGTTCAAAGCTATTCAAGCACATTCATTACAGAATATTTTACTGACTTGATATTATTCAATGCCAAAACAAGTGGCATCCCATTAGTTAACATTCACAAGCGAAAACCACCATTTTCTCAAGGTAAACATACTTTTCGACTCGAGCAATCATTCATCAAGTAACTCACACAAGCTCTCTTACACTTTCACTTGCTTCACTTTGTTAATCTTTAAAAATTCAACCACAACAATACCAAACTTAAAAATTCCGGGGGTACTAAAATTGTGGCACTCGCTTCCCATTTTTACTTCAATCATCAATGTTCGCTCTAACTCAAACTCAAGCTTTTATTCATTGATCCGTTTGTTGTCTTTTCAATAAATACCCTTCTTGCTAAAAGTAGGTTATTGCAAACCTAAAGATCCAACTTCCACAATAAACGCTCGGCTGAGGATGTATAAAACTTGTATCCGTAGTCGAACTTCGAACGAACAAAGGATCGATAAAAAAGTACGGCAGTAGCCCTATCAGCACCCCAAGCGCTGAACGTCACGGAACGGAGAATATCCATGGCGCGGGTACAAGAGACCCTAAGGCTGCGAAGATGAGCCTCCCAGGTGAGGCATTGGTCAAATACAAGACCAAGGAAACGGTGCGATTCAACCACTTCCAGGCGTAACCCATTAAGAAACGAGTCTGGGTCGGGGTGGAGCCGTGGATGGCGGCAGAAGTGCACCACCTTAGTCTTGGCCAAGGAAAACCGAAACCTGTGCGCTTCGGCATAGCGAGAGACGCGGTTCAATGCCTGTTCGAGTCTACGCTCCAGAGTTGGCATCTGGGCCGCGCCAAAAGAGATCGAAAGGTCGTCCACGTAGAGCGTAGCGAGAACATCTTTCGGCAGCACCGAGGTGATGCCATTGATGCTCAGGGCAAAGAGTGTGAAACTGAGGACACTTCCCTGCGGGACACCTTCTTCCTGCTCCATTGGGCCGGAGAGGGCTCTTCCCACCCGTACGCGGAATCGACGATCTCGCAAAAATTCAGATATAAACATTGGGAGGCGTGCCCTCGCCCCCATCGTGTGGAGAGTCTCCATGATACCGTATCGCCATGCGGTATCATAGGCCTTCTCTAGATCGAAAAACACCGTGGCGTAGTGCTGTCTACGAAGGAAGGCCTCGCAGACGGCATTTACCAGTCGGAGCAGAGCATCCGACGTGGAGTGGAACTTGCGGAATCCGCACTGTGCAGAAGACAGATGGCCTCAGCTGTCCAGGAAAAAGGCTAATCTAACATTTACCAATTTCTCCATCAACTTGCACACGCAAGAGTTTAGAGAGATTGGGCGGAAACCGGCCAGAGTAGAGTGATTTCTCCCCAGTTTGCGAAAGGCAAGAACAGTAGCGATTCGCCAGGAATCTGCGACAAGACCCTCCACCCAGATCCTGTTGAACAAATCTAACATAAAGGCCATGACTCACTGACCCAGGTGCGAAGCATGGCCTACGGGACATCGTCCCGGCCATGGGCAGGGTGTCCGCGCACGAAGCAAGAGCAGAGCGCAACTCACTCAAGGTAAAACTGTCGTTGAAGGGTTCTCCGCCTCTGGAGGTAAAGTCCAACCGGTGGCCTTCCGCCCACATTTCTTCGAAGAAGCTGGGTGCGGCTCTCCGCAATTGACCACACACGATTTAGACTTATCGTGTGCGGCCTTCGAGCAATTTACATATACTTCGGGTGACCCCGACTTTGCACGTCTACATGAGCGATTTGTATGGACGAAGTGGTGACAGTAATAGCACCTCCGCGGCAGTGGCACAAATGCCTTCACGCGGTAGCGGTACCAACTGGCACGCACGCACCGACTCAGGTAGCTTGTCACAGTCGAACGTGACGAAGAGTGTAGGGGTGGGTCTCGATGCTCCTCCCTGTTTTCTCATCACACGCTCGACCTTGACCGCCCCATCGTCGGCCAGCTCTAGGTTGATATCTTTTATGGAGTAGTCTACGAGTTCCCTCGCATAAACTACTCCTTTCACAAAGTTTATGGTAGAGTGCGGCGTCACACTCACCGGGGTCCTATCAAGTGTCCGAAGATCACTTATCTTGGCTGCTTCGGCTGATTCGCCAGAAGGCTCCAGTCCGAGAAACACTTCATCTTCGGCTCTTTACCAATTGTACTAGCTAATCCTTTCCTCTGATAGATCATGTTGCTCTTGGACAACATGGTGCCATCAGTGGAGCCAATAACGAGGAAGCATTTGAAGCCAGCGGGCTCGATAACGCCAGGTAACCTCTGAATGAGGGGCCACAATGTTATCGAGGCTCCGCCCTGTGCACTTTTGGTCTTAGTCAGGGGCTCCGGACCCGGTAGGGCAGAAGGGCCGGATGTGCCGATCTTGTCTTGGTCGCCTACCAAAGTGGCAGCAGACCCATCCATCCCCGCAGCCCCTGTGGATGGAGAGGAGCCCCCGAGTCTTTTTAGTCTTCTTTTTTGGAGAGGAGGGCAGGGAATGAACCCGCTTCTCAACTCTGCTGGCAGAAGCCCCTAGGCCAGATGGACCGGCCTCAGCGAGGTCCTTCTCCTAAAGGGAGAAGGTCCTGCTGGTCGCAGGGGCACCGGTTGGAGGAGATCCCTCCCCTCCTTGTACTGCCTCGGAAACCCCAGCCATTTGAGGAGTACCTTGCATAGGGGTGGATTCAGGTTCGCTGCTTGGTGCCGAGCCCGGATTCCCCCCCCCCCATGGAAGGCCCTACTCTCTGAGGCTGGGTTGCCTCAAGGACTATGTCTACCTCAGGGATGGGGGGGGCCTCCAGTTGGCCATATCCCCCCAGGACATCGCAGGTCCTGTTGGTATCATTGTCTCTACTCGTGTGCGGTGAGGCACAGGCCTTGACCCCTGCAAGGTTTAATATTCTTGCCAGCAGGTCTTTTGGGGGAAGCGAATGAAGGGGCTTGGCTTCCCTCTCCCCCCTAAGGGGGTTTGCCTTACTGAGCCACTTTAATGGGTAGCAGTCGGCTATGGGCTGCCGCCTAACTTTCTTGGCAGTCCCCTGGAAAGAAAAGGAGGGACTGCCGCTGGAAGCAGGGAGGTGCCCAAAAACACCTCCAGAGAAGTGGGTGAGGGGAAGTCCCCTACACCCATTAGCGTAGAAGAGGAGTAAGCCTCCTCTCTGGTCAAAGAAATATGGAGGGTCACCTGTGCAAGCACAGGGAAGGGGGACCTCCATTTTTTCTGTGGAGCTGCCCGAGGGAGGCTCCGTTGATGATACAGGGGGAATTAAGGGAAGATTTTGATTTTTATCATCATTGGGCATGGTGACCCTAAATTTACTACGGGACGCAATAGCTCATCACCTCTTGTAGTTGCCCGCACTGCAAGAGGTGCTGCTATTCAGGACAACCCCTCCCGCCTGGTGGCCTGGCGGCTCCACCTTAGACACGGCGTAAAAAGATAGATTGTGAAGAGGAAAGGAAAAGGGATGTGAGGAAGGTATGGGTGGGGATGAAGCAGGTTGTTAAAAACCAACCACCCCAGACCGGAGCTCAGGGGTTAGTGAACATTCTTCCCTCTCCCCTCAGCCCCAATCCAGGACGGTTGGCTGAGAAGGTCAGCATCTACCCTGTGAAATTAGAGGCTGGCCAGAGAAAGCCGTGGAAGAGGTTGTTTGAAAAGCGACGAAGTAGGGGAGAAATACAGGCTATCTGAAGGAAGGAAGAGAGGCTAAGCTGGGGCAGGACAGAGCGCTGGATCCCGTCAGCACGGCGGCCAGAATGGCAAATCGCCTCACCCCTTACAGGGCAATAGTTTCTGAAAAGACCACTCAATGACAACCCTCCTCACTGACCTCACACAACACACTTGATAGATTCAACATGTGTTCCCCTCCTCCACAATCCTCACTACCATAGAAATAGAGAACAACAAAATACCACCAAAAGATGGGCACAAAAATAATGAACATCCTCTTCCCCAACAATGACAAAAAATGGTTAAAACACTTCATCTTCCCCAGCAAATCCAAGTAAAATAGAACACACAACGACAATGGCAACCCACTACATGCCATACTCTCCCCATTACTTTTTAAGTTAAATTTAAAATGACATTCTACAGAAACAATCCCCAAAACCAACATGAATGACATCTCAATTACAGCACAACACCTATCAGTCTATACACCAAGCAGAGCACTCCAAGAATACAAATACTCTGAAACAGTGGCTCACACAGAACTGCATCACCCTCCTCATCCCCCAAATCAACCAGCATAATCTTTACACCACACTACCATGAATCAAACAAAGCTCCATATTCAGACTGAATGGACACCACCTTCACCTAAGTACCCCCCCCCCCCTCGCAGCTATCCTGGGAATCACATTAGATAACTACATGACATTTAAAACATGTCACCACCATCACAAACAAGGCCATAACAAAACACAATGTACTCAAAGCACTATCAACCATCACATCCAAATAACAAAGACTACATGACACAAGCAATTCATCCTCACTACCCTCAACTATGCAGCACCAGCATGGCACCTAATCCCACTCAGAACAACGCACTAAAACCACACCTATCCCACACCACATCAAAACAAAAATACTACATACACTTCAACATGAGTGAAACCCAACACCAGCAAATCCATCCCACCCCTAACCACCACATTGACCAAAAAGGCCCACCACACTACTTCCAACACCTGCTTGTTCTGCAACCTAGCCATATCACCACCAAACCACAATATAATAAAACTTGCACCTCCCTAACCACATGACATGTAAACATTCTCCCACTACACCAAATGAGCCAACCAGAGAAATCACTATCAGACAGTCATCCTGTCCCAACTTAGGTCAAGCAATTCCGCATAATTCCAACATTACACATACAATAAACATGTCCCCAACAACATGTACAAGATGCAACCAACATCTTGACAATACCAAACACTAGCTCAACTGCTTGAATCTCAGACATATATAGCATCTCTACCCTAGGAACCTGGTGCACTTCCTAGGGGCTGCCACCTATCAGAAGTAGTTAGGGAACAGGAAAGTAAGTTGAAAAATGAATCTCTGAACTGGGCACAATGCATAATCTCCTGTACTGCTGAGCAGTATTATTGAAATCAACAGCTTTGCTGTGGAGACAGATGCTGTAAATGGAAAAGCCCTGCCAGCTGCAAACAAGGGGGGGATGTAGAAGTGAACTCACTCACTGTTCAATGTCACAGCCTCATTATAACACAATGGTCCAAGAAATACAAATGCAACACACTAGGAACCATTGAGAGCAGAGAAGTGATGACAACTTTCAATGGAGGAATCATAGACAGAACCAACAGTCTGAGAATACAGCTGCATTCAGTTTCCTGACCCTGAACCTGAAAGTCTTGGGGCATGATGGCATATCAGCAGAGGCACATTCAAGATTGACCACAGACAAAAGGAGTCTTTGGGAACTGGGGAACATTAAACCGACAGTGTGCACAATGTAAAGCATGTGGCATCTCACCTGCATCAACATGAAAGCTCTTTATAGGATGGGGTGGTTTAAGGCACCAATCACAACTGGAGACACGCGTGGATTAAATCTACCACTTGCAGTAGCCTTGAGCAAGTTAGTTCGATCAAGAGCCGGTCCCAAGCCTGAATAAATGGGGAGGGTTGCCTGTCAGGAAAGGGATCCGGGGCATAAAACAAAGGCACTAACAAGCAATGAAATGCTTGAAAACAAAGCAAATCATCAAATGTCTAACCAAGAAACCAAAATTGAGAAAATCTGACACTTAAAGGATTAAGCTAAGTTAGATAAAGTAGATATTCATATGTAGAGGAGTAAATCCTGCACCTGCGTACTCATAAATAATGGAGCAGTATAAAAGCATCCTGCATGGTGAACACAATGCAACCTTATGAGAGACCATAAGGTTGCTGCTCTTTTGTGCCTCCAGGGTGAAGCAGTCAAATTCAAGTTAGGTGCTTCTAGGATGTTTTGGCACACACCTTGTTAAAATAATTTAAGTCAACCAGATCAACTTTTTTTATATAAAAAAATCTTTAAAAGAAGGATTATTGTTAGAAATCTCTGATAAGGAAGCAGAAATTATGTGATGGAGGGCCTTCATTCGTGCTAAACTTTCTTGATTTCTACACCATTTGGTTGAGCACTAAATCATTAGCCTAGAAATAAACTATTAGTTTTTGACCAAGATCTGGTTTTATGCAGTTAGGTATTTTTTTCCTTATTAATTTACTAACTAAAAATTATATCTTTGAAACTGAAATTGTTAATGTTGAGTTTCTAAATATCTGGAAGTGGTTTTTTTTGGCCAAGGTAACTTGGTGGGGGATTATGTAATTGACATATGTATTGATGTTTGTTCCCAAAATTACATGGAAACTAATTACCCTATTTCTACCAAATTTGGTGGAGCACTAGATGCTTAGCCTATAAGTAAACGATTAGTTTTTGACCAAGATCTGGTTAGAATATCCAGATATATACAATTAAGTATATTTTCATTACTAACTTTTGAGCAAAAGGTTTAATGAGGAAGTTCCAAACTTTAGTTAATGTTGAGTTTCTAAATACTTTAAAAAATTATAAACCACTTTAAAATGTTAAAACTAGAAATATAAAGATAAAATTACAATTAACAATTATAGACAGACTTTACAATGAATTATAGAAATGATTTATGTTGAATGCATACATTAGTATTAATAATATTAATAATCATACATAAATAAAGCATATTGGGATATTATTATTATTATATATATATATATATATATATATATATATATATATATATATATATATATATATATATATATATAGTTAAGCTAACATTTACTTTCAACTAAATGTTAGAAATCTAATAAGCATTTTGAAGTTTTTAACTCAAAATATGGGAAATGGACTTCCTTAGTGGAGATTTGCTTTCTATTAGTCTATCTTTTTGCTAAACTAAATTCTTTGGGAATGTATGAAAAGTGGTTTAAATTGCCATTTCCTTGTACCTAGAAGAACTAGTTTTATTTCTTAGCCCACAAGCACAAGAATTAATACAAAAGCAATATATCCTTTGATAGTGAAAGGAGAAATAAAACTTTTGAGGACAGTATTTTGGCCTTAGGGTAATGGTTGACAGCTGAATATTTAATGGAGGGATTTGGAAGGATCCCATACAATGGTCCTTTTCCAATATAGTACGTTAAACTCTTGGAATACCATATTCCTAAAAATTTTAAAAAGATAAGGAAAAAGAATTATAAATAAGGGTATAAATTTTAAATAACCCCAAAAGCTTGAAAAAAATGTCAATAGATCCAGTATTTTGTATTACGGTTGACCTGTTATAAATATTCTACGATATATAGATTATTATAAACTGAATAAATCAGTCAAATTTTGATGGAGCTCGCGGATAAACAAACTATGTTTATTGTACCCTAAAAAATATTGACCAGGAATGGTTTCAAACAGTTTGCAACATATTTTTAAATATTTATGGGGAAGAGATTTGAAGGGATTCTACCAATTGCTTCTTTGCTAACATCAAGATGTAAACTCTTGAAACATCAAATTTAACAAAGAATGTGAGATTATATTTTTCGAGTTGATGAACTGGCTCACCTACAATCAAACATTCTGAACTTTAGATATTTAGAACTTGTATACAATTAAGTTTTTATGGGTTTTACTTTAATAATTTCAAGTGATAATTTCATTAATCAAACTTTTCTTAGACCCTAAATATGGTAGCGAATACAATATAAACACGGAAAGCCAAAATTTGACAGTGATGGTTTTATCTATGGCTTTGATAGATATAGTGCGGATAAGGAAACAAAATTTTATACGTGTGAAAGAAAAGATTCTTGTAAATCAAGAATTCATATTCAAAACTAAGAAATTGTTAAATATATTATTGACCATTCATGCGATCTTTTTCCAGAAAATTGAGAGAGAGACTGCATTCTAACTCAAATAAAGATGCGTGTAAGCCATGCATTAGAAGGGACTGCTATAGTTGTCAATGAAAGATTACAGAATTTGTCTCAAGATTGCCAATGATCTATGCCAGATGATAGATCTTTAAAAAAGATGGTCTGTCAACAAAGAAACAATGTAAGATCATATCCAATGAGTCCAATCGATTTTGCCAGTCTTGTCATCCCAGAAAAATTTAAAACATACTTTCTTTTTGAGGAGAATAAAACGAAGAATTTTTGCTTGCAGACTGTGGATGTTCTCAAAGTTCTTTTAGAATTTTAATATTTGGACAAAAAAGTAACCTAAGATTATTAAATGTGTGAAAAGTTTTTTTGTTGATGGTACTTTTAAAAATCGCACAACCTCTTTTCCCCAGGTTTATGTAATTTCACGTGAGAAAGACAGGGGCATACATCTGGATCTTGCTATACACTAGACCTGTTCAAAATGTCACATGTTGCAAACACTTTTGGGCCACATGTTGTTTTTGTTCTAAAAAAGTAAAAGATTCGGGTCAAATTTTATTGTGATCGGATATTGCTTAGAGGTCCTCCACAAAGCAACAATTTTTCAAAAACAAACAAAAAAGGAAATAAAAAGTTAGCAAATATGAAAAAGGAAGATCTGATATATTTCCTTTGGCACACAAAGAAGTACAAATAGAATGACATCACTGAGAACTGAAACAAGACAAAAAACAGTTCGGAAAGGACCTCCTCGCTTTATTCAGAGTACGATCACTCAGGCTTCAGTAGGGCTACCTTCGAGGTCATGGGGGTTCTCCTTCCTATCCTTGGCCACCACCTCCAGAAGGAACTGTTTCTGAGCTTCTTCTCGGGTGATGGCTGCATTGAAGGTGGTCATCAGGGCCACTCCCCATTCGGCCATGTTGTTGACCACCTTCACCGGGTAAATCACCCTCTTCATCTTGCAGAAGAGAGGGATTCCCCTCCAACTGGTGGGGCTCTTAGCCAAGAGTGTAGCCAGTTCCTCTCCTTATCCTGGGAGCAGGAGATCCAGCGCCTTTCTCGACTGGGAAATGAAGCCTGAGAGGCTTGTTGGTATTGAAGGCCTTTCCTTCCCTTCCCCTCCCTCTTCATCTTCTGGACCATGGAGGCCTTCTTCCTTTGTAACCCTTTCATCGAAGTGAGAGAGAGGCACTAGAGATGGTGCTTCAATGCCTTTAGGGCCACTTCAGCAAGGCGCTTATTGAGGATTCCTCTGCAAAGTTCCTTCATGAAGAGATCGTTGTAGGGAGCATGGGAAGGAGCCATGTCCTGTTTCACAGAATGGGATAGAGGAGGGCGACGAAGAGGGACACCTGTTCCATGGCTCGAAGTTTGTGATGTCAGCCAAAAACTGAGACCTGAAGAGGAAAGTCTTGAGAGGGTAGATTTCCTTAGACATCCATCTCGCTTGATGAAATGCTCCTGGTGGCCTCATCTTGAAAGTTGTCCCAATAGCGCATACCAGGAAGATGTAGGAGAGAACCAAGAACTACTTGTAGTTGTCTCTTGGATGGCTTTCTTGAGCTCACTCAAAGCTGTCTCCCTTGCATCAGACAGCTCACCTGTCAGGAGAGGAAGGAGGCTTTCATCATCCATGGAGGACATCCAAGATTTCTGGTCGAGGAAGTCCCACTGGTGCCAGAACTGGATGAAGAGAGGAATGTTAGGCCAGCCAGATGGTCCATAAGTCTTTGAAAACGTCCCCAAGGATCACTTCAGGGATATGGTGCCTGCACGCAAACCAGAAGAGATTGCTTTCCAGACCCTCCTGAATCTTGATGCAGGTTCTTTCATTGGGACCCATGTTTAAGGCAGTATGTCAAACACGATTCCTTGAATGCATGCCTCCAGTTTGGTGGTCACTTCCTTTGACAGGATCATGGCAGACTTCTTTCCAACTCTTCTCTTAGGAGAAATTAGGCACTTGAACTCGGCATTGCTTTCATCCATTTCCCTGTGAGAGGACAAAGACAATGAGGCCACCTGGCTCGAAGGTACAACACTTAAGGCGATCTTTTTCCCCATCTCCATTGCCTGTTTCCACTTTTTCTCTTGTAACCTCGCTGACACAGTGTCCAGTCCGGTCATGGAGGAAGTCAATCGATCCTCTCTTTGGCTGATAAGGAAGGCCCTGTCCTCCTCATTTGAGGTCTTCTCAATGGCATCTCTGTGTGCCAAATCGAACAAGCCATCAAGGTCCCCTTGAAAAATCTCCTCATTCAACCTTGCCATTCCTGAAGCTCTTTTATTGTGCTTCTGAAGACCCTCGTAGGCCTCCACTAACTTGAGCAGCTTCGCCTTGCTGTAACCAGTGTGGAGGTAGAGAGACCTGCCTTCTCCCAAATCCCCAAGACTCCCTACACCTTTGTTTTCTTTTCCAGACTGTGGTGGAAGTAGAGTTTTCGGAGCACTTGCACCTTTGAGGGGAGATGGCTCCCAGTAATGTTCTCCTCTGGGTGAATGATCAACCACCACTGTTTGCGAATAGAAACCATCGCACCTGTGAAAGGAAAAATGAGTATATTGAAGTTCTCTTCTGTTAATGATCACGACTGAAAATGATAACTTTTAGTTCCCCAAACAAATAATGTTAGTACAAATTTACCACCAAAAGAATAAAGAAGTTGGTGACTTCTAGACACCAAACAAACAATTCCAAAGGCCAATCCACTTGAGTGACTGTCAACATCACCTCAATAATGGACTAGGTGGTGGCCGCATGGAGGGAGAGGAGAATGGGTCGCTCTAGGGGACCTTTATATCTTATCCAATTGAGTTCAAATTTTATGAGCACCTATATGACCCCAACTGGAACAAGAACAACATGTGGCCTGAAGTCTCTCACAACTTTTATATTTTCACAATATGAACTTGAACAGCCCTAATATACGCTCTACTCCCTAATAAAGTTCATGAAATTTATGACAAATTATTCAACATGATTTTAAAATTTAACCTAGATTTATTCCAATAGAACACATAAATGAAGCAATTTTGCAGTAAGTCACCAATTACCTGATGATCTACAAGAACTTAATTGGTTTGAAGACAATTATATAAGAAGAATGGACAGATGAACAAACAACAGAGGAGAGCCTCATATTCCTCATGCAATGTCGAATCTATATCAGTGAGTAGTGAACAAAGAAGATGGACAAATAATCATGCAGAAGCAGCAAACAGGACATTGCAATCGGAACTTGAAATGCAGCATCCAAGTATATGGAAATTTATTGACTGTTTGCGTAAAGTACAAAAAGGAAGAAACCTTTATTATGAAAAACTTGTTGCAGGCCAAAATCCTTTCTTAAAATTGAAGAAGTTCAAAGATGCAGATGAATGTCTTCGCAGAGTGGTGGGGAATTTTGAGATTACATGGTGAATAATTAATAGGAATTTTTCGCAATTATGAATAGTGTTCATGAAAAAATGTACCGTTCTGTAGTATTTATTACTGTGACTAACACATCAAATAAAGCTCCTAGTTTGAGATTATCATTTAGGTATGCGTTCAATTAGATTCATATATGTATGCCAATATTAAGTCTGTGGAATGTTATTGAGTGTAATTTTACCTTTATATATTTCTAGTTTATTAATAGTAATAATACATTATTAATTTATGCATTCAATTAGTCATATGTATGCCATCATTAAGATTATGTAGCGTTATTAATTGTAATCTTACCTCTACATATTTCAAGTTTATTATTATTATTAATAATAATAATATTATTAATGTATACATTCAATCAGTGGCATATTATAATAATTTATGTTTGAATTCATTGTCATTTTTATTAATTTATATATTTTAATGATCATTAATTTAAAGATAAAATATTCAGTAATTTTCTAGAGAATGATAATTTTGCTTGGCTAAACTTTGATGTTAACCAGGTGTTACATTTTTCACTAAAATTTAATATCGCGTGACTCATGACAAATGCTCCGGCGCAAAAGAAAAAGCGTCGGCTCTCTCAGTTCTCTCAAAAAGGTCAACTTCATCGTATTGTTAACAAAAGGCATTCTGGACGTCTTTTTCAGTAAATTCATTGTTACAAGAGACGGCAACTCCAGATGGCAATGATATTCTCTGGAACGAAATATCATAAATCCCTGGATACACTATTAGTCTTTATCTCAAGGTAAGCCAATCATTTATCATTCTCTTTGTTCATGTTATGTTTAACTCATTAAAAGTTCTTATAATATATGTATACCAATATTAAGTGTGTAGAGTCATTAATTGTAATTTTACCTCTATAAATTTTTAGTTTATTATTATATTCTTTGAATTATATTATTATCAATGTATGCATTCATTAGCTTCATATATGTATGCCAATATTAAGTCTCTGTCAAGCTATTAATTGTTATTTTACCTTTACTTATTCTAGTTTTAAAATTTCCAGATATTCAATAAATTTCCAACATTTAGTTGTTTCACATATTAAGAAGGCTTAGCATTAACAATATCCTAATATGCATTCAATATGCTTCATTTATATATTGGGGAATTAGTTTTCATGCAAAAAAAACTAATAGTTTCCCTCTAAGCTAAGGCTCTGGTGCTCCACCAAATTTGGTAGAAATTGGTCCAAAAGTATTTGAGTATGTTTGAACACAAACGCCATTGCTCAGATAATTTCCGACTTCCTTGGCAGAGATTTATAACAATAACCTGTCTTTTCATTGTTGTAAAGTAGATCTGGTTGACTTAAAAAAATTTAATAACAAGGTCTGCACCGAAATGTGTCATTTCCAAGTTAGGTACCCAAGATATTTTAACCTCTATGATGGTAGGTAGGTCTTCTTAGATCATCACACAGCCAATCAACCATGCTGTCTTTCCTCTCATCTCTACAAAACACACCTCTCTGTTCCAAGGAATCGTGCCAATGGGAAGTTGTATACACAAATCCCTGATGTGAAGAGGCTCCATTGACCCCGGGATGATGAAAGTTCCTACATGTTGATTGGGTGGGTCAAAAACAAAATACT
This sequence comes from Ceratothoa steindachneri, assembly GCA_963969495.1. NCBI lineage: Eukaryota > Metazoa > Arthropoda > Malacostraca > Isopoda > Cymothoidae > Ceratothoa > Ceratothoa steindachneri. The sequence goes on from OZ018324.1 coordinate 120,918,070, forward strand.
TCCAAACCCTCAAAAAGACCAGCTCCTGGTGAATGGGACTCACTAGTGAGCGAGTCATACTGATAGTATGTTGGTTTCATTATCCAGACAGGAAGCTCGGTCCTGGCTGAGATGGCAGGTGTTCCCTACCTAACGAGATATAAGAATTGGTTCAAATGGGCTCCTGAGAAAGAACTAGTCTCTCTAAGCAATAGACAGCTGTAGTCATGATATTTAATAAGACCTACTCCTTCCTAGTAGGCATTACAGATTTAAGGGCACACAGTCCTCCAGATGTCAACTGCAGCATGGTAGTACATCATACACCTGACATCCATTCCAGGGAAGTAATCCCAGAAATTAAGTGAAACAAAGAAGCTCTAGAATAAAAAAAAAAGGAGAAAGAAAAACAATTTGAATTCCAATGAAGCAAAATGACCTATGTAATTGCGAACAGTACTTCTAAAATTTGCATCACTAACATCTCTCTTTTATTACACATCTCAATCATTGAATTGCTAAAAGCATAAGGAATTTAGTTAAGCTAGGAGAGAAAAAACAAACCCTAACCTGGTATGCCTTGAATTAATGTTTAAAAATGACAAAAACATATTAACTACTTTTATGTCTATTAAGTGGTAAATGGTGCACAAATCTGATGCAACCAATGTGTGAACCTAAACAGAACATGTTATACTTGTCACACTCACTTGCTAGACTCCACACATGTAATTTCTTTCACTATAAGCCTTTATTTTCTATGTGACGAATTCATCACAGTCAGGCATAAAGGGTTAATAAGGTTATGTTACTCTCTCATAAACCTCCAGGAACAAATTTATATAAAGGAGCAGGTACAGCTTTGTAAGGTGGGGAATAAAAGAAGAATGATGGCTACATTAAGTAGAAAGATGAATAAAATGAACTCTCACCTCAACATCTGCTAACCGGGATGAAAGACCAACAACAAACACTAGATTTTTCTGCACCACCCTCACATTTGCTAAATGCTTCCTATTTTCACTAACTTTTTGTTTTCTTTGTAGATCCTTCTGTCGCTTTTCTTGTTTTATATGCTGTAATCTGTCAAGAAAAAAAAGAAGAGCCAATCAAGCTCAAACACTACAGTATAGAGGATGCATTTTTAAAACCAAAAACAGGTATCTAGAGACTTCACGTTGCCAATTTCAACTGAACATAATGTTGGATTTATTAATGGGGTTTGCCGCTTTCTGATCAAAATAAAAAGTCATTATAAAATTGCCAAGTGATGGGAAATATATCAACTCCTGCATTCCAATACAAACAATACTTCATAAGGTCATGATTTTTGTTTCTTCATTATTGAAATGAAAATTGAAATCTAATGCTAGCACTAAGTGAACCAAGACTGCAAAAGCCAGGAGAAATGCAAATCAACAAAACAGTATAAGTAACCCAAGTGAAAAATGCAATAACAATCCCTGTAATTACTGACTGTGACTGCGAAGGTGCCATTTAAAGCAGGCAGGAATAAATTAATACAAAGTGCCTAGATACACAAAGGTAAACAAAATATATATGAAGGTTTAGGTGTCATGAACACTAACCAACCAACCTACCTACTTGCTTCTGAATTAAGGAATATTTATACACTGTATCCTGACCACCAATTCAAAACTGGTATCCTCAAGAGTTGGGCCAAATATAGGACTAAAACCCTGTTTCTACAAAGGTTGTTAATGGAATACCATTGCCCAGGCCAAAGAAAGATACATAAAGACTGGAAACTTACTCCTCTTGGGTAAGAGGCTTAAAATCTGCTGGGTTTTCAGGGTATGCTTTCCGACAAGCAGGACACAGACCATTCTCATCTGTTCTGATGCGATGCCAACAGAATCTACAAATCTGGTAACCACAAGTGCATGGATAAAAATTTAAATCATCGATTTCTAAGGGTTCCATACAGAGGGGGCATTCAACTTGGTCTTCAGTACAATTTAGGACAGACATCTTGGCGTAACCTGATATTATCTGGGGGAAAGAAAATTGTGTAAGAATAAGGTACAAAAGACTAAACTCAAGTATTCTATTACCTTGAGTTACTACACAGCCTGAACATTAAATATAGGCTAATAAAAGTCAGCGTTAAATATACAGTGGGAGCAATAAATATCTGATACATGGTCAAAAGTTTATTTATCATAGTTACACAACAGCAAAGAAATCAAAAATTGAACATCTTATGTATTTTGTACATTGAATACAAAAGTGTTAGACTATCGCAACAAAAAGTAACCAACACACACACAACAAAATTTTTAAAGTGATAATAAATAGTTCTCAAACATTCCACAGTGGTTTAAGTGACAGGAATGCTGTAGAACTTTCTAGAAAAATAATCTACTTCGTCCATGCGAAACAGCAGATCTCAATCAGTGTATAAGAGCTGCATGAGAAGGAGATCATCGTTCAACAGTCTTATTCTGCTCCAAAAAGGAGCAGAGAACTAATTGTTCAGTAACATAAAAGTGGTTTGGGCTATAGAAAAATTTCATCTATGCTAAAAATACCAATCTCAACCATTGGTGACACGATTCGCCGATTCACGTCATATCAGTCCATAAAGTAAAGAAGAACCCTAGAGTGACTCAATGTGAACTTCAGAAAGATTTGGAAGCAGCTGGGACAAATGTATGCAAAATACAATTAGAGCAGTTCTTAGGAACGAGGGATTCTATTCTCGCACACCAAGAAAGACACCTTTGTTGAAACCAATTCATGCGAGGAATCGTCTGAAGTTTAGGGGACACTGTACTATGGTCTGATGAGACGAAAATTGAGTTATTTGGGCGGAATAGTGTTAGTCACGTTTGGAGGCAGAATAACTCAGCGCATGATCCTAAAAATACAATCCCAACAGTGAAGTTTGGAGGAGGCAGCATAATGGTATGGGGCAGCTTATCCTCTGCAGGTCCTGGGAGACTCCATATTATTGAAGGCAAAATTAATGCTCAGATGTATCACAGAATTCTGGATGATAATCTCTCAGTCTGCAGATGACTTGAGGTTGCCAAGAGGATGGACATTCCAGCAGGACAACGATCCAAAACATACAGCCAAGGGCACTGCCGTGTGGTTTCAGCAGAAGAAAATAAAGGTTATGGGATGGCCAAGCCAGTCGCCAGACCTAAATCCTATCGAGAACCTGTGGCAAGAATTAAAACTAAAGATCCAGAAAAGGGACAAGAAATCTAACAGATTTAAAAAGAATATGCCAAGAAGAATGGGCCAAGATACCTACAAATATTTGTAAGAACCTCATAAGTAAATATACCAAACGGTTGGAAGATGTACTAGCGACGAAAGGTCATATCACCAAATACTAACCGGTTTGATAGATCCATCGGATACTTTTTGAAACGTTCGTTTGATATTTTTGCCGTAATCATAGTAAGGTTTTACTATTTTTGCAATGATACCAATTTGTATTCAACATACAAAATACATAAGATGTTCAATTTTTGATTACTTTGCTGTTTTGTAACTATGGTAAATAAACTTTTGACCATATATCAGATATTTATTGCACCGACTGTACATTCTTGTATGCAATGATCTATTATGCAAATTACACTTTCAATGAAGAGTTGATATATATATTGTGGAAAATGATTACTAATTTGTATCAAGCGACAGATATTTCAAGTTTGGAGTTAATGATATATTTAAAACTTTCACTATATGCTTCACTTAGTCTGCACATTTCGATCTTGGCTTGGCATCCTTTAAGAGTACAATAACACATTTTACAGTATGAATGGAAACCAATACCCTCTATAAACTGTATTTGGTTATAAATCTTTTTTATAAATTCAAATTATAAGCCACAGGATAGGAAAGTACAGCTTTGTTTTTTATATATATACATATATATATATGAATAACGTTACAGCCACAAGGAAAATGAAACAACGGAGAACTGCGAGGCCTTTCGACTAATGGTCCTTTACTGAGCAGTCTGCTCAGTAAAGGACCATTAGTCGAAAGGCCTCGCAGTTCTCCGTTGTTTCATTTTCCTCGTGGCTGTAACGTTATTCATAAATTCCTCACGTTCCTTATTTTCGTGATTCAGTTATACATATATATATATATATATAACTTTTCATATGCGGGTGTCCACAAAGTCTGGGTACTTCTGGACTGGTTTCAGCAGGATGGAGCCCCTGCCATTTTGCTACAAATGTTAGAGATTTTGCTGAATGGCACTTTTCCTCACTGGATTGGAAGAGGTCATGTGGAGTGGTCCCCTCATTCACCAGACCTTTCTCCCCTTGATTTCTTTTTCTGGGGTATGTTAAAAGAGAAAGTTTGCTCAATGAAGATTGCAAATCTAAACCACTTGAGAGAATGCATTATCAGTCAGTGTGCTGAAATCGACAGAAATGTACACCTATTCAATCAAGTTCACCAGAATTTAGCAAGGCGCATCGAATTATGCATTCCAAATAATGGAAATCATATTGAAAATATAATTTCTTAACATTATAATTAAATAAAATCGTTTTGTTCTAAAGGTATGTATTTATCCCCTATGTACCCAGACTTTGCGGACATCCTATATGTACCTTGAGAGAAACCCAAGCTGGCAAGGTACTTTTATTGAAATTTGCTTACCCTGAACTCAGGATGAGTGAAATAAAAGCACCTGACCAGATTTGATTTCCTCACATTCTCCTCTTGCAATTTGTTAAAGACATTCAAGATATGCATTATTATTATTACCTTGATAATTTTATTATCTCTTACATTCCTTAAACATCTGGTTAAGGAATTAATGGTTCTTAAGAATGAAAACTTGTGTAATCTAATAATGGAGAATTCACCTAATAAGGTAGAGATAAGAAGATAGAAGAAAGAAAAGAGGAGAGTGAAGGGTGGAATGGTGTAGGGGAAATGATGGATAGCTTTGTATGCGACAGTGAATGGGTAATTTTTTTTTAGTTAAGCTTGTGGAAAAAGGGGTTTATAGCTGAAGGTTGAAAGAATGAATATATGGAACGATGACACAGAGCCTCCTCACCAAACTTCATAAAAGCCAGTTTGAGATATTTTACAAGCAATCAAGAACAAAATCTTAAAGAAGAAAAAAAAGCATTAAAAGTAAGCAAATAAACCTAATGCAGAAAGAAGAAAGAGTAGGTATATTTACAACTTATTATCTTGGTTTGATAATGTTATTTTATTTTTTTTAATATCAATCAGTTTTAAACAATGAAAATATTACTATGATAACCAAAATTACCTATTTAACCTATAAACTTTGTGGAAACAAAATGTGTGGCAGAAACTAATTCATAAGTTATAATTCAATCATCATAGAAATTGGTTAAGACAATCAATCAAGATGGCTGTAATTATATTTATTTATATAAAATTCTACTCAGTTTTATCTAGTGACTTTCACTAGAAGAAATGTTATGCATTTCTTCTAGTGAAGCATTAGGTTGCAACACTCACTGGCTTAAGATTCATTGAATAAAATATTTGCATATAGGCTCTGATTTCCACAACCAACAAAAAGAATAAAGCCACTGACCTGGGGACTAAAAATTTGAGCTCTGTATGCCTGAAATATCATCAAAATATACAATGCAGCTCCAATTACGTAAAAATCTTTTGTGACTTAGAATGACATAGCAAAGGTGGATTGAAGTAACATTGCCTTATGCCAATAATCATTAAATAAAACCACTTTAAACAAAAAAAAATGATCACTATTATTCCTAATCTATGTTTGGTATTCATACAATCTCATTTTTTTAAGCACTTACAGACAGCTAGTATAGGGACAACTTTCCTTCTTACAAAATTTCATTACAGCTACATCCGGATGCCATATAGCAGATATACAAGATGTTTAATGATTCAAAATCATTTCAAAGTATTTTCAATTTTAATTTTACACATAAAACACGCTATATATTACTTACCTACAGACTTTTAGGAAGGTTAACTGATATTGGACTTTTATCAAATATCTTTGCTGCTTTCTGTAGCCGTCTTCCAAGGTAGCAGGAAAAATGGCACACTCATACTTAAAGGAGTTCTTATCACAGCCGATGAATGGTGCTTGTACTGCCTGTCTAGCTTCTTAAAATTCTATCCTGGCACTTAAACAAAATGCTCAGAAGGAAATGGAGAGCCACCACAAAAGACAAGCCCAAGAAATACTATTTTTAGCTATGCACTAACCATAAATACTATCTTTCATTTGACTATTTATATCCTGAATTCATAATAAAAGCCAATGTACTGCTATCTACAACTAACATCACAACACCTTATATCAACATCTAAGCCATTTTAACTAAATGATCATTTCCCACTTTAAAGAGAGGCTGTGAGAATATACATTATAGATTCAATTTTTCTAAGGTATATATTTATCTACTGCATAAACAACATATTACATTCATACTTAAATATTATTTTAGGGTAGGGGGATTGACTGCTAAATGATGCCTATATGTGCCAATGAGTGAAACCAATCATTGTATGGAGTAGGAAAAGGGAGATGGAGCGAAAGCAGCAAGGGACAAGTAGCAGGAAAAGAAATAAAAATTTACAGAGAACAAGAGGCTTCAAAGCAGGAATATTCATTAATAGAACCAGGTTTCTACTACTTAAATCCCTATGCACTTCATGAGTCAGTCTGGAGATTAAACGCAATGTTGTGAGTTTGGTTGGAATTTTTTTTTTACCAATTTTAAGAGCCCATCTTGGGTAAGAGGAAAGAAGCAGAGATGGGGGTGGAATAGAGGGGCACTCAATCACATATAGTACAGCAGAGGCTTATAGGTGGTACAGAAGGTATCTGTGGGTTAGCCTCATATAACCTCTAGGTTATATTCCTTCCATGAGGTGTGGAAGGATGCTTTGGCCTGGTTCATCTGGGCCTTATGTAGGGGGAAGATGGGTATGGTAGTATCAAGTTGCTTGCTTTTTGACAGGAACTGCCTCACTGCACTCAGGAAGATTAGGGGCTAGATGAGAAGGCATGTGAATACTCAAGTAGATGAAGCAATGGGATGTAGCTGTGCCAGCAGATTAACCAGCCTAGCGTGTCCTGTGCAAGTGCCATCTGTTTCATGACAATTGGACTAGGATGAAAGAGCAAGAGAAATTAGGAAGTAGTTCCTACTGAAATCATTCAGAGATACAGCCTAGAAATTTGCTGAGTACTTCAAGATAGGGGGAATTTTTTTCTACAAAGATAATTATCTGGCAACTGTTGCCAAGGCCATAAGTCACTGCAATTAAAATTTCACCCAGGCATTGGGGAGGAGGCCCATAGGAACAGCTGCAATGCAATGGCAAGTTCCCTTTAGACATTTGCCATCTTCTTTGCTAGGCTGCCCTGATTCATGTCTTGTAGTTAATTTGAGGAAAAGCGAAACACTAGTGTGAAGGCCAAGTCCCCACCGAATCTTTGCCACCCTCATTCTCACATACCCAAGAATGCAAAGACAATCTCAACATCCTTTTGGCTCGCAGCAACTGTGCCATTACAGATATCTTAAACCAACCAGGGTGTGTGGATTACAGATATCTCAAACCAACCAGAGTGTGTGGAGATGCAAATGGCCTTAGAGCACACAGCTTGTTGCGAGTCACTAAAGATAAAAAATCCAGTCTCTGAACTGAGCAGGATCATCATCTTCCATACAGGGAGGTTTATTACAACCAGCTAGGCCATGGAGACATTCAGCACCTGGTAGAGAGCCATCCATGTACACTGGCACAGAACCAGTGTGACATGAAGTGTTATGCCCAGAGATGTGGATACATAGTCAATGATGGTACCCTCCAGGCTGGTGCCCTCGTCAAAATCAGAGGTGCCACTGACCTCTCAAAGGCATAGGCACCATCAAAGTCAAATGCGGATGAGGTGAAAACCAAATGATAAACAGTGCTGTCAGACCTGAGGATACAAGTGCATAATGTAATGTGCACAGCGCAAAAAAAGTGGGATCTCCCCAGCATTGACAAGTAGGCTTTCAATGGAGGATGTGTAAAAGGGACGAGTTGCTAAAGTGAGACCAGGTGGTGGATAGAGCCCACAATACACACACGGCTGTGGATGCATAAAACTGACACCAATAATGAAGCTTAGAATGAACAATCTCCATGGTACGGGTACATGAGAACCTAAGGCTGCCAATATGAGCCTACCAGGTGGGGCATCAGTCATAAATGAGGCCAAAGAAACAGTGAATCCACCTCTTCCAGGACCGCCCAGTTTAGGAACAAAAGAGTCTGGATGGAGTTGTGGATAGGGATTAAATGCACCTTAGTCTTGGCCAAAGATAACAAACTTGTGCACATTGGCATACCAAGATATGCGGTTCAATGCCTGTTGATATGTCAATGCTCCAGAGTTGGCATCTGGGCCAGACCGAAGATTGAAAGGTTATCCACATAAAGTGGAACAAGAACATCTTCCAGCACAGAGGTAATACTGTTGACGCTCAGGGCAAAGTGACACTTCCCTGTGAGACATTCTCTTACTGCTCTACTAGACTGGAGGACCCCCCCCCCCCAGATGCAAATTGATGATCTGACAGAAATTGAGATAAAGAGTGGGAGGAGTCACTTAAAACTCATCGTGTAGAGGGTCTCCTTGATACCATAGCATATGCATTCTCCAAATCAAAAAATACAGTGGCATAGTGCATCTACAAAGGAAAGCCTTGCATAACATTTTCCAGGCTGAGTAGAGCTTACTACATAGTGGAACTTAAGGAAAAACACTGTGCAGAAGAGAGGTGGCCTGCACTGTCCATGAATAAGGCTAATTAACATATACCAATTTCTCCATCAACTTGTACAAGCAGGTAGTTGGAGAAATTAGGCATAAACTGGCCGAGGTAGAGTAATCTCTCCATGGTTTGTGATAAGCTGGCACAATAACAATTCACCAGGAGTCTACCTTCTGTCTAATCTAACAGAAATGTCATGCCATGACTTGTTCACTTAGATGTTGAAGCATGGCATATGGGAAATCATCGGGACCACAGGTGGTATCCACACCTGAAGCGATAGCAGCAAACAACTCACCCAACCTAAACCTGTCTTTGAGGGGTTCTCCCGCTCTTTTAAGTTAAGACCAGTCAACAGCCTGCTCTGCCAGCATTCAATGCTGGCAGAGCAGCATCTTAGCTAGAGAATGTAGAGAAAGCAGTCCCAAAAGCCAGCCATGGACACAGGCTCCAAGATTGCAGTTGTGGATTGCAGAAGGGGGAGGTATGGCAAGAACTTGCCCGGTATCCTTTTGACTCACTTCCACACCTCAGCAAAAGGGGTTTTCCTGTTAAATTAAGACATCTATATCGACCAGGAAGAGCAGCGGACATACTTCATAATGTACCAGAATCTGGCCAGAGCTAGATGAAATTTAACTGACGCCATCACCCACTGACTTAAACTATTTGACTGGGACAGAGAAAGTCATTTTGTGAAATACATATCAATGAGAGCGCTTCAAGCTCCACCAGGGTGGTCTTTTTTTTTTGTGATCAGATGCAAAAATGCAGCAAAATCAAGGTTTAATTCATTTGAATCACATGACTAGTGAGCCTATTCCATTCATCTACCAGTCAATTTGTAAACCAATTTTTACCACTCTTTCCTAAACTTTTCCAATTTAAACCCATTACCACATGTCTTCTTCTGTTCACTAAAAATAAGAACTTTACCATACGTGTCTCCCCTATTATAACCCTTTACCCACTTAAGAGTGCAATCAAGTCCCCTCAAGCTCTTCTTTCTAACCTATGTAGATTTAGTCTCCGTCAGCCTTTCACCAAAAGGTACGTTCCTTACAACCCATGAATCATCTTAGTCATCCTTCTTTGCATAGACTCGAGCAAAGCAACATCCATCCTATAATATGGTGACCAAAATTACACTGCATAGTCAAGATGAAGCCTAACTAAAGCCAGGTGCAGTTTCAGAATTAAAACAGCACTCCTATTTACCATGCACCTCCCAATAAACCCTAATAGCTCTATTCCTAGCACTTAAGAACTACATTCTAGGCAGAAAAGAGATTCAAACTTGCAAGGACATCTACCTACACTATACTTGCTTATGTTAAATTCCATTTGATATTTCTCCTACCATTAGAATAGCTTGGTCAATTTGTCTGGTAATACCTTAGCATCAGGGTTGGACCTTACAAGGTCCAAATGGCTGTAACTTTTTTATATTGTTTCGCTGAAAAATATTGACTCAATTTAGAGCTAAAAATTCTCTTTTGAGCAGCTCTTTGTTTAACCTTATGGTGTGTGTGTGTTTGTCACCCCCTCCCTAACTTTGTTCATAATGAAGATATTGAAAAATAGATTTCAGACTGTAGTTTCAGCCAAAAATTACCCGTACACTAATTTCCATCAAAATCTGAGAGGGTCTGGTTCCATATTTCAAAATTTTGCCTGATTTATCAGAGAATCAGCCAAGAGTTTGAGGTTTTCAACTGGGTAAAAGGTTATACAAGACATAGGTATAGTTCTTATTTTTAGTGAATAGGATAGGAGACGTGGCAATGGGTTTAAGCTGGATAAGTTTAGGTTTAGGAGAGAATGGTAGAAATTGGTTTACAAATCGAGTGGTAGATGAATGGAATTGGATCACTAGTCATGTGATAGAAGCTTCTTCCATGCAGAGTTTTTTATGTCCTTATATAGCATCATATATTTCATTATATTCATTGAATAAAAATTAGCGCTCTAATCCTCTTATTAAACTTTATCTATTAATGGGTTAAACAGCTGAAAAACATTCCCTATATGAATTAACTTGGGTATCTAGCAGGGAAGCGCTGATCATAAACAACTGCACTCTGTTTTGCATTAATAGCCAAAAAGAACAGATTGGGACATTTACACAAAATGCTACAAGTGTCAATATAATATAAAGAAAAAGTAAAGAATAACCTGCTTCATTTCTACTGTAAATGATAAATGAAGCATTGGGAAATAGTGACCATCAGATAGTTTGTTTTAACTTGGGAATTGAGAAGGGTAAAATAACTGAGAATGCTGTAAAAGTTCCAAATTTTCATAAGGGAGATTATGTAAAACTTTGAAGTTTGCTAAATTTGGTAGACTGGGATGTAGAATTCAGAGGTAAAAATGCTCATGGGATGTGGGATACTTTCAAGCATATAATAAATGTAGTCCAAGAGCAATGTATCCCAATGAAGGCCATTAGGAACAAAAGTAGGAAACCATTATGGTGGAATCAGGAGATAGCTAGAAAAATTTCAGAGAAGAAAAAGGCATACAAAAAATTACAGGTACAAAATAATATTCAAAATTTAAGTGATTATAGAATGGCTAGGAATGAGTTGAAATAGTTGAGGTACTAAATGGTCATTTTGTATCAGTATTTACAGAGGAGAAACTAAATAGTCTTATGTATAGTACTCATGGGTCAGGGAAAGAGGTGTTTACTACCATTAGTGTGGATTGGAGGACGATAAAAGGACTAATAGGTGAGTTAGATGCTACCAAGGACACCGGCCCTGATAGAAAGTATCTCGATAGCTCTGGAGAAGTTGTATACTAGGTCACTGGAATATGGAGAAATACCCGATGATTGGAAGAGAGTAAATGTAGTAAAGAGGATCCAAATAACTTTAGACCGGTTAGCCTAACTCCTGTAGTCTGTAAAATTCTTGAGAAAATAGTTAAAAAAGGGATTTGCCAACATCTAGAGAGGGAGGGGTTAATCAGTGATGCTCAGCATGGGTTTAGATCAGGTAGATAATGTTTGACTAATTTACTAGACTTTCTGGAGTTCGTAACAAATCAAGTCGATAAGGGAGAGAATGTAGATGTAATTTACTTGGATTTTAGTAAAGCATTTGATAAGGTACCACATAGGAGACTAGTTCATAAATTAAAAATGATTGGGATATGTGGGGGGGGGGGGGTTCAAATTGGATAGCTGAGTGGCTGAAAGATAGGAAGCAAAGGGTAGTGCTAAATGGTGTAAAGTTAGAGTGGAGGGATGTTATCAGTGGGGTTCCTCAAGGATCAGTTCTCGGTCCATTATTATTTGTCATCTATATAAACGATCTTGGGGAGGCAGTTAATAATAAAGTGTCAATTTTTGCGCATGATACCAAATTAGCAGCTGTAGTTAAAGATATTGATGATAATTTTAAAGTGCAGGGGGACTTAAATAAATTGTTATCCTGGGCACATAAGTGGCAAATGACTTTCAACCTTGATAAGTGCAAAGTTATTAACATGGGAAAAGATAATAGAGAATTTAACTATGAAATGGATGGGCATTGGCTGAGCTCAGTAGAGGATGAGAAAGATCTAGGAGTAGTAATAGATAAGTCATTAAGGTTTTCTAAGCAGTGTATTGAAGCAAGAAATAGGGCAAATAGAGTGCTGGGTTTCATTATGAGAAATGTCAGTTACAAAAGTAAGGAGGTTATTCTAAAACTCTTATGTTAGGCCACATCTAGAGTACTGTATACAGGCATGGTCCCCAAATTTTAGACACGATATTAACCTTCTTGAGTCAGTGCAACGAAGATTATTGCTTCCCTGAGGCGCCTTGAATATATAGATAGACTGAGGGTATTAAATATGTTCTCGTTCAAAAGGAGGTGTGTGAGGGGGGATTATGATTGAGCTGTTTAAAATTTTTTCTGGAATAGATAAATTGGATGTTATCAAGTTTTTTGAGTTAGATGATGGAAATCGGACTAGAGGTCACCACTTGAAAATTAAAAAGCAAGGGTGTAGGTTGGATAAGAAAATATTTTTTCACCAATAGAGTGGCGGACTTCTGGAACAAATTGCCGCGGAGGGTAGTAGGTAGTCCAAATTTAAATGTATTTAAGAGTAGTTTGGATGAGTTTATGGGGAGGGAAGGTTGTGATGGTTCCTAAGTTTTTTATATATTAATATTGTTTGTATATATCTATAGCTGCATGATTTAGTTCTTGACAAGCCTTGTTTCTGGATGTAGTTTTATGGGAGTTTGGGTGCCTTAAAAAAGAGGCCGTTTGACTTGGATGACCTATGATGGGCCCTTGTGGCCTTTGTCATCTGTTATATTTATTGTGGAGGACTTTGATTTTGTCTCCCCCTAGCGATGGTGCTTTTTGTGGGTGGGTTTTGACAGATGCGGATGACCTTTGATAGGCCCTTGTGGCTTTTGTCATCCGTGAAATTATGTTATGTTAAGAAGATATTTATAGCAACTTAAAATATAATTTTTCTGTAGAAGCAATTGTTATATTCTACACCCATACCAAAACCAAGGTTGAGTGGATTTATACTGGAAAGTGACTAATTGGCAAAATTAACCACTGACTAATAAAAATAGGTGAAAAAAAGCTTGTAAAGAAAGTGGCAAAGTTGAAATAATAAAGCCCAAGTAGTCTCAGGCTTGTTGTAGACAATTGGACATAGATTTATCAAGTTTTGACAAACCCAGATATCTCATTCCACCATACTTTTATAATGGCCTCTTTTAATTTTTTGATGGAGCCAGTGTTTTAACCTTCAACCTTATTTTTTTATTATTAGCCATAAACTTTCTATGGGACTGAGATTGGGCTATTATCAGGCCAATCCAAAATATTAAATTTATTGTCAGTAAGCCATTTATTTTGTCACAATTTTAGCCTTGTGAAAAGGTGCCCCATCATGCATGAAGGTTTCTGTCGCATGGATTGTTATTACCACTGGAATTTTCTCCTGTAACATTGCTAAATACCATGTACCATTCATAGTTGTGTTTTTAGGAAGGAAATATATGCTACCTCTCCCTTAGAAACTTAAAACTCTAAATCATCACACTTGGAGGGTGTTTCATTGTCTTTTGAGTGTATTTAAGGTTCATTCTATTTGAGCCAATGAACCTTTTTAGGACAGCTTTTAAATGTTAAAAATGTTGACTCATGGCTGAATAAAACCTTTTTCTACTCAGTCTAATGAATGTATTTTTTTACAAAAATACAAGACATTTGTTACACATTTTTTCATTAATAAATTTTGGGGGGCAGCATGGCAAGATGGTAATCCGAGTCCTTTTTGTAGTCGCTCCTGGATAGTTCATTTAGAAACATCAAATAATAAATTATTCATATTAAATTTTAGTTCTTTCAGTTATTGTTGGATTATACTGTGTAACACAATTTTTGTTACAGAGCAGAAAATAGGTGAATCTAGATGATTTTTAGGAGCTGATTATAAATTTGTCTTTAGAATTTGCATATCACGTCTAGTTTTTGTATAATTTGAATTTTCCTTTTCAAGCCATTTCACACTTTTGCTCAATATTGTACCAATATGCAATTTTTAATATATACAATTAATATATATATATATATATATTAATAATATATATATTTAATATATATTAACATTTTTAATATATATAAAGTAGACTATATTGAAACTCAAATATCATTGAATTCTAATTACTGGGGGTTTTTTTAAAGATTTTCAGATTAATACATACTTATTTGTGATCACTTTTCTGCTACACGTAACTGGTAAAGAAAATAACACGTTTATCAAAATTTTGCTCTGATAAGAACCTTATGATAAGGATCTCACATTGTGTATCGTTTGCTTGCTCAAGTTAGTATTTGAAATCTTGTCATGCTTCAAGTTTTAGACGTGGATGTGTAAACAGGCCCAACATATTTTGTTATGTTTGTGGGCAATTCACACCAGTGGCACAATGGAGAAAAATAGAAACAGCAGTAATGATGAAGCAAGCTTACAGATACTATTTTGGATGCAAAGTAGCAGACCAGGATAAAGATTGGGCCCCTTATATTTGCTGCACGCAGTGTAACACAATGTTGACAGCTTGGTTAAATGGGAAGAAGGCAATGCCATTTGCTGTTTCCATGATATGGTGTGAGCGCTCAAATCACTATAAAAAGCGAGAATGGCTAGCCAGAGAAGAACACCTTGTTGGCAAACAATGTTATGCATGATGCTCTAGTAGATCCAAAAAAAGTTCCTCTTCCACCTCTTAACATTAAATTAGGGTTAATGAAAAATTTTGTAAAGGCTATGGATCAAAGAAGTCAAGGTTTTCAATAACAAATTCAAAGGATCATTAACTGGTGCAAAAATAGAAGCTCAAGTTTTCACTGGACCACAAATTCGCAGAGTTGTTTCTGAATATTCCTTCACTTTGTGTCTCAATGAAAAAGGAACACAAAGCATGGACATCCTTTGTAGAAGTCACTGAAGACTTTCTCGGCAATTTTAAATCTCCAAATTACTGAGAAATAGTAAACTATGCTGGAAGCCTATGAAACAATGCAATGTAGAATGACACTTAAAATGCATTTTCTGCATTCTCATCTCTATTTTTTTCCTAAAAATCTGGGAGCAGTTAGTGCTCAACATTTTCATCAACAAATTTTGGTAATGGAGACGAGGTACCAAGGATCATTTAATCCACTAATGAAAAATGAGAAGGCTACAGCGAAGTTTTAAACTTTAAGTGCTTCTTTTTTTTTAAAGAGCTCATCTGGCGACTGCCTACTTGGGCATTAGTCGCAGTATTCAACACTGCCTAATATTAGGAATCTTTAAAATAAGATAAGAAAATAAAAACAATAAAAATTTTAAAAAGTAAAAAGGCAATAAGCAAGCTCCGGCATCGGGGAGAGGTTCACCTCCCCTGGCGCAGTAATATGCGACCTACTAAAGATTCCTAATATTAGGAATCTTTAAAATAAGATGCCAAAAAAAAATAAAAAATAAAAAAATAAAAGTAAAAAGGCAAGAAGCAAGCTCCGGCATCGGGGGAAGGTTCACCTCCCCTGGTGCAGTAATGTGCGACCTACTAAAATAACCGAAAACAAAAAAAACAACTATTTAAATAACGGAGAGAAGGCGAGCCTTCCCCCAAAAGTCTATAGGTCCCCCAGTCAATGTGCACAAACTCGTCCCAAGTACAAGGGACTGGCACCCACACATCCCGGAACAGGTAACGTGAGCGGAGAATGCCCAGACTGGGACATTCAACAAGAATGTAACAAACAGTCTGGGGGACAATGCAGTCTTCACAGTAGGGAACTGGTGAGCGCTCCATCAAATGGTGGTGCATTCCGCAAATGTATCCAATTTGGAGACGACATAAAGCAACCTGAAGCCTTCGCGGCATTGGGGGGTAGGTCAATGGGAACAGTCGCTGTACAATGGCATGCAACTTTAAGTTCAATTTGACCATCTCTCATCTTCTTTGACAAGCAGCCCGGAGAGCTGCCCTTATTCCTTCCATGTAGTCGGTGTGAGGAAGAGCGAAACGCTTGTCCGGTTGCAGAGTCCTCGCAGACTCTTTGGTACCCTCATTCTCCGCAATTCCTACATGTCCAGGATCCCAGCAGAAGATAATCTAGACATCCACCCGGCTCACCAAAACCGTGGCATAATGGATATTGCAGACCAGGGGATGCAGAGATTCCAATGCCCCGAGAGAACTCAGGGTGCTTTGTGAGTCACTATGGATCACAATCCAGTCTCTGAACTGGGCATGTGATGTAATCTCCCATACTGAGTGATGTATTGCCACCAGCTCACCCGTGAAGACAGATGCAGCGCCTGTCAGAGCCCCCGCTAACTTCAAACAGAGGGGATACGGCGTGGAAGCCAACTCCCTCTTGGGACTTGGAGCCATCCATATACACCGGCACGGTTACAGCATGCTCCCAAAAGGTCAAACGCAATACTCCCGGCGCTGTAGAAACTTTGGGTGGAGTCCTGGGCAGAATCAGGTGTGCCACCAGCCCAAGAGCTATACCTAGCTCTCGAAGGAGTTTCCTAGCCCTAAACCCAAGGGGTTAGGTTAGGGTATGACTGGCATCTCTGGCTGGCATAGAGACCATCAAAATCAGCTGTGGATGCAGAGGGCTATTGCCGACTGAGGGAGGCACCAGGATTGCACATACAGGCAAATTATGCACTGTGCACAGCGCAGAGCGAGTGACATCTCCTCAGGATCGACTAGTAGGCTCTCAATGGGGAAAGTGCGGAAGGCACCGTTGCCAGGTGAAGGCCAGTGTGGTGGATAGAGTCTACCTTCCACAATACATGCTCAGATGCGGATGCATAAAACTTGTATCCGTAGTCGATCTTTGAACGAACAAAGGATCAATAAAAAAGTAAAGCAGTAGCCTTATCAGCGCCCCAAGTGATGAACGTCATGGAATAGGTAATATCCATAGCGCGGGTATAAGAGACCCTAAGGCTGCGAATATGAGCCTCTCAGGTGATGCGTCGGTCAAATACAAGACCAAGGAAATGGTGCAATCCAACCACTTCCAGGCGTAACCCATTAAAAGACAAGTCTGGGTCAGGGTGGAGCCGTGGATGATGGCAGAAGTGCACCACCTTAGTCTTGGCCAAAGAAAACTAAAACCTTTGCACTTCGGCACCATTGATGACACTTCCCTGCGGGACACCCTTTTCCTGCTCCATTGGGCTGCAGAGGGCTTCCCCCACCCATACGCGGAATCGACGATCTCGCAAAAATTCAGATATAAACATTGGGAGGCGTCCCCTCACCCACATCATGTGGAGAGTCTCCATGATACCATATCACCATGCGGTATCATAGTGCTTCTCCAGATCGAAAAACACTGTGGCGTAGTGCTGTCTATGAAGGAAGGACTTGCAGACGGCATTTTCCAGTTGGAGCAGAGCATCCAATGTGGAGAGGAACTTGCAGAAGCCACACTGTACACAAGACAGATGGAATGCGCTGTCCATAAAATAGGCTAATCTAACATTTACCAATTTTTCTATCAACTTTCACTCAAGAGGTTAGAGAGATTGGTCAGAAACTGGCCAGAGTAGAGTGATCTCTCCCAGGTTTGTGAAAGGCGAGCATAGTAGCAATTCACCAGGAATCCAGGAAAAGACCCTCCACCCAGATCCTGAGGAAAAAATAACAAAGACCATGTCTCGCTCACCCAGGTGTCAAAGCATGGTGTACGGGACATCGTCCGAACCATGGGCGGTGTCCGTGCACGAAGCAAGAGCGGAATCCAACTCACTCACAGTAAACCTGTGATTAAAGGGTTCTCCACCTCTGGAGGTAAAGTCCAGTCAGTGGCCTTCCACGACATCACAATGTGCATTAAATGCTGGCAGAGCAGCATCCCAGCTAGAGAATGCAGAAAAGTGGTCGCAAAGGATTCTCCTGGAGAATGGGAGGGGGGTCCTGCGAGAAGTTACCCCAAATCCTTTTGACTTGCTTCCACACCTCTGCTAGAGGGGTCTTCCTTTTAAGTGAAGACGCATGTAGGCATAGCACTTCTGCTTGAGGGCCATCTCGCATTCAGCTGATCACAACAGGAGTGGTTGGCATACAAAACGGCCAGACCTTCTTGTAATAATAGCTAGGCCCACGGTGATGAGGTTGCTGGAGAACTCAATGGCCTTGTCTACCAACCTGAACTTTTCGACTGAGATAGAGAATTCAGTCATTTCCTGAAATGAAGACCACTGTGCCAAGCAGCACCAGGGTGGGCTCTCGGGCAGCAGCAGCCCAGTAAATGATATTTGAATATGAATGTGATCACTACCATCAAAGTCATTGACCACCTCCCAATCAAAATCAGGCTAGGAACTGGAGAGAACAAAGATAGATTGAGGCAGGAAAATGAAGCGGTTCTCGGGCAGTGATGTGTAAACTCATTCGCATTTAGGACACTTATCTCAAGCTCGTCGATCAGGTGAGCAAGAACTTGACCACAGGGATTAATAGAGTAGTCTCCCCAGAGGGGTTGTCTACCATTTAGATCTCCGAGCAAGAGAAAGGGCATCTGTAGCCATGCCACGATGCGGCGGAAGTACCCTGCGTCAAAGTCGGCTGACAGTGGAATGTACACAGAAATAACAATATCCCTCCTATCAAGGTGCAGCTGCACAGCTACAGCTTGAAAGGAGGTATCTAATGCAAAGAGAAAAACAGAGACAAAATGATGGGTGTAAATTGCACATCCCCCCATCCTGTCTCTGGGGGCATGCACCCAGCATGGTCTCTTGCAGAAAGATAGCTAATGGGGAATGGGAAGAGACAAGCTTCCACAGCTCCTCTCAGTTATCCCGGCGTGAGGGCAATTCAATTGGAGGAATATGCCCTCTAGGCCTAGCTCTGAGGAGATGTGAGGACCCTCTTTGAAAAGAAGACCCTCAAAGGAATGGCCGCACACTTCCCGGAGGCAGTACTCCGGGCACTGTTGGTTGGACAATGCATTGTGAGTCTAACGACTCAGTGGAGGCGCATGACCTTTGTGCCGCCAGCTTTACTAGGGGAGTACCCATGGTGGGTAGAACCCGCAGAAGGGTTCCGAAATGGCAGAGAAACAACCATAGTCGTAGGCCAGGAGCAGAGGGTGTCTTTTTCAACATTGAGGCATAAGGACCAAGTCCTTAGCCTTGTGAAATGAGAGATGATCCTAAGCCTGAATGGCCAGGATTTCCACATTGCTTTGAATAAGTAGGGTGCGACTCTCCACAATTGACACACTTTGGGCAACCCCGACTTTGCACATTGACAGGAGCGATTAGTATGGAGGAAGCGGTGGCAGTGGCACAAATGCATTCACATGGTAGTGATACCAACAGGCACGCACCAACTCAGGAAACTTCTCACAATCGAACGTGACGAAGGGTATAGGGGTGGGTCTCGAGGCCCCTCCCTGTTTTCTCATCACACGTTCGACCAGCTCTAAGGTGATGTCATCTATGTAGTAGTCCATGAGTTCCCTCGCATAAACTACTCCTTTCACAAAGTTCATGCTAGAGTGCGGCATTACACTCACTGGAAGGCCCTACCATCTGAGGCTGGATTGCTTCAAAGACCATGTCTATCTCAGGAGGGGCCTCCAGTTAGTCACCTTGCCCCCTCCCTACGACATCACAGGTCCCATTGGCAGCGGTGTCATGAGTCAGGTCTGGGGAGGCACAGGCCTTGACCCCCACTATGTTTAATATTCGAGCCAGCAGGTCTTTTGAAGAAATCGACCCTTGTGCCTGTCTTCCCTATCCCCCAAAGGGGGTTTGCCCTACCGAGCCACTTCAATGGCGAGCAGTCGACTATGGGCTGCCTGTTGGTTTTCTTGGCAGTCCCCTTGGAAAGTATAGGGGAGACTGCTGCTGGAAAGAGCGAAGCACCTGAAGGCACCTCCAGACAAGGGGGTGAGGGGGTCTCCTATGCCTGTAGGCGAGGGAGATGAGTAAAACTCCTCTCTGAATGATAATGTGTGAGTTTGATATAGTGAATGATGAAGTGGCTGATTTTTCAGGTTTCTGGTGGGAACCAGCCAAAGGGGTTTCTGCTATGCCTGTTGAGAATAGAGGGGATGTGAATGACCTGTCTGTTTCGCAAGAGTGTGCTTTGAGTTTGATGAGGGCTGTGAGTGAGGAGATGATGAATGGGGGTATGAAGAGTGAAGGTTCTGAACAAAAAAGTATGAAAGAGTTCTGTTGAGAGATGAGCGAGTTAGTAATGAAAGCAAAGAGTATGGTGGATGACATCATTGATAGTGATGAGGAGACCGAGACTGACAAGACAACTGACGAACGACCCTGACCAATTGCTACGCGTAGCCAGGGACCAGTAGAAGGATGCAATTGAGTATAAAAGGTACCATGAGTAAGGATTGAGAGTATTGTGAGCTACTGTTGTAGAATGGCCTAAGGAAGGAGGGGTGTGGTGGAGCGAATGGGAGTGTGTGTGTGAAGGGCCATTCTCTCACCCTTTTTCCCAATACCCTCTCCCTCCCTCTGTGCGAACAGGTGTGTGTGAATAACTGGAATTTAAATTTTGTGGGGGTTTTTTCAATTTTTATTGATGTTTGTATTCTCTTTTCAGAGATTATATTTTGTTAAAAATCTTTTATCAAATATAAATAAAGAATAAATATTTAAAGAATTATTAAAGCTGTAAATTAGAATTGGTCGTGCGCACTTGGAGGTAAGATAGTTAATGGAATTTCCTCGGGTTGAGTGCCCACTTATTGGTTTCCCTTCCCTCTATAGTAAATGGATTGTAAACGGGGGATATCATCTCTTCTCAGAGTGGAAGCTTGGACGGACTGAGAGAGGGGTTCTCTAGGTGAGTGCTCCTCCCAGCCCTGAGACGGAGGGCTTTCATACCTCACTCGCTACTTGCACTGCCCCCCCCCTTTTATTGGCCTACTACTACCCCCCACAGCGCACAAGTGATAATCCCATACCCCTTTTCATTCCTTTTTTTTTTGTCATTTTGTTGCGTGGACATTGTTTGGTCAAGTACCGATTGATTGGTGGTTTTGTACAGATTTGTTCTCTGCACCCGTCAGTTTTTTTTATTTTGTTTTCGGTTGGGAGAATTGTAATTTAGTATAGGTTATTTATTTTGAGTGCGCAACTGTGTTTATTTTTCTTATAAATATAAATTGTAATTATATTTGTAATTATTATTGTATTTTTTTCTTGTAAAGTAAAGGACTGTATATCAAATTATTCAATTCTTTCTTGGGGTTTTCAAGGTTCATAAATTCTAGGATGAGGTTGGAATGCGGGATTAGTGTTGCCTTTGGCCCGCTACACCGTCACATCACCTTTTAACATTATAATCGATCCATGCCTCATTGCCACATCTGTTGCAATTCTTCAGTTTTAAAATGAGACCATGAGCTATACAAAAGTAAATTAAATTGTCTGAGGAGTTAGCAAAAGTCATTAAAGTTCAACAAACTCAACACATAAGAATCCCAATCCGCCATCATTCACTAACAGTTGTCAATGGGTTCTTGTGTTAATTTTGAAATAAGTGTTACTTTAAGTTTTGAAACCAGGGTTGCCAATGTATGACATAGGGTCAAATTTAGAGTTGCCAATGTTTGAAATAAGGTCAAATTTAGTGGTACCAAGGTTTAAAATAAGGTCAAATTGAGTGGTACCAATGTTTAAAATAAGGTCAAATTTAGTTGTGCCAATGTTTGGAATACGCTTGAATTTAGGCTTACCAATGTTTGAAATCTGTTATTTTTCGGTTTATACCCACCCTCAAAAATTTTAATTTAAATATATATATATACAAGGGGCGGTCAATAAGTTTTGCGAATCGGTAGGGCAGAACAGAAAAAGGTGGATGGCTCTTTGTGGGAATGTTATGACAAGTCAGGACATGCAGCCACATTCTCCTGCCTCATCTATTTAAAAAGCAGTAGCAGATCGTGAGTCATAAATTTTTCAACAATGGAGAAGGTTGAGCACCGCGCAGTGATCAAATTTTTTACCAAGGAAGGCAAGAACGCAAAAGAGATCCATGAATGCATGGTTGCAGTGTACACCGACACAACTCCTTCCTATGCAACCATTGCTCGCTGGAATAGGGAGTTCTGACATGGACGCGAGTCCCTTGAAGATGACCCCCATCCAGGACACCCGTCAGATGTGACCAATGAGGACAAGATGGCCTGTGTAGAGAGGAGGATCCTCAAAAATTGACGGGTGAAGGTCGAATAAAACGAGCGAGAACTTGGAATATCACATGGAAGTGTTATGAACATCATCCACAACAATTTGGCCATGACCAAGGTCTCTGCCCATTGGGTCCCTAGAAACCTCATGCCCCATGATTGACTTCAACGTTGTCAAAGTCCACAAGGCCAGAGTTGCACAAGCTGCCCAGCACGAGTGCAGATTCAAAGAGCTCAACCATCCCCCCTACACTCCAGATTTGGCCCCTAGTGACTACTTTTTACTCCACCAGCTTTAAGCTGCACTGCGTGGATGCCAGTTTGGGGATGATAAAGATGTCCAGCTCGCTGTCCAGGAGTGGATTGAACAGCAGTCGGGAGATTTCTGGTTGTCAGGAATTCGAAGCCTCAGGGACAAGTGGCGCAAGTGCATTGAAGTCGAGGGTAGTTATATTGAAAAATAATAAAACACTTTTCCTCATATCTCGTTTCCTTATATCCAAATTGCAAAACTTATTGACTGCCCCTTGTATATATATGTTTAAAATTGATTGTTTTTTTCAAGTAGACAATGTTTTTCTTAGGCAAATTAAAAAAAAAGTGCTTGGGAGAGGTTGTTAGGCTATTTCAATCCCATTATATTGTATTATATATAATTTTTAACTTAATTTATAAATGGGGGACTTCATCCCCCCCATAGCTTACCCGCCCCTAAAAACCTCAAATATTCTTAATTAAAAAAAAACTATCCTTAGTTCAGAATTCAAAGGCGCAATTGCAAAATCTCATTATGCCTCTATCTATTTTATAGCTTAACATAACATAACATAATTACACGGATGACAAAAGCCACAAGGGCCTATCAAAGGTCATCCGACTCCGTCAAAACCCACCCACAAAAAGCACCATCACCAGGGGAAGACAAAATCAAAGTCCCCACAATATAATATAACGGATGACAAAAGCCACAAGGGCTCATCATAGGTATTCCGAGTCAAGCGGCCTCTTTTTCAAGGCACCCAAACTCCCAGGAAAACTACATCCAGAGGATTGCATCCAGAAACAAGGGTATCACTAATCAAGGCTTGTCAAGAACTAAATCATGCAGCTATAGATATATACAAACAATATTAATATATACAAAACTTAGGAACCATCACAACCTTCCCTTCCCATAAACTCATCCAACCTACTCTTAAATACATTTAGATTTGGACTACCTACTACCCTCTGCGGCAATTTGTTCCAGAAGTCTACCACTCTATTGGTGAAAAAATATTTTCTTAAATCCAACCTACACCCTTGCTTTTTAATTTTCAAGTGGTGACCTCTAGTCCGATTTCCATCATCTAACAAAAAACTTGCTAACATCCAATTTATCTATCCCGGAAAAAATTTTAAACAGCTCAATCATATCCCCTCTCACACACCTCCTTTCGAACAAGAACATATTTAATACCCTCAGTCTATCTTCATATTCAAGGTGCCTCAGGGAAGGAATAATCTTTGTTGCCCTCCGTTGCACTGACTCAAGAAGGTTAATATCGTGTCTAAAATGTGGGGACCATGCCTGTATACAGTACTCTAGATGTGGCCTAACATAAGAGTTATAGAGTTTAAGAATAACCTCCTTACTTTTGTAACTGACATTTCTCTTAATAAAACCCAGCACTCTATTTGCCCTATTTCTTGCTTCAATACACTGCTTAGAAAACCTTAATGACTTATCTATTACTACTCCTAGATCTTTCTCATCCTCTACTGAGCTCAGCCAATGCCCATCCATTTCATAGTTAAATTCTCTATTATCTTTTCCCATGTTAATAACTTTGCACTTATCAAGGTTGAAAGTCATTTGCCACTTATGTGCCCAGGATAACAATTTATTTAAGTCCCCCTGCACTTTAAAATTATCATCAATATCTTTAACTACAGCTGCTAATTTGGTATCATCTGCAAAAATTGACACTTTATTATTAACTGCCTCCCCAAGATCGTTTATATAGATGACAAATAATAATGGACCGAGAACTGATCCCTGAGGAACCCCACTGATAACATCCCTCCACTCTGACTTTACACCATTTAGCACTACCCTTTGCTTCCTGTCTTTCAGCCACTCAGCTATCCAATTTGAAACACCCCCACATATCCCAATCATTTTTAATTTATGAACTAGTCTCCTGTGTGGTACCTTATCAAATGCTTTACTAAAATCTAAGTAAATTATATCTACATTCTCTCCCTTATCTACTTGATCTGTTACAAACTCCAGAAAGTCTAGTAAGTTAGTCAAACATGATCTACCTGATCTAAACCCATGCTGAGCATCGCTGATTAACCCCTCCCTCTCTAGATGTTGGCAAATCCCTTTTTTAACTATTTTCTCAGGAATTTTACAGACTACAGGAGTTAGGCTAACCGGTCTAAAGTTATTTGGATCCTCTTTACTACCCTTCTTGAAAATGGGGACTACATTAGCTCTCTTCCAATCATCGGGTATTTCTCCATATTCCAATGACCTAGTATATAACTTGTCCAGAACTATTGAGATACTTTCCACCCATATATACATAATTATAGTATCTTAATTAAAAAAGAAATATTTAAAGTGTTTTACAAAATAAAAAACTAAAGTATATAAAGGCCTACATAATCGATTCTTTTGAGGCGAAGACTTTACAAAAATAAAAAAATTAAACGAACTAGATTCTTTCAATTCGAAGATGGTGGCCAATTTATTTTACATCATAACATGCTAATTAGAGATTTACCCACATTAAGTACTGAAACTGCTATATAGTGTATGTATATCATACTTGTAGATATACACTATATAGCACTTGCATATTTTTAAAAATTAGATATATTTATAACAAAGCACCCATGAAATTCAAGGCGGGCATAAACTGAAACCAGGATTTCTTTACATATCAAGAGAAGGCAAGGTGCACTTATTTTAATTTCATTTTAACCTCATCAAAGTGGAGTATCTTAAAATATGTACTTTCTGCTCCAAATCAAAACCATGTATGATAACTACAATGCCTAAAAATACCATTGGTATTGTTTTTAATATTAAAAACACAGCACAGGTCTTCTGGTTTCACCATATTCTGTAGAATATCAGACACTGACTTTTCTTATAAAATAATATTTTATAAAATTTTACCAGCTTCTATAATTAATATAACCTAATAAAATTTTATTAAAATAGCATTTAGATAATTTTTAAGTGGTGACTCCTAGGGTAAATATGTAGATTAGCAGCGCGAACAATGGGACATAAACTATTTTGTCTGTGTTTCAATATGTTTCACATTTTTGGAGTAAATTTAAGGGGACTGCTCATGTGGGGGTAAACACTGCAGGGGGACCCCCTACGAAGATCCCGAGTTCCAATCAATTGGGGGGGTCTGGGAGGCATAGCCCTCCCCCCCCCCAGTATATAATCATAAATGTTTATAGAATAATGTTCTAATGTTTACAGAACTAGGACTCAAACACGCATGAATATTCAGGCATGAGTGAACGAAATAGAAACACATAAAAATCCACTTTTTCGGGCGTGCCACCAATCTACATGTTTATCACTCCTAGTCTTATTACTGAGTTGGAGGCAGTGGTAAACATATAGATTGGTGGCTCAGCCAAAAAAGTGGATTTTTTTTGTTTATATTTCGTTCACCCCTGCCTGAATATTCATGGGCGTTGGAGTCCTATTTGAAATATACCCAGCACCAATTTTATAAAAATGCCTGAAACTAACCAAATGAAAAATGCTATACTGGGGCGCTGTGCCCCCCAGAACCCCCCAATTGATTGAAACTCAGCATCATCCAGGGTGGTCCTCCCATTGTGTTTACCCTCACACGAGCGATCCCTTTAAATTTACTCCAAAAACGTGAAACATATTGGAACACAGATGAAATAGTTTACATCCCATCATTCAAGCCACCAATCTACATATTTACCGAGGCAGTAATAGGACTAGGGATCACCACTTAAAAATTAAAAAAACAGAGGTGCAAGTGAGATGTTAGAAAATATATTTTTACCAACAGTGGTAGATTACCTACTGGAATAGTTTGCGGTACCTAGTTTGCTACCCGAGACAGTAGACAGACCAAACTTGAATATTTTCAAAAGCAGATTAGATGATTATATGGGAAGAGAGGATTAAATTTGGGGGGAGCAGAGGTATTCTGGACTCATTCCTGTGGATGCAGTTTATTTATTATTGTATATTGTGGGTGATTTGGATTTTGAAGAGCCTTGATGATAATACTTTTTGTTTTTTTGACACATTTCTGTGTATGGTTTAAGGTGTGTATTGTAGATGCATGATCTGACATAATTCTATGGATGGTTTTAATTGTATATTGTAGATGCATGATCAGACAGTCCTATGGATGCATTTTGTGGGTAGGTTTTGACCGATGCGGATGACCTTTGATAGGCCCTTATGGCTTTTATCATCTGTGAAACTATATTATGAAAAATGTTAAGGAATTGGTCTTAGTAAACTTTTTATTAATTCCTAATTTTAATATTTAATTATAGCCATAGGGATAATAGAACAATGGTGCACAAGATGTAGGTATATAAAGGATGAGAAAAGTGAGTAAGGTCTATCAAAGTTATCCGAGGCCAATCAATACAATATCAAGAACCAATTGTAGGCCAATTTATCAATAATCTTTCAATCCTAAAACCATTTATATTTTCATAAGTGATGGCAATTTTGAATAACATCTAGGAATTTGTTTCCTGAAAGTCAAAGGTTCCTATGAGGTGATGTCATATATGCCTGAACAGAGCACAAATGATATAAAAATCTTGGGAGTAAATTATTCCAGCATACTCAATTGTAAAAAGGGCCCAACAAAAATTTGAGACTAAGAAATAGAAATTTCAGTAGGTGTACAGAGAAAGGAAATCAGCTGATTCGGATTTTGTTTTGACAGGGCTAGCGAATATTACTTCCAAGAGCATTATATCTGTATTTCGTCTCATTGTTGCCAAAATTACTGCTATATAGCATCAAATTTATTCTATCCTTTAATTTTGTATAAATAAAAATTTGGTAAGGTATAAAAATCTGGTTAATAACGTACATTTTAACGTTTCAAACGTAATCGACTATACCCTGGCACAAACTATACTTTTCAGTTAGTAGAATATGTTACTCTTAATTGAGTTCAAGACTTTATAATACACAATACAAACATTGCAAACATAACTAGTGCAAAGAAATATTTATTGTGTCCTTTGGAAGGCAAAGTAAAATTAAACAAGGTAAGTTTCAGAGTTGAAATTTCCTGAGGTGAGAAAGAATCGAATAAATAATAATAAATATACTAAGGTTCCAGTAATATTTAACAAGAAAATATAGGAACTGCGCTTGCGCATAGGTAAAAATAAGTGACGAACGACGAAAGTTAACAATAGGATCTGGCTCTATTAAATTTCAACTAATATATTTTTGTGATTATTAAAGTTCCTGTATAGAAGTTGATCTTTTAAGTGATATTTACAACCCTAAGCGAAAGAACTTACCTGAATTTAGCTATGAGATGGATGGATATTGGCTTAATTCAGTTGAAGATGAGAAAGACTTAGGAGTGGTAGTAGATAGGTCACTGAAATTTTCAAAGCAGTGTATTGAGGCAAAAAATAGAGCAAATAGGGTGCTAGGTTACATTAAAAGAAATGTTAGCTACAAGAGTAAGGAGGTCATCCTTAAACTATACAACTCTTATGTCAGGCCACATTTAGAGTACTGTATACAGGCATGGTCACCACATTTTAGACATGATATAAACTTATTAGAGTCAGTACAAAGGAGGGCAACAAAAATAATACCATCCCTGAAGCACCTTGAATATGAAGATAGACTGAGGGTATTAAATATGTTTTCATTTGAAAGAAGGTGTGTGAGGGGAGATATGATTGAGCTTTTTAAAATCTTTTCTGGGATGGATAAATTAGATTTCAGCAAGTTATTTGAGTTAGAAGGTAGTAATAGAACTAGAGGCCACCACTTAAAGATTAAAAAACAGAGGTGCAGACTGGATGTTAGAAAATATTTTTTCACTAACAGAGTGGTGGATTATTGGAATAGTTTGCCACCTGAGACTGTAGACAGCCCAAACTTGAATGTTTTCAAGCGCAGATTGGATGATTATATGGGGATGGAGGGTTAATTTCTTACTTTTTAGTATGTGGATATGTTTCTTGACTCATTCCTGTGGATGCAGTTTCTTTTTATTGTATATTTTGGGGGATTTTGATTTTGTTTTTGACAGACTCCTATGGAGGCTTTAAATTATATATTGTAGATGCATGGTTGGACATTCCTATGGATTGTTAAATTGTATATTGTAGCTGCATGATCTGACAAAATCCTATGGATGCATTATATGGGTGGGATTTGATGGATACGGATGACCTTTGATAGGCCCTTGTGGCTTTTGTCATCCGTTAAATTATGTTATGTTATGTTATGTTATAATATTTATGATGTGAGATAAAGTAGGTACAAATGAAATCACCAAAAACAAATCGACAATCCATTGTTAACTAAGGTATTAAAATATAAAGCTAAAATTTCTATAAAATTATTATGTATTTAGTATCGCTCTTTTGTAATTAGGAATATATTGGATATTGTAAAGGAGGACTAAATACTTTGCAACGATTTGAAAGTTGGAAGACAGTGCGAGGAGTCATGCAAGAAAGCAAACAGAGTGTTTGGTTTCATATATAGAGATTTTGCCTACAAATCGGAAAATATAGTAATTTCGCTGTACAAATCTTTGGTTCGACCTCATTTGGAGTAGGCACTTCAGTTTTGGAATCCATAATTGCGGAAAGATATAGAAATGTTGAAGAAAGTGCAACATAGTGCTACAAAAAGGATACCTAGAATACGTGAAAAGTCTTACAAAGACGGACTTAAAGCACTCAACCTGCAATTACTTGAGATGAAAAGGCTAAGAGTAGAACTTATTCAATTCTTTAAGATTCTAAACAATTTTGATAAAGTAAAATTGAAACCCTTTTTGAGTTGGATGCTTCTTCAAGAACCCGAAGCCATAGATACAAACTTAAGAAACGAAGATTTGAAACAAATATAGCAAAGAATTTTTTATCAGGCAAGTAGTTTCCTCGTGGAACGAGTTGCCGGAGATCGTTGTTAAATCAGCAAGCATAAACATCTTTAAGAACCGCTTAGATGCACACTTTAAGTGCATCGGCG
Organism: Ceratothoa steindachneri; assembly: GCA_963969495.1. NCBI lineage: Eukaryota > Metazoa > Arthropoda > Malacostraca > Isopoda > Cymothoidae > Ceratothoa > Ceratothoa steindachneri. Next base: position 120,947,823 of record OZ018324.1, read on the forward strand.
TGGTTTGAAGGAGAGCTGGCACAGAAGTGGACCACACGGTCTTTGCCGGCTCTGGCACCTTATAATCTTATAAGTGATAAAGGAAATGAAGTATAGGGAAAATTGAGAATTTGTGAGTGATAACATTCTATAACTATTGTTATCTCTAATGACCAGGGAGGGATGGGGGAGTCATCAGATAGTCCATATTTTTGATAATCCAACTAGGATATGGACAGATGAAGAAATGAAAAACGATTTTTTCATAGACCGAAAATACAATTGTAATATGAAACGAAAACACAACAATATATATCGAATAAACTGCGCTGGGGTGAAATTAGAGCAAATTAAACAAACTAGAAGTGCTTAACAATCTTTGTAAAAAAATAATTGTAGTGTCATACTTGTCATTATATGTATGTATATATATATATATATATATATATATATATATATATATATATATATATATATATATATATATATATATATATGTGTGTGTGTGTGTGTGTGTGTGTTGTATTGTAACAACTTTTCTTTTTGCAGTTGTTTATGTATATTGCAGATGTTTGTGTAGGGGGTTTAAAATACGCTCCAGAGGTTTGATAATTTTAATGAAGTGGTCGGACTACGCAGTAGGTAGGCGTGTAGTAATCAAACTACGCTTCTGGCACCGAAATTGCTAGATTTAATAACCCCAAAAGATACCTACGCAAAGTCGAGCGAATTGGTCCTATTAAATCTAACATGCATTACTAATATATATAATGTAAAGATTCAATATTGTATGAGAAATATGATGGGATTTGTCAATGTACATATAATTTTCGTATAAGCAAGCGAGCGTGAGACACAAGAAGGAGCAAAGGAAAATGGTTTAACACCTGCTTGGATAAAACTGCCCGGATGTTTAATGAGGAGCCTGGTTAAACACATCTGTTGACCTGAAGAGGTGGTTCAGCGACAATCGTATCAAATTACACAAATAAGAGTTTAATCGTGTAAATGTACACACCGTGCACAGGCTTCCTAGCTCCCGCCAGGGGTGGAGAAATGCTACCACAACGGAGGTAGGTCATCCCACGGTCATTTCTAGGCCACGCTATCTGCATTAAAAGCTCATACATAAATAAAAAAGGAGAAAGCAAAAGGAATTCAGATTTCATTTATTGATTGAGACATTCAATCGTAACGAATTCACTCGCGTTCACGCTCCCGTTTTAATCCATGGAGTCTTATCTTGCCCTTAACCTGTGCTTTCGTTGATAATATATATATATATATATATATATAATAGTTTCTTGCCTAATATGCTCCATGTCGCGCCGCCTGCACTGTAATATTCCGTTATTAGAATTTAGAGTAAAATGTGTATTTTCGTATGTCCATTTTTGCCTTAAAGCCTTCGGTAAGCCCAACCAAGTAAAAGACCACTTTAAAATCATTAATCTTTGGAGTCAGAGTTATAATTCGCCGTAACGCCACCCTTCACCTATAGAATGGACCTCGTCATGCTCTTATAAGGTGGTAGTTACGGAAACCTCTTCCATTCACATAAAATCGATTCACCGTCATCCAGACCTACATAACTGGTAACCTTGTCGTCTATAATACCATTTACCTAACACCCCATAACTGCCGAACTCCTATACTATATTCGTCATCTCTAACCTGGTCTACTACCCCTGTTTTTCGTTGTCTTCTTGTTATTTATCTTTCCGTCCCTTTCCCTCATTCTGAATGAAAACACCTTTGTTACACGAGTTTCCTCCCGTTTTTTTTTATTTGGAGGTTATTGAGCACTGGTGGGCACCCACTATTTTTTTGTTACTCCATAATTTGCAATTCCGCTAACTTTGTTGGGCATTGTGCTAATCAATAATCCGCAAATTTTCAGGATTCACCATTCCGCTATCGAAAATCCGATTCTGCTAATATTTTTTTTAGTCCACTAACGAAGTCCGCTAACCATTTTTCAGTAGTTAAAAACATAATTTCCAATATAATTACCTTAAAATTTATATATATATTTTATATATTATTATATACATCAGAACTATTAAAATGGCAAAATACAGAATCTTCATTACAGTCATTAACATAACATAAGATAATTTCACGGATGACAAAAGCCACAAGGGCCTATCAAAGGTCATCCGCCTCCGTCAAAACGCACTCACAAAAGTCACCATCACCAGGGGAAGACAAAATCAAAGTCCCCCACAATATAATATAACAGATGACAAAAGCCACAAGGGCTCATCATAGGTCATCCGAGTCAAACGGCCTCTTTTTTAAGGCACCCAAACTCCCAGGAAAACTACATCCAGAAGATTGCGTCCAGAAACAAGGGTATCACCAATCAAGGCTTGTAAAGAACTAAATCATGCAGCTATAGATATATACAAACAATATTAATATATACAAAACTTAGGAACCATCACAACCTTTCCTCCCCATAAACTCATCCAACCTACTCTTAAATACATTTAAATTTGGACTACCTACTACCCTCCGCGGCAATTTGTTCCAGAAGTCTACCACTCTATTGGTGAAAAAATATTTTCTCAAATCCAACCTACACCCTTGCTTTTTAATTTTCAAGTGGTAACCTCTAGTCCGATTTCCATCATCTAACTCAAAAAACTTGCTAACATCCAATTTATCTATGTCGGAAAAAAATTTAAAGAGCTCAATCATATCCCCTCTCACACACCTCCTTCCTCTAGCACAGCCACTTTCCCTTTAAGAGTTGCATGTTTCCATTGACAAACACCAGCTTCTCCAAGTTATCATCAGTCAGGGATAACCTCTTGGGCCTGAGGACGTCAGAGCCAAAGCTGGCTTGGGGACCTCCTCTTCCTCACTCTTGCTCATGCGCTGCCAGGCCGGCTTTAGCAAGGCAACGGCGTCAAAAATCGTTCAATTTTAAAATGTAAATTACTGTGAAAATATCAAAATAAATCAAATATAAATACTGCAATAAATACGTCTTTAAGACTCAGCGAATTAATGTGAGCTGCCTTTCAAGCAAGCTGCCGGGACAGGCCGGCTGCGCAACAGACAGTTCTAGAATACAAGCCCACGCAGCCTGCCGCCTGCGTGCTGCACATACTGACTGCGCATCAGACAGATCTAGAATAGGGTGGCCAGATTTCTGGAAGTGAAAATGCCGGACGACTGGCCACCCTAATCTACAAGTTTCTCCACATTTTAAAGAATATTCTTGAATTTCCCGGAAAATTTCCTTGTTGGCGAAGTTAAACGTCCCCTAAACTCGCAAGAAAACTTCATACAAAACCTAAATCCGACTTACTTCCTAATGTTTCACGAGCCAATTCAAGAAATACGGCTGCAGTTTCATCGAGAAAAACAACTACCGATGTTTACTCATCAGCAGGGGTTCTCGGAGCAGCAGTGGGCCCCTAGGTTCGGCGTGCAGGTCCACCAGTGTGTTTTCACGCCCTGGCGACTACTAGCCACTGTACCCTTCTTAGGCAAAGGCTAGAGGAAAGATACCTCGATCACAAACCAGGATCTGGAGTACCTATAGGCGATCACCAACAGACCCGTGCTTCGGCAGCTCCCTGCAGCTGAGGATTAAGCCTGGTCGTCTCGAGCCTCTCCTGAACCAGGGTCCTTCTCCCCTCGGTCAAGATACGGGTCCGAAGACTGCACACACTCCTAACCGTTTAAACCTAGTGCAGATTTGATGCCCTCAATATGAGGGTGTAGCAACCGGCGTGTACGTCCAAAATAGGACACACGCAAGAGTAGCTACACACATAAAGTACAGAGAGAGAGAAAAAAGTAAAGTAAGCGCCGTTTACGAGAATGTCACATGGTAGTAAACGGAACACAGTTATCCCTGTTAGAGTTGGTCGAGGCAATCTTTGGCAAACATAATAATCAAATCAGAATCCAGAATAAACAGGTTAACTACCACTGTTAAACAAATAGAAGCCAGGTCAGAAAGCTGTCTCCATGGCAACATGCTTTCGCCCAAAGAGAATTTTACTCAATAGTTGGAGTGCCTTTCTTATCAATATGTTCGGCAGTAGTCAATCAAAAGTCGAGTTATGTTAATACCGACAAATCAACAGGCCGGTACATAAGAAGGAGGTGTGGCGTAGTTGGACGAGTTATTTGCTGGGCGTGGATTAAATTGAATATATATAACTATGTGAAGCCAGAACAGAGAGATAATCAGATTATTGTTTTATATAGCAATAGATCGCGTTATTATATCGTTCAGTCCGATTTCTCGGATTCGCGTAATTCATCTTTGTGTATAGTCGTGTGTATAACGCAGACATTAAAGAGTAACTCTTAAAAGCTCTATTGTCTGGCTTCCTTTGAACTTTGCTCGCACTTTACGTCATAACTTAGAACTTAAAACTTAATTAAAGAACTTTTGTAAAGAGCAAAAAGATCTAGTTTCAATAATAATTCTACTTTTGCTTTGGTGACTTTGATACCTTGACGTTACTCAATCTTCCTGCTCCAAGGCCTTATTAATCGGGAAAACAGCCGTTGCGCAATTCTCCTCGTTAATCGCAATTCCTCGCGATTACGTAACTCCCGAAATACCGGTGTTCTACCCTGATGTGGTCTATCCCCATCCTCTGGGCTATTTTGACCCCGTCGCTAGAATAAGACCGCCCCTTGGCTTAGGGCACCCCATAGCAATCAACAAATAACTCTCGTTGGAAATAAGGAAGGGCAATGATGCCAACCAACCGGGACATCTGTATCAACCGGAGTCCTTGGCCAAAAGATTACGCGATAACTCGATAATCTATCACCATTACCGGCAACCAGCGGCCCCCTTCCAAAGCTCTCGGGTTGTCCTCACGATTACCTTCAAGGGTCCCTCATAATTAGGGACGACCTTCAAGAATACCCCTCCCCCTACAAGGGCATCCGTCATCATCGAACTTGATGGACTTCCCAAAGCAAGCAAGCGTTAGCGGATTATAGTTTTGGCATTCAGCTAACTGCAAGTCCGCTATTTTTTCAAATTTTCTGCAAACGCTATTCCACACATTTTATGTTAGTCTGTTATTAGCGGATTGGCGTTTAGCGCGCTTAAATTGCAGAACTCCCACCTTTGCCATTGTGAAATGAAATGTTACAAAAAGGGCGCAGATTACTGGTCAACCCATTACCAATTTTATTTTATGCTGAACAGTCTATTCACATGATTTTCGATGCTTCGCCACTAATTTCAAAATAAAGTTAAATTTATAATAAAAGTTACTAATCGGGGAATAGATAGGATACTCAATTAAAACCTTATGATGAGAAACGAATGATAAAATTAGCTAAAGTATTGAAAGGGGAAATCAGAAATTCTTCCGAGGAAGTATAAATTTTAATTTGAATCCATGGGTATTTTCGTTAGATCCCATTATCATAACGTATATATATATATATAAATATAAATATAAATATATATATATATATATATATATATATATATATATATATATATATATATATATATATATATATATATATATATATATATCAGGTCTCAAATTAAGAGTCTCCTTGACTTTGTCTTCTTATTACTTAATGTTTGGGGAAAGGAGGGCCATCCTTCCTTGAAAAGGTCTTCGCAAGTAAAGACGAAAGCTCTCGGAATCTCCTTTCCTTCTCTTTGTTTTTTTTTCATGGAAAAGTAAATGTGTGAAACAAAGAGAAGAAGAAATTCGAAGTCAGGATTCGATAAAGCATAATAGATTAAATACGAAAGAAGTTGCCGGAAGAAAATACATACGAGGCTCCTATTTAAAGACTTCCAAAACTCCTCATCACGCTCATATGTAGCACCAGCATTTTGCTTTTGTCAGTGAATGAAAGCCATTTGGCCAGAATATCTTGCAAAAATAAGCCAGATCTATTCTTCTTTATATGCGGTGAATACACCGTTCTTCCTAAGAGGAATCCGGTCATAAATGTCACTAAGCGTTCTTACTATGTTTATTTTGGTATGTAACTTGGTGACCAGGATAAAGCTTGGGCGCCACACATGGTATGCAAGACATGCACCTAGTATCTGCGTCGTTGAACCAAGGGCAAGAAGGGTTATCAGAAGTTTGGAACTCACATGGTTTAGAGGGAGCCGACAAACCATGGAACTGAATACTACTTCTGCGCTATTGATTTGACTGGAATCAACAGAAAGAACCGAAGCACTCAAGTAACCTTATCTTCAATCAGCACGTCGTCCTGTAGCTGATTATGATATAATTCGAGTCTTTATCTGTGGATAACTTCTTGACATTAGTAAGAAAGATTCTTCCAGGGTTAAAAAAATAAAGAAGTGGGTTTTGACGATGATGCTCCTCATCCTTTTACTCCAAAGAAACTAAATAATAGTTCGCGATCTCAGCTTGTCAAAATCCTCCGTTTTTTGTCTCTGAAGAGAAGAACTTGGTGTACTGTAGAGATATTACGCAGCTTCTGCACAAGCTTGTAGTGCCACAGTACCAACACGAAGATTGGAGACTTTTCAGTGACAGCAGCAAGCGATAGCTGAAATGTGTTCTGCTGCACAACGGTAACCAGTTTGCCTATGTAGCCTCCGCTCACTCGACTACACTGAAGGATAAGTATGAAGAAGCGAAGTACTAAGTGGAGATAATTCGTTGCGGTCAGAATGAGTGGTTAATTTGTGTTGTCCTCAACTCCGTCAGCTAATCAAAAACCCAGAGTTTGAAAACTCAATGAAGGAAGTGGAATTGAAAGCGTGGAAGTCTTTTGTGCTAGTCATGAAGAACTTTCTTGGCAACCAGAAGGCTAAGAACTATACATAACTTCAATATGCTGATTGCCTCACAAACACCGGATGCAACATGAACATCAAAATGCATTACTTAATTTTTATATGGATTAGTTCCCTGAAAATCTGGGATCAATGAGCGAGGAGGAGGGCGAGAGATTCAATCAGGATATGAAAGAGATGGAGATCAGCTATCAGGAATGCTGGGATGTAGTCTTGATGGCTGATTACTGCTGGATGCTGAAGAGAGACATTCCTACTGCTGAGCATTCTAGGAGTTCGTAGAAACGGAATTTCATGCCCTGAAGTATGAAAAATAATGATTTAATATCCAACTTACATATACCTTCCTTTATCAATGTCTATTATTCAATGTACACTAATCGATTTGGGTAACATTTAATTAATAAATTATTTTTTTAGAAGACGATGTTTTTTTATCATAAAAACCTATTTCGGATGAGAACGATTTAAAAAAAAATCAACCGAAAATGTCACAAAAATGTATATGATTTAGTTATAAGATCTGATTTTTTTAAAAATCGAGTTAGCTCAACAATCTGATCCGATTGGAAGAAACGGATGCCATATTGGGAGTCAGTGGTGCGAAATTGTCTTAAATCAGTTAAGAAAACTTAGGCGACTTACAAAAGATTCTTTTGTAAACCGGTGCAGTCAATCACAACCCCGCTATCATTCACTACCCGTTGCTTCAGAGCATAGCATATCCACTTTCTCCCCTGTTCTAGAACCAAGCTGATAAAGTACGTGAATACCCTACTATGGAGCCAATTTAATCCACATGTCCCCCGCAGGTGGTTTGGGTATTCATATCCTCATACCCACGTAAGGGCGCTTATGATTGATGATTCATCTCAAAAGTACAAAATTTGACACCTTATACCCACGACCCGGAAACCCTTTCCATGCCTCCCCAGCAATTGTCATTCTGATCTTCATGACGATTTCATTATGCAGCAGTGTAATATCGTTAAAGATGCGAGGGAGGGATGACATAAATTACTGCGTTAGTTGAACATGTTTCTTCCCGTTATTTAACATTTATACAAATTGCTACCTATTTCACATCATTGTATATAACATAATCTATGTTAAATTATACTGATATTTCCAGCGATAGCTGTAGTTAGTAGATGCCTCAAAACAAACAAATTTACATATTACTTGCCATCAGTAATCACTTCAACATATTGCTTCTCATCAGTAGTCACTTCCACTAACTGCTTCCCATCAGTAATCATTTTAACATATTGCTTCCCATCAGTGGTTCTTTCAACATATTACTTCCCATCAGTCATCCTTTTAACATATTGCTTTCAATCAGTGGTCACTTCAAAATATTGCTTCCATTCAGTGGTCACTTTAACATATTGCATCCCATAATTTATCACTTTAATATATTATTGCCATAAGTAGTCGCATCAACATATTGCTTGCCATCAGTAATCACTCTAACATATTGCTTCCTATAAATGGTCATTTTGACATATTGCTTCCTATCAGTCTCCACTTCAGCATATTGCTTCCTATCAGTCCCCACTTCAACATATTGTTTCCCACCAGTAATCACCTTAAAATATTGCTCCACTTCAGTAACGACTTTAACATATTGCTTCACATTGGTAATTAGTTAAACATATTGCTTCCTATCTATGGTCACTTTAAGATATTGTTACCCATCAGTAGTCACTTACACTTATTGCTCCCCATCAGTATCACTTTAAGATTTTGCTTCCCATCAGTGGTTATTTTGATATATTGCTTCCTCTCAGTACTTACTTTAACATATTTCTTCCCATCAGTAATCACCTTAAAATATTGCTTCACATCAATAATGACTTTAACATATTGCTTAATATCAGTAATCACTTTAATATATTGCTTCCCATCAGTGTTCACTTGAGCATATTGCTTCGCATCAGTGGTCACTTAAACATATTGCTTCCCATGAGTAATCACTTTAACATATTACTCCCTATCAGTGGTCACTGCAACATATTGATTCCGATCAGTCATCACTTTAACATATTTCTTCCCATCAGTGGTCACTTCCAATCAGTACTCACATTGACCTATTGCTTTCCATCAGTAATCACTTCAACATATTACTATCCATCAGTAATCACTTTGACATATTTCTTCCCATCAAGGTTTACATCCACTTATTGCTTCCCATCCATGTACCCTTCAACTTATTGCTTTCCATCAGTGGTCACCTCAGTATAATGCATCCCATCAGTAATCACTTTAATATATTGCTATCCATAAGTACTCACTTTAACATACTGCTTCCTATCAGTGGTCACTTCAACATATTGCTCCCCATCAGTAATCAATTTAACATATTACTTCCCATCAGTGGTCACTTCAACATATTGCTTTCCATTAGTAATCATTTAAACATTTTGCTTCCGATCAGCGGTCACGTTCACTTATTGCTTCCCATCTGTGCTCACTTTAACATATTGCCCTCCATCAGTGGTCACTTCAACATTTTTCTTCTCTTCAGTGGCTACGACACTCACATCCACACACTGCCGCCACTACATAACAAGACCCTTGAAATAATCACTAGATGTACAGCTCCTACACCCACAGACTATGTATACGTACTCCATTGCTGAAGCTTTCCAAAACAAACAACATTCTCTACACTACATTGCAGCACAAACACATATACCCCAAAACATAAAAATAACACCTAACACTCTATACTATACTTAAACAATGTCACCTCCCCTTCTTCTCCCGCCCCAATTCAACATTCAGGATCACATAGACAATACATACATTGAAATCACTCGCCGCTCCATTTTTACACTAGCCAACAACACACAACTATACACTCTATCCTCTGACATGCACACATCCAAAGCTACCTTACATCGCAGGAACATGTTTTTCCTGTCCAGACTGAGATGTTGGCACCACTCAGCTTTCTAAGCTACTATACAAGGTAGGGTGACTCTATCGTGAACGTCTGTTCAGGTTGTAACAGATCCACCAACACCACTAAACACGTAATGGAACAGTGCATAAACCACAACCACTTACGCCGACAACACAACATACGTACACTCACTGCAAAGTTTCCTACATGGCCTTCTTCAGGGTCTCGGGACTGTTCGGCCATACAGCATAGAGGAACAGCAACAACAACAATAACATTGAAGTAAATATTGTATTCAGCGAGAAAATACGGTAAAAAAAGAAAGTACTGTCTACAATGGCTGAAAATTACCACGCGATCGTTCTGCTTGTTGATGACTGGATGATCGTATCGACCGTGAAGGTTTTTTCATCCGAAAAAAAATAAGAATTCGATCGCCATGACTCTTCAAGTCGTTGATGGCGACGACAGTACTCCGGACGGTGTTTTCGCATATGGTCGGTGAGCAGAAGGCTTTCCACTCACCTCAATCTCTTGCCACCCTCCAACTTGGCGGCCCTGGACAATGTGACCACCGAGATGTTCTTTTTCTTCGCGAGCGCAGACGTTTTGAGCTTCGGAGGAGTTTCAAAGGTCTTTCTCACAGCCAAACGGTTGACAACTTGAGTTCTGCCTGAACGAGGTGGATCTCTGAGGTCTTCCTCTTTCTTGAGCCTCTCCTCGATTCTGTGAACGATCATTTGGCTGACGTTGTGCCACTTGGCGATGTGATTTGTTGTGGCTCACCCGCAAGAGAGCAGATATCACGATTCTTTTCACTTCCATTTTGACACACTTGCACACAATGGAAAAGACGTTTTAATAACACATGCTTTAGAAATGGAACTTTAAGTTTGTTTGACGGAACCTTTTGTATCACACACGTAAACCACTCGAAAGATTTAAAAAACGGAGTGTAACAGAACCTTTTCAAAATCCGGTACAACGAGGAAGTAGTATATGCAAAATATAAGTACTGTATAGAAGAAAGAAATACTGTATGTAACAAAGAAGTCCTGTATACAACGAGGAAGTATTATAACGAAAAGGTACTGTATACAATGAGCTTACATACATTAATAATAATAATAATAATAATAATAGGTATTTATAATGCGCCCTTCAGGGCTGTTAGCCTTCCCAGAGCGCAGGTTGTGTAGCGAGTATAAAGAAAGTTACAGGGGAGAGAAGGCAATCCTGAAGAGATGAGTCTTCAGGAGACGTTTAAAAGTAGCAAGGGAGGGAGAGGATCGGACTTCGGCAAGAAGAGCATTCCAGAGTCTAGGAGCACAAATTGGAGAAGGAACGGTCACCCATCGAGCAGACGACAGAACGAGGAGTGTTCAGGAGGGAAGCGAGGTTAGACCGGAGTGCCCGAAGAGTTATTAAATGGGTGGTTTTCATGCGTGTGATAAAAATAATGGCTGTATAGTTCGCGTGGACATTGTATTTGTAGTCGTTTTTCCAAACTTACATTTGTGCGGCTGTTTTTTATCTTCCAACTTTGATGAATATTTTAGGAGCATAAAAAGCCTTCAAAATAACGCATAAAACAGATGTTTAAAAGTTTTGAGACCATTATTTATTTTTATTATTTTATTAGTTTTTCAAATGTACGTAATAAAAATAATTATTATAATATTTAAATTATTCATGTTTATTAAAAAGTTAGCATTTAAAGAAAAAAAATAGCGCTCTAGTCCTGATCCTGTATTAAAAAAAGATGAAAAAACTGCATCCCTTCGTTAAATCCAAATAGCGCTCTAGTCCTGATGCTGTAGAAGATGACTTTCAGTCCTTGGAGCTTTATTATTCGATCTAAAGTGTAAAATGATAGCAAATATGGGTAAAATAAATGAAGTTGTGTAATTATAATGTTTCGTATTATTTATTTTGTAAAAATTAATGTTTAAACCTTTTTCAATGCTAAAAATTGTTCTTTCCAAAGCAGAGCGTGTAACCATTGTTGTTCCACACCAAAGCGACTTGAAATGCGAGGAGATAGTTGCTAAGGGTATTGAATCAAATAGTACCATATTCAGGATCATTAATGACCATACAAAGACTGGTTACGCTTCTGTGAAGAAGTTTTCTGTACGCAAAAGAGTTTCAAATGAACACCAAGATCGCCTTATGGCAAGGTGCTCAAGGATCCGGTTGCCTTCAACGCCAAGCTTGCTCCCGATTGGAAAGAAATAGGGTGAACGCTTCAACGCGCATAGTAAGGTGAAGACTTTGTGACAAAGGTCTCAAGTCTAGAAGGGCTGCGAAGATCCTCATCTCACCAATAAAAACCTTATGAATAGGTTCCACTTTTGCCTTAAATATAAAGAATGGACTGTTTAAGACTAAGGCAAAGTGATATTCTCGGATAGAGTTCCCTTTCGTTGGTTTGGAGCTTCTGGAAGATCTCTCGTTAGGGGGAGAAAATGGGAGCGCTTTGACGACTCCTATGCCGTGCCTAGGGTGAGGCATTCGAGTAGGCTCCATTTTCTGGGGCTTCTTCATCTAAGGGATCTAGAGCACTGGCAATTTTGCCCAGGAACATACCATGAACTCCAAATGGTACCAAAACATGCTTCATCACCACCTTTTCCAGGAGTTCAGGACCAACTTGGGGATGATAGCTATATTTTTCAGCATGATGGCGTACCTTGTCGCAAATAAAAAAAACAATAACAAAGTTCTTGGGTGAAAACAAATCGAACCTAATAGAAAATATATTGGCGATAATCAAACTGCCGATTGATAAACATAAGCCATGCAATTGTGAGCAGTTGTGGGTGATTAATGAGGAAAAAATGGAACAATATCACTTAAGATACCATCACAAATTTGGTCTCCAGTATGCCAAATTGAAGCAGTCTTGAAGAACAAAGGACACTATTGTAAATATTGATTGCCCGCATCCATTGACTGTATTTATTAATAAAATGGATTTTGCCCTAGTTTTTTTGTATATTTCACCTTCAAATTCTGATGCAGACATACTAAAACCAAATGTAACTTTTGATTAATTCTATTAATTTTCTATTATTTTTTTTTCGAATCTGAAAAATAGTAATTCATAAAAAAAAACAAGAAGAAAAAAGTAGAATGAGAAAACGAACTACATAATAAAGGCCCCTAGTATCCAATCAAGGCCATCCTGAGAAGCAAGAAATGGGGAAGTTACAGTAAACAAACTATATGAGGAGACTAATCAGATTAGTTTTCTTATAATTCGCTGGGCCCGAAAGATGATGTTAACTGTAATGTTAGTACGAGAATGCTCATACACACTTATCCACTTGTGTAATCAATAAAAAATATTCTTTTTTACTAGTTCTACAACTACGGGTATACAGTTATCTACATGTGCAACCTGGATCCGTGCAGAATTCTAATGTAACTCAAGACAATCGCCTAATCATACATAAGATAGGATCAAAAGGATGAGAGGAGAGTGAGAAAGGATTACTGAGGAACTCATTTACATTCACTGGCATAATCTTTTTTTTTTTACAGTCCCTCCTTGATCCTGGTTCCTGTTCATCTTTACCCACTACTAGGAAATATTTACACTTGAAAATTACTCTCAAGTCGATTTTTAAACATATTTACTGATGAGCTTTCCACTAGTCGTTTAGGTAGGTTATTCCTCGTTTGTGTGCTTTTTAATTGAAGTCATTTTTAGCTATGATCGTGTTGAAACGCTTGTTTACCAATTGGAATCCATTTTGCCGAGTGTCTTCCCTATCATCCATCTGAAACAGCACTGTATAATTTCTATTAATGGATCCTTTTAAAGTTTTAAATACTTCGGTCAATTGTTAACGTAATCACCGACATGAAATGGTGCCTTCGATCGTTTCATCTTGTTTACATATATATGTAATTATTATTTTTTTCCTGTCAATTACTCCTAACTTGGAGAGGATTTGCTGTTCCACAAATTCCCTCCCATTACTTTGTGTGGATAAACTAGCCAAGTCCTCAATGATAAAAAAACACTTACAAAGTGCTCGGTAAAATCTTTACCATGAGTTTGGGATTTTTAGTGAAACCTTCCTCTGTACTCTCGATCGGTCCTTTAAACTTTCTCTCATTAGCTTTATACTGTTAACGTAACTATGACAATGCTTCGGGTCATGTTTAGAGCTTTGTGCCCAGTATTTTGTTCGTCTTCTTGATATTTCGCTTAACCAGTAGGAAAAGCCACCCGTCTCTTAGCCAGGACGCCCTTTCCTTTCCTTACAGCAGGGGCGGGAAACCTTTTCAAAGTGAAGGCCAGATGTGACTTTTGGCAGCAGGCCGCGGGCCGGAATAACAAACGAAATCCCCACAGTGACCATATATATATATATATATATATTAGAATACATTATAGAAAAATTTTATTGAAAAACATACAAATGAGTGAGAGGGCTGGTGCTGCTTGCCATAAAGAAGCATTTCCAATGTCCGGCTCGATGGATGAGGCAGACAACAAAAGAATGTCACTGAGGCGGCGGTCCGAGAGTTGGGGGTGGGGGGGGGGAGCGAAGGTGAGAATTCGTGTTTTGGAGAAGAGCTGTTTGCAACAGTAGGTGCTGCCAAACATGGCCACGATGCGTTGAAGATGCGCAATGTATTTTGGAAAATTGCTAGAAGGGAGGACGAGGTCGCGGAAGAAGGACAGCGGAGAGAGGTGCAGAACTCCGCCTTCAGTTCATCATTTCGCGGGCCGGATTGCCATATTAATGCCGAACAAGGTGGCGGGCCAGACGCTAGGCCTTCACGGGCTGGAGGTTGCCCACCCCTGCCTTACAGGATAATAAAACCAAAATAAAAATTAGCATGACTATACTGGTGAGCCCAAGGGCACCAGAGCCCGGCCGCTTTGGAGAGGTGGGGTATTTTGTGTTTTTGACACCGCCCAGGTAGGAACCTTCGTCACCCCAGGTGAATGGAGACCCGTTCCTTGCCAGGGGTATGTGCAACTAACCATCGGCAGGATTCCTTGGAACAGAGAAGAAGAGTGTGTTTTGTGAACACAGAAGATGAAAGACAGCGGTGTTGTGATTTTTTGTGTGTGCGATAACCTGTGTAAAATATCTACCTACCACGCGATGGTAAGCATAACGCGTCCACCAATCGGTGGCCAGAACTCTACGTGCGCTGACGATTTTGTCCGCTCCCACTTGAAAATGAACCCGACACCTCAACGCTAAAAGTCCAACGTCGTATCCATTAGGCCAGCGACAGCTCCACCTACGAAGTGAGTTCCTCAATTTACTCCTGAGTCTTTTTTTTATTTGTTCCAAAGAAGAAGAAAGCAAAGGAAAAATAAAATAAAGATGAAGGGGAAGAAAGAGCAAATGAAACTGAAATAATCCCACGAGGTCACGCTCGAAGGCATGATACGGTAAGAAACGAGGAAAGTGGAATCACTAGAAGAAGTAAGGGTGGTAAAACAACCCCTTAAAAGAACCCGAACCCGCCCCAGTACTCCCCATCAACCTCGGATGGCCGGGGCTTAGCGGCGCATTTCAACTCTCTGGGAACAAGTTTGTATAACAAGAACAAACGCACTCGAACCCTCGAACCTACGAATTAAGCCCCCTCCCCCTTGCTACTAGGGGAGATGCACGAACGGTCCTCGGGTAACAGAAAACCTCCCCAATAATAGAGGGTTCGAGGTGGTAATACTAGAAAGGGAAGCCAATGCTAGAGAGGGAGCAAGCATGGGAAGGCGGGTTAGATGGCTACTACTGGAAGGGAGGAACCAAAAGGCTGCTACTACGTTCACGAGGTTTGTACTAGAAAGGAGATATAGTGATATATAAGAAGACTAGAACTACTAGCAACCCTACACTTCCAGCGATCGAGTCATGGGGATGGGTATGATATACGTCACTCCTCCCAACTCCCTCCTCGCTTAAATTGAAAACCATCTTGCAAACCGGATCTTTACAGCACTCGTATAATCCTCACAAAGAATAGCTTAAGTTAAAGTGGCAAATAATTCCTGTAGGAATCTCCTAGAACGTGGTTCAGATCTCACACATACACAGACACGTGTATGATATTTGTGCTAGTGTGTATCACAAGGTGAGTAAGGCCATGGGACGCGAACGCTGGTGGTAGAATAATAATTTGAAATATCGCAGTCTCTGTCCTT
Source organism: Ceratothoa steindachneri (assembly GCA_963969495.1). Classification (NCBI taxonomy): domain Eukaryota; kingdom Metazoa; phylum Arthropoda; class Malacostraca; order Isopoda; family Cymothoidae; genus Ceratothoa; species Ceratothoa steindachneri. The sequence continues at coordinate 120,963,684 of OZ018324.1, forward strand.
GCATATACCGAAAACAAACCAAACACCTTGGTAACCCTTTTCGCCCTTCCAAACCTCATTCTCCCAATCATATTTTTCATGCTGAATTCTCTGCTTACTTTGAAAAAAAAACTCCATATTCATCGACTAACTCATCCTTTTCCTCCGTCACCTGAACTTTCTCTCGCTCAAGTCTCTCTTAAGGGATTAACTGCCCTCCTTGTCCCTTTGAAAACTACCTGTTCTTTCTTAGACTCATTCATTAGCAGTCTTTGATGCCATTTACCCGGCTTGCAGTCGCCAGATAGGCGCAGAAAAAACCTTGTTCATCCTATTTACCTCCCTGGAATTTTAAAGAACTCCCTCTCGTCTGGAATAGTACCAACTGACTTCAGACACGTTATTGTTTGCCCTATTCTGAAGACACCGAACCTGAATACCAACTATCCCGCAAGTTACCACCCAATCTCTCAGTACACCTTTCCCTCAAAACTCATTGAAAGGCTGGTATCAACCCGTATTGTAGATCACTTCACCCCCTTTAACGCTGATGAGATCTTTTTCAGTCTTGTTTTGAGGCAGGACACAGCAGTGAATCAGCCTTCCTACAGTACATGCAACAGACCGCCATCTTGAACCATCCTTTGTATCGATTAATGGCGTCTTCCCTTTAGCTCCCAATTGAGTTTATATGCTGTCTGGGAATAAAATCAAAGCATATAGTATTATTACACATTTTAAAATCATATGTTCAATTCCTGTCTTATCCTCCCCACTTTGTTCAAGAATCTTTTTTGTTATCCTTGACATGCCATCTCTTTTAGCATAGCAACAATATTTCTTACCCGTTTCAACGCCAGAATCGTTGGTAACCCCAGGTCGACCGTCGTCTTCTGCCCACACAATTCATCCCTGCCCAAAAGGTTAATTTAATTAACTCATCCATAAACATTTCTCTTTCAATTGTATATCTGGCACATTCTACTATTACATGTTCCACTGTTCCCATTGCATTACTGCTGTATAGTTTACATTTATCTCCCAACTCATTCTATCCATATATTCTAGTATTGACCACCAAAAATATTCCGTCCTTGCTCTAAAGGGTAATTTGTTTCCTATCGTTCGACCATACATGTTCTCTACCTTTTGGGTTTTTTTTTTATTATTGTATATCCTTCAAGATTTACTCCTAATTCCACCTCCAATTTCCTTTGTGCAATTTCAATTGTTTTCTTCTTAAATGCTTCACCCATTTCCTAATCAGGTTCCAAAAACCATACTTGTTTACTATACTCCTAATCTCCCTCTTCAAAGTTAGGCCATTCACAGGAAACCTCTCTACTAATTAAGAAAAGGATTATGAGAACTGACTTCAAGGCACGTTAGATGGAAGCTATGGACGGGTAAAGCGTATAGCTACAGACGCGTCATTCCACATTCTAGAGGCTAACATCGAGAAAGCACGATTCCCGGTGCACTACACACCTATGCGATGAACAAGCTGGGATAGGGTAAGTGAATAAGACGTGGGAGGGCGCTGCGGCATTAAAGATCCTATAGAAAAAAAGTATGACCTTTAAGGAAGGTGATTTTGAATCAAATAGGAAGCTAGTTTAGACCACGAAGCAAGGGGGTTGAACGAGTGAAAATACCTGGCAGTGAACACTGGATGCGAAGTCATAAAAGAGTGAATGGGATCGAAGACGAAAGCTTCTGATCCAGTGAGAAGGGAGTTGCAGTAATCAAGAGAAGGTGCAAATAAAGTATGAATTGCAATCTAAAAACTACTGTGGTCGAAGGAAGAGCGGATGTGGCTAAGAAACGAAGCGCTAGTTGTTTTGTTAGCGAACCACATCCGAGGGAGGATCCACCACTATCACCTCAGTTTTCTCATGGTTGAGTTTTAGACATCTATCCGAGAACAATTAAGTAATGATTTCGTAATCGGACAGGGGATTTCTAAGAATCTCAGTAAATGAGGCTGGGAAGAAAGAAAGATTTGCGTGTCATCGGCAGAGAAATGGAATAATAGACCGTAACGACCAACTGGCCGAGATATATCACTCCCGATGAGAGTAGACTCAGTTCGAGGTAACAGATACGAGCAAAGCCAGTTAATGGTGATTTCAGAAACAGCTATGAATTTATAAGGTGATGAAGAGCAATGTGATTAACAGTATCAAATGCTGCCGAAAGATCGAGAAATATCGCAATGAAAGGCTCGGGTTCCTCAGATGAACGACAGAGGCGGTCACTTGTATGGGTAAAACAGTTCGTTACTCCGTTACTAACGGAGTTACTTTTAAATAAGGAGATAACAGGCCGTTACGTGAAGGTCGCCATGAATAGAGCAATGGAAGTCATATTAGCCACGCTATTGGCTTATTTAATAGCCAAAAGCCGACAACGTTCAGTGATGCTAATAAAGCGCACGTTAGCCGCGTAGGGCGTTTGCATAGCTAATAGCGCAAGTCGAGCTGCATCGTCACTTCAATATCATTTCTGCTCCAAGTTCAGTTGTGCAGTTGTTCCTTGTGGCACCGGTATCGTTTGTCTATCGTTCAACTCAACTAATCTTGATTCATACTCGAAATTACTTAAAATTAGCAATGTCAATCCATGACTAAAATGTGTTCACATTGCCGCTGGAGGTCGGCGACACCAAATGTGTAGTATCCGAGGCCGAGCACCATCTCAATCAGCCGGGCATTCAATCCTGTCCCCACCTGAAGAATTACTTGGACCTTAAGTGCTGGGAAGAGAAGAAATCTGGTATGTGTTGTATTGACCAAAGGATGTCGTCATCAAAGAGCAACTCAGCAGTCTGTCTCACTTGAAGGCGCATCTCAAGAAGAAACACCACTCAAACTATATCAAGGTAAGAGAGCTTAAAGTAGTTGCCTATATAAGTTAAATTTTGAAGATTATTGAGTAATAATTGAATTGCGTAGAATCTTAAGTTTATCCTCAGGCTTTGATGAGCTCACCAAGTTTTCTTCTGTTTGTTTCTATGTAGTTGCTGATTTTTGTGTCCTAATTGCATTCTCGAAGGTGATGATGTGATATTTTAAGTATAAATATTTATATTATATTATTTATTGTTCTTTCCCTTACCACTTTAATTACATGACAAAGAAGGCAGATATTGAAGTTCAAAGGAAATAATAGGGTAAAATCAAGTATACCGGTTACGTGGTAATTATTTGGCGCTAACAAAGATTTTTGTCCCAATATTTTTATACACGTAAAATTCTGTGACTGTGGTGCCGAGTGCGCGCCTTGGCAGTCCTAGGAAAGAGGCCATTGCATTCCTTCCTAGAATGCGTATTTACAGTACATTAAAAACTGTATTTTTTAAACTTTATTTTTTTTATTTACTAATAATAAATAAAAGTATATGAATATCTTATAAATGGAAGGAAATACATCCCTACTCTTCCTCTTCTCCAAATTGCTTGATGTTCTTTATTTATTTGCGACCTGTTCGATAAGAGGGTAAAGGTGTGCTTTCACTGCGGCAAACAGTGGCAAAGAAAGTCGTGTGACTCTTCCAGCTGCAACCTGTTTGCCTCATCTGCAACCAAGAGTGCTCGCTAACTCAGCATAGCCTAGGCCTCTGGCATCATCTCCTCTGGCGCATGAATCAGGCAGAATGGACAAGAAGATCGTGAGCTTCTTGGTGTCCAACATACTGGCTTCCCAGGTCGTCTACTCTTCATGTTTCGTCAGGCTAGTGCCGACGCTGATGTCCCATCGCAGACTGCTCTAGCCACAAGGGGCTGGATCAGTGTGTCTTTAGGTACCAATCCGTATCATATTATTATTTTTTTCTATTTTTCCAAAGTATTGTTATTAACTTTTTCTTAACATAAATACTTTAATTGCAGATAGCTGAAGAACGTCCGCTTGGTGGCCACCACCCTCTACTGTTGGGTGGCACTCAGCAAAGCCTACCTGGAGATAATCACGTAGTATTTGGCTCCAAGATCCGCCTTAGACAGCACGGCGTCCTGGACTTTCTTGATTCCGAGGTCATCACACCTTTGACGTTCTCGAACAGACCATGGTAGAAGTGTGTGACAAGTTCAATGTCCAAGGCAAGATGACGTTGAAGATGACGGGCGACGGCCGCAACTTCACTAAGATGTTCGTCCAATTTGGCCCTGAGAGTGCCATCGTGCCAAAGCAACCCGATGGCGACTCTGACAATGGCGATAATGGCCCCAACAGGGAGGATCATTAGGTCGAGCTCTCAATGGAATAGGAGAGGCACTCTAGGTCGTCAATGTTGATGAGATATTTGCTCAGTCCTTGTCTGATGGCGACGACGGGTACGAGAACGTCGTGCCCAAATACATGAGCTGCGAGGACTGGACTACAAGTTCAACTTTGTGGTGACTATTAATGCTGATCTGGCCATCAAGCCTCAGACAACCCTCAGGTACGCATAAATGAAGATCATATGGAAGGTGCAGGGTTTGTAGAAGCCGCAAGGCCGCACCATACTGGCGGTGGGTGCCATTCAAAAGGAACTGTTGATGAGGTGGTGGTATCCAATACCACACACTTGCACTCCCCGTAATATTCCGTTAAACTCATGGACGACTTCTTTGAGAGAGGAAAGGGTTACTCTAAACGATGAAAAACGACTAGTAAGAATGACTGGTTTGTGCGGGCACCCGGGACTAACGCTATTGGCATCTCTTTTACATAATACACAAATTGAGGTTTATTTTGTTAATAATGGTTTAATTAAATGTGACTAACGAATAAAGATTTCATACAAACGAAAATTTTAATTTACCCAGCTATAAAATACTTTTAGATTTCATTAATATTATTAAACTTATGAGTTCTCCTTACCTCGCCTCTATGCGAGGAAGAGAGGATGTCCATACCCTCCTCCGGCGCGTGTGGTAAAAAAGCGACTAAACCATGATAGGGGCCATCGACCGGGAAAACCGCGTACCAGAACGTCTTGTTCCCTGCGACAAGGGTATGCAATGGTGGTAATTGGGTGGGCTGTCGAAGCTCCCATCTAGTCAAACCGATAGTATCGATGATGTACACCGAACTCACATTGTTGAAAAGTGGCTGAAGATGAGTTTTTATTACTTGTGTAGTTGAAATTTCCAAACGTCTATTTTCCAGTGACGTACAGTGGCCACAATTAGTCATGTCACAATTTACGCTCAATTTCGTTCAGTGACAATTTAATATATAATAAATTAATTTAGTTAATTTTTTACGGTAGTGTGGTATTTGAAGCATTACTGTTGACACTATCCAGGGGCAGGGGGAGTGTGTGTGTGGGGAGGGGGTGCTAGGGGGCTGAAGCCTCACCCAGATTTCGACACAATTTGACACGTTTTTGTTCCAAAACAGGGGTGGCAAATTTCCCTCCATTTTTTCTGGTTTAATTAATTTTATATATTTATTTAATTTTTAATCATCGACATTACAAAATATTCGCATTAAAATTTGGATATATTTTTTTTTAATTTATATCCTAACCAGGCAATGGCTTCGCCACTAAGATTAAAATTTAAAACCTATAAAAAAAACAGCCATGGTTGAATTTTTATAAATTTTCTGAACTTCTCCAATTCTAATAATTTTAAAAATGTTTTTTATCAAAGTTATTTCTAATAATTCTTTTTTAATATCAAAAAACAAAATGGTGAAGTTCAGAAATAAATATAAGTATCGAAATTTTGTGAATTTTCTAAAACCCAAAGAATTACAAATGGTGAAGTTCAGAAAATTTATTTTTATATATCTTCTTCTATAACTATATTTTAGCAACGTGATATTTTGAAAGGGGGGAAATAGTTTAGAGTTCCTTTTCAAAATTATTATAATTGACGAATTTCAGAAAATTAATAAAAATTACACCATGGCTGCTTTTTTTTTAGATTTTAAATTTTAATTTTAGTCGCAAGCTCCCCTGGCGAAGCCATTGCCTGTCATTTACATACAAAAAATACACCCAATATGTTTCAGAACATAACAGCGATAAAACAGGAAAATTAGAGTGCGACGAACGCATTTCGTCTGAATTTAAATATGAAAATGGCAGAGACGAACAGACGATTCGGATGAAGCAATTTAGTGAAAGGATAAGAACATCAGAATTGATTAATCGTGGTAAGTGAGAGTAAACTTGTAGTGAAAGTATCGCTTCCGTCATAGTAATGATGCAATTCCATGAAATCCTAGATATTGATATGGTGTTATTTGATTAAATAGAAAATTATTGCGATTTCACCAAGAGAAAATAATGGATGGAGTCGCTCGAAGAAGGGTAGGCTTTACTAAATCATTCTTTTGCTTTGCGAGTTGTCAGCCTAATGTCAGATTTAGTCACAACAGATATATTTAGGGGATGTAAGTCAATTGACTGTTTGGGGAAAGTAAAGATAAACCCTCTCATGTCACAGGAGTAGGTTTATCCCTTCCCCAATTGACCAAGTAAAGATAATCCGGATCTTGTAAAGATGAGGCATCCACACTTTATTTTTACCCTAATAAACCTAACCTAACCTAAACTAAACTAAAGTAGCCTATTCTAGATTAGGTTAGGTTAGATTTTATTGGGGTAAAAAAAAACAACCTTGGGAAGCATCATCTTTACGAGATCCGATAATCCTCCCTAAAAGGACCAAGGAGGGTTAATTTCTCATCCCTCTGAGAAAGAAAAGTGAAGCAGGGACATAAGGATAAAAATGAAAAGAATATTTATTTAAAGCATTTAAATCAATTATTTATTAGTAATTAATTTAGGATTGTCATTATAATGGGTATAACCAAGGAGATTTTTGATGTTTCAATAAGCGTTAACATTGGTCACTGGGTACATGGTTGTTCCTGAGTGGTTTACTTTCGTGAGTGTCGTTGCGCTGCGTGAGTCATCAATCTCCATAGAACTCATCTATGAAGACGAGGAAGATTCGACAAGTCCGAATACCCATAAATGTGTACCAAGGTTCACGTTCTCGATCATCGTGGTTTAGTTTGGGGTTAAAACAACCCTCATCAATGTGCACAATTTTACGTAGCGTACCAAGTTTGATGGCTTGTGCAAATTTTACGAAGAGACTGAACATGTCAATAGTCATCTTTGAAATATTTAATAATGCTAACTCCGATACAAACATTTTACGGATACGATTTTTTCTTATGACGGCAAACTTTACCAAGTGAAGAAGATCCTTCCTAAAGAAAAGGCAGAAATTATATTGACTTCATCCTACTATCTTTTTATAAGATTTTAGTCGACAATTGATCAAATCTAATGGGAAAATGGGTTACCCTTGGATATTTGCAATATTCGATTGATAGAGAAATTTGGTGAATTTGTCTTCCTCGAAGTTAGTTAGCCTAAACTAGGCTGACTCTCCCCAGCAATAAGTAGTTATGGCATCTCCAATTGAAATTTTGCTTAACTGTTTCGAGTATGACTTGACCTAACTATTAACTCAGAAAAGATACCACCATGATCCTAATTATGCTTTTTCTCAAAGACTTCTCTTTTTTACATAGGTGTTATAGAAGCTCGGCTGGTTCTGGTTGCCACACAGAATGACACAAAAGCGAGTACAAAAAAAAAGGAAGTATAGGCATTTTTAAATCTCTTTCGGGAAATCTTTTATTTTCGATCATTTTTCTTATTGCGTTTTGATTTATTTCATTTTTATTAAGGTTTAGTAAATAAGAGGCGCTGTAATAACTTTATATTGTCGTTGAAAGTCGCTGAAAGTCTGTGAAACATACAAATTGAGGCTCCTGATAAAGAAGTGTCGCTAACAAAGTGGAGTTCATTCACGACCTCCTGACTAATTCGCGTATCTCCCTCCTTGGTCTCAATGAAACTGGGATTGATCAGAGTCATAGCTGCTTGTCGCTAGCAACCCCTGATCGCTACGTCTACTCCCATAACCCCCGCAACAAACGTGGCGGAGGGGTTGCTCTCATTCATAGTCTCTCCCTCTCTCTCTCTCTCTCTCTCTCTCTCTCTAAATACCCTTCCATCCCTCCCTCTTCTTTCTTTTGAGGCCCTTATCTCTCTCGAATTATGTCCCCTCTCTAATAACTATTGTGCTCTACCGCCCCCTCCAGCCCCTCCCTTGATCTTTTTCTTGAGATTTTAGTAACCTTCTCGCTAGTCTCTTCTCATCGGGTCATCTTCTCATTATGGGGGACTTTAACCTCCCAGTCACTAACCCTAATCTACCTGCCTTCCTTGAGATCCTTGACCTCTTATCCCTTACTCAACACGTTTCTTCCCCAACACACTGCCATGGTAACATTTTAGACTTTGTAATTTCCAACTGTCAAATTTCCAACTTGACCACTCCTATCCTGTCTAATGCTATTTTTGACCATTACCTTACGAGGCGCGGTCAATAAGTTTTGCAATTCGGATATAAGGAAACGAGATATGAGGAAAAGTTTTTTATTATTTTTCAATATAACTACCCTCGACTTTATGCACTTGCGCCACTTGTCCCTGAGGCTTCGAATTCCCGACAACCAGAAAGCTCCCGACTGCTGTTCAATCCACTCCTGGACGGCGAGCTGGACATCTCAATCGTCCCCGAACCGGCGTCCACGCAGTGCATCCTTGAGCTGGCGGAATAAGAAGTAGTCGTTAGGGGCCAGATCTGGACTGTAGGGGGGATGGTTGAGCTCCTCGAATCCGCACTCGCACAGGGCAACTTGTGCAACTCTGGCCTTGTGGACTTTGACGACGTTGAAGTCGATCATGGGGCGTGAGGTTTCTAGGGACCCAACGGGCAGAGACCTTGGTCATAGCCAAATTGTCGTGGATGATGTTCATAACACTTCCATGTGATATTCCAAGTTCTCGCTCGATTTCTTCGACCTTGATCCGTCGATTTTCGAGGATCATCCTCTCTACACGGGCCACATTGCCTCGTTGGTCACGTCTGACGGGCCTCCTGGACGGGGGTCATCTTCAAGGGACTCACAACCATGGCGGAACTCCCTATTCCAGCGAGCGATGGTTGCATAGGAAGGGGCGGTGTCGGTGTACACTGCAACCATGCGTTCATGGTTCTCTTTTGCATTCTTGCCTTCCTTGGTAAAAAATTTGATCACTGAGCGGTGCTCAACCTTCTCCATTGTTGAAAAATTTGTGACTGATGATCTGCGATCAGCTACTGCTTCTTAAATAGACGAGGCAGGAGAGTTCTACTGCAGGTCCTGACTTGTCATAACTTGTCCTAACACCCCCACAAACAGCCATCCCCCTTCCTCTGTTTTGCCCTACCGATTCGCAAAACTTATTGACCGCCCCTCGTATTAACTTCAACGTCTCAACCCCCACTTCTTTGCCCTCTCGGCCTCTTTTCATCCCAAAACCTTATCGACGGCTAGCCTCCATTGACATCCCATCCCTCCTTAATGATGGTGCCTCTAATTTAACCCCCCTCCCCGACGCTCTCGCCTCGCCTGACCAAATCCTCTTATCCTTGGCGCAATCACCCCTAACTTGCCTTAATGCCCACTCCCCCATTATTACTCCTTCGTCTTCTCGCCGTCACCGCACCCCATGGTACTCGCTGGAACTCCTACGCTCGAGACAGTCTTTGCCTGCCCATAAAAGAGCTCTTCGTAAAGCTAGCTCCCGTGGGCAAGATGCAACTGCTCTTTCGCTCACTTACCGTCATGCGACATCTCTCTACTTGGCTAAACTGAAATCTGCTCGTGAAGCCCATTCGCATAAATTGCTAGCCTTCAATAAGAATGACCCCTGTGCCATTTTCCACCTGCTCTCTTCTCTTACCTCCTCACACCAAGTCCCCACCACATCAGCCTCATCATCCTTTCGAAATTCTTCGCTGATAAGGTCATCAACCTTCGTGCCTCCCTCCTGCGACTGCCTGATCAGGACTTTCACATTGTCCCTGATCCCCCCCTCCCCTCCCGGCCACCCAACGTATTTCCTGCCGTGACTACTTCTGAGCTGTCTGCTTTACTCTCGCGCTCTAAAAAATCTGGCTCCCGGAGCCTCGTAACTCGTTCCCCCCCAAAACTATTAATCAAAATATTGCCTGTCATACTCCCAATGCTCCTCCACCTGTTCAATACCTCCCTTGCTACTGGTTTTGTCCCTTCTTTCTTCAAATGTGCCCAAATCCGTCCGATTCTTAAAAAACCGAAGCTTTACCCTTCCGACCCAGCTAGCTATCGCTCGATGTTTCAACTTCCCTTCCTCTCTAAGGTCCTTGAGAGAGTAGTTGTTTCGCGCATTAATTCCCACATCGTTACCTGTAATATTGATGAGACTTACCAATCAGGTTTTGAAGCTGGGCACTCTACCGAAACCGCTCTACTCAATGTTACTGATTGCTTATGTAGAGCTGCTGACTGGGGTTGTGCCTCCATCCTCATTCTACTTGACCTCTCCTCTGCCTTTGATACTATTGACCATTCCGTCTTGCTTGAGCGCCTCCACTCTTTCCTTGGCATTTCTGGCGTTGCTCTCGACTGGTTCCGCTCTTACCTTTCGTCTCTTACCCTATCTGTAGTGATTAACGATGTCTCCTCTGACCCCACTCCCATTCGCTTTGGTGTCCCTCTAGGCTCTGTCCTCGGCCCTCTCCTCTTTCGTATCTACTCATTCCCTCTTAGCTCCCTCCTACATAATCTCAGTCTATCCTTCCACCTCTATGCTGATTAAACTCAAATCTTTATTTCCTCTTCCCCCTCGACCATTGCCGACTCAATCTGTGACCTCATATCTGCCTATTCTTCTATCTCGGACTGGCTATCGGCTAACTTCCTCAAACTTAACCACTTCAAAACTAAAGTTCTTCTGGTTGGTACCCCCGCTCTAGTATACAAAGTTAAATCCCTCTTTCCCTACCTCCCTCTGGGTGGAAACTCTGTCGCTTTCTCTGACTCTGTTAGAAATCTGGGCGTTGTGTTCGATGAGCATCTCTTCTTCAAGCCCCACATCCACAATATAAGTAGATCTTCCCTTTGTTTCCTCCATAACTTCTCCCGCATTCGCTCTCACTTCGATCGCCAAAGTCTTGAGACTATTGTCCACGCCTTCATTACCTCCCGCCTTGATTACTGTAACTCTCTTTTTGTAAATATACCATCTTCCTCTCTACGTCCCCTTTAGCTAGTCCAGAACTACGCTGCCCGACTACTCCTCCGTCGATCTCGCTTCTCCCCTTCTAAGCCCCTGCTTCAGGAACTGGACTGGTTACCTGTCAGATATCGTTTTCATTTCAAGATTCTTCTCTTCACTTTCAAGGTCCTTCACCAAAAGGCCCAAACCTACCTTTCCTCTGCTATTTCCCAACGTCTCACCCATCGGGCCCTTCGGTCATCTCATGCTCCTCTCCTGAATATTCCTCGCTCGTCCCTCTGCTCAATGGGCGACCGCCCCTTCTGAGTCTGTTCCCCCTGCCTTACTTACCATTTTTAAGCGACTCCTGGAAACGCATCTGTTCAGGATTGCCTACTCACGCACCTGATCATAGCTCACAGACGAACGTGCGCTCTGTGAAGGCCTCCGGCCTTGAAGAGCGCATTATAAGAAATTTATTATTATTACTATTATTATTTGGCTCTCTAGCCCAGTGGAAACATAGCTTTTACTAGTGGCCGGATGGAGTTATAATACGAATCGGCTGAAAGGAAACGACTCCCAGTTCGGATCCCGCCCAAAAGAGCACCGGATGCTGCAAATTGTTTATTAAAAAACGCAAAACAAAACTTGTTTCCATAAGGGAAGAAAACAACTTGTTTATGTAAAAATGCAAATAGTTTGTTTATTTATATATAGAGTAACATTTTTCGACCTGAAAAATAAACATTTCAAAAAATTGTTTACATCGCTGAAAGATCTAGATTGTTTACATAAATAGAATTACTGTTTAGATCAAAAGGGGAAAAGATGTTTGTGAACAAAAGGAATATCTTGTTGATGTAATACTATATATTTGTTTATATAACAAAATAAAAAAAATGTCTCAATATATAGTGTATATAATTTGTTTACACAAATAAATGAAAGTCTTGTTTAAATAAACAAAGGAAAACATCAGCAAACAAGTTTCTTGATTTGCTTCTGCAAAGAAGCAAACGAAAAACTTGTTTACTGAACAAAAAAACGCAAACTTGTTTGCATGGTCAACGGAAAGGAATATATTAGATATATATTTTTTTTACATAAAATTTAGAAACGTCAGGCAATGGCTTCGCCACTCCCCAGAGAAGTTCGTAAAGGCAGATGTTAGAGATCATTTCCAATGATCCCTCGTTTGGTAAATAACTTGTTTTCTTTTACGGCATAAAATTTGTTTCGATCTACCTGAAACACCCTGTGTATATATTCAAAATCCTTGAATAGGTTTATATGGCCTCATAAGGCTTTGCTGAAACCCTTTAAATATGTCTTAAAATCCTTGAATAGGCTTATATAGCCCTATAAGGCCATATAAAAATCTTTGAATAGGCTTAAATGGCCTTATAAGGCTTTGCTGTTGTGTGTTGCCAAATAATAATATTTTTCCTCGCACGTTAATTGAAAGACGAATTATAACTAGAAAATTAACCAATTGTTAATGCTAATATTTTTTTCTGATATCCATCATTAAAAATCGAATAAATAAATAAATATATATATTATATATATATATATATATATATATATATATATATATATATATATATATATATATATATATATATATATAACTAAATATGCTAGGAAAGTGGCATATTTCTAAAAATTGCTATCCCTGTTTCGAAACAAAACTGTTTCAAAATGTTCTGAGATTGATGCTGAAAATACTGCAATAACATAACAAATAATTATCAGTAAATTTAATTTATTATATCTGTAAATGCCGTATCTAGTTTATTTATAACTAAATCTAACACAAACAGTACAGCTCTCATTAAATAATAATAAATTGTCACTCTATCAAGGAAATTAAACGTAAAGTGTGACATGAGTAATTGTGGCAAGTGCAATATCCAGCAGTATTTCACAAAGTGTGATCTGCGCGCTTCATCGCCACTGTAAGTACCCCACCCACCTTCCCACCAACACATGAAGGCCCTTAGCATCCCCTCCACCTCTCCATGCACACTATACACGATATCATTCACTTCCTCTTCACTCAGCCACTTCTCTTCCAAACATTCACATAATCAACCCACCCTTTACGCGGTCTTGCGACCGTTCACACACCCGAACCCCCACTCTTGTACAGTACATTCCCTTCACTACTCTCTCTTCTCATATGCCAATACCACTTCTCAGCACTTTCACTCACAATCCTATTCACACACTCCACATCATGAACACCTCTTATCCAGTCGATCTTCACTTTATGCACCTTTACCACACCGAGCATCCTTCGCAACTTGTCCATCCACATCTCTTTCACTCGAGATCTTTCCATACCACAGTTCCACTACCCCTCATCCTGCACCATTGGCACTAACATCCTTACATGCAGTTTCATGGTACATTTGTCACTCAAACACTCTTAGCATTCACTATCACTCTAATCACCCTAGAGAGTTTCCTACCAGTTAAAACCTCTTTGTCTCAATCGGCTTCATCTGCACCACCACCATTTACAATGCATCCAAGATACTTAAAACTTCGCATTTGTTCGAGGGTGACACAACGGACTTGGATATTACACTTTAGCCCCCTACTCTCACATACCTCGTCAAAAGCTTTAAGCAATTAACATTCCCAAATGTTTCTCATTCACAACCACCAACACTAGGTCATCAGCATATACAAACATAGTTAAAACCCACCCATCACCATTATTCAATTTCACATACCTTCCTATACGTACTTCCCCCAAATCCATCGCGACATTACACATCTTTGTCTTACCCTTCCCCCCTTTCCTATGTCAAACCACTAATTATGGTTATCTTACACTTTAAGTATATCTTACTTCCAACATAAACACTCCTCACGCCTTCTAAAAGTTCACCACTTATTCTATACATTTTTAGTACCTACCATAATGCTTATATATTTGCACCATCATAAGATTTTTCCAGATTCACGAACCAAGCATACATTTTACACCTCTTAAATTTTGTGTTTTCAGCTAGCTGTGTGTATGAAAATACTCTTTCCCACTCCTCCTCCCTTGTTCCACCTCTACCAATCCCTCAGTTATCCTTTTTATACGCCGAATCATAATTTTTCCTTACACTTTACCTACAGCAGAATTGTCCACCTGTAGTCCTTGCAATCACGTTTTTTTCTATTTACCCTTATACAACGATACTGCTACTGTATTATACCAATACTCAGGCACTCTTCTAGTTTCAAATGCCTGACAACACATCAGAGCCATTCCATAGCACAATCACCACCACTTTTTATCATCAGCAACTGTATCATCTAGTCCAGCTGCCTTGCCATTTTTCAGACTTCTCACAGCACCAACAATCTCTTGCATGCACATTTCTTCCATACACTAATACAGAACTCATTTTAGAACGACGAACCCAATCTCATTTACATTTACATCATCTTCATACACATAGTATACAAATCAATGTATTCTTACCATCTACCTTTTAGCTCATTGCTCACAATACCCTGTCATTCTTCTCTTCGATGTTCACTCATCTACACTTCTCCTGGTTATTCATCATTCTTACTCCTTCCAGAATAACTTCCTGCTCCCATCAGGATACTCATTCATCTTCCTGTCCCCATTGATATTCTCATTCATCTTCCTGTCCCCATTGATATTCTCATTCATCTTTTGTCATAATGCTTCATTTTCTGCTCTCCTAGTCTCTTTCATCACTCGTTAGTTTCACTTTACCTTTCTTTTTGTATGTATTCGACCGTATATCCCTGAAATCCGCATCTTCACTATTAAAGATTTGCAAGTACATTGCTATTTTGTTTTTCACTACTCGCTTCACATCGTCATTCCACCATTCCGCATTTTGCTTCCTCTTTCCAGTTCTAGCACACCCAGAATCATCATTCGCACTACCTACTCTCATTTCCTTAGATTTGTTCCACATTTGCTCTATCTTCACCCTCGAACTCATTTCATCTCTTCTACTCTCAAGCATTCTCACATATTTATATCATTCACGAACCTTTCACTTTTGATCTTCCCATAATTATACATCTTACATCTCCATCTCTCCTTTGTCCAAACCATCTTTGTGATGAAAGAATGTGTTTGCTACACATAAGTTTCTTTCGGCACAGAACCCTACTCCACTTCTCCATTTTATTTCTCTCCGCATGTACCCAAATCTTCAGTTATCCACTCTCTCATTCTCTCACTTATTCGCCCATTCATATACCCTACAATCATCAACCGATGCCTATTCCCAATTCCATCGATACTCTAAGTCATTCCAGAACTTTTCTTCCCCATCTTCACTTCTATTATTACAGGGCGCATGCATAACAACCACGCACACTTTTACCATTACAAATCTCAACTCCGCCTACAAATTTCTCGAACTTACACATACCAACACATCATGCAATGCCTGCCTAAAAAGCGCTAAAACAATACTTTCTTTACCTCTAACACCCCAAAGACAGCTGATCACACTCTATCTCACACAAACTCTTCATTGCATTTCATGTTTGTCTCACATAGAGAAAGCATCTGCAATCTTCCTGTTTGGAAGATATTGATTACCACTCCCCTCTCTCCCACATCTCGTATATCCACCACATTAACACACCCTCTCGGTTTATACATTGACGCGGAAAAGCTGGTATGGCTGGACAGGGTACGGGACATCTCCACTCATTACTGACATTGAGTATTGCGGTTGTGAGATAACGATTAAGGAGGTGCGGTACCCCAGACCAGTGGACCCATACCCGCCCTTAGTTGCCCTGTACCATGTAATTAATTAAAAAAAAATGTTTGAACAGATTTTATTTGTGGTTTCGATCTCTTTTCTCCTTTGTTTCGATATTAAATTAAAATTTTGTTCGGTGAATTTGGAATACACAGTCACCGATTTCAAGAAATTTTGATGCCTCCATTTCAAGCTCCGCCAATTCATAAGAACAATGGACATTGTGGCGCTTAGCGATGTCTGTCAACCGCATTGAATTAAAACCCTAAGGTGATTATTTCGAAATGGGAGCTTTGCCCCTATACCATGCTTTAATGATGTAGGGTGCGCACCATATCCTCCACTAATTTTAATCATCTAGTAGTATATACGATTCGAAAGCCAAACATCAGGTTTGAATTCAAATGCGGTTGCCAGACGTCGTTAGGCATTCTAATGTTCATTGTTTTTATGCTGTTTCTTAACTTCAGACATATAAGACCCGCCACCGAATGCTATTAAATAAATCATATTTTCTTTAATATTGAGTAATATGAAATTTCCCTATTATATTTTTATTCAGAAAAAAACCCGTCAAAATGCTAAATAAAACAATATGATGCTATTCCAATTATAAAGGTAGCTGTATACTAAATATTATTAACCCTTCTTTCGCATCGCATAAATTATTACGGAAAAAGGTTAATATGACTGTGTATCTGATGCAGCATGAACAACATACGGCAACCAATGGCTTGAAAGGTGCTAATAATATGTGAAATAAGAGTTAAGACCATTTGTATAGCTCGCTTTACGGTTATCAAGAAATCCAAAGAGAATTTCTCGAAAACAACAAACCTCCATTTATTTTGATATCATTTTGTCTTGAAGAACTTCCCACGGAGACACTAATACCAGCCTTGACCTTACTTCCTTTACTTCTTTTCCCAATAAGACACTACTTACCTGCCTTGACCTTACTTTCTTTACCTTATAGCTATTGTGATGGGTTTAATGACAAACTTGCTTAGATAGCAGCCATTAAACCTTGCTATATGAATTTAAAGATAAAAATGAGTTGAAAGAGAGAAAAGGTGAGGGAGGATAAATAATTCAACCGGGAAGGTTTCAAAATCACTGACTCATAAATTTAACAAGATTTATTGAACAACAAATAATGAAATATGACTAATTTGAAAATACGGTTAATGAATATAATATATATATATATATATATATATATATATATATATATATATATATATATATATATATATATATATATATATATATATAATGTTAAGAGGAATAAGCTATATAAGGTGGATATTATAGTGAATAAGATATAAAATATGGGGAATTACATAAAATATAGTATACTACTGCCACGACGTTTTTGAAGTTATAAATCAGGGGAACTTGTCTAAGGAGCTGATTCAATAAAAGTGTTCATTAAAATGCGCTCCGGATTCGGGAAACGGGAAAGTCTATTCTGATTGGTTAATTTCGAATTGGGTTGTACAAAGGTTTTGGTTGGTTGGTGGTTGGGAAGAGTCATACTTTGATTTTGAGGTAACCGTATTGGTATCAAAGGTCGTACAAAAATGGAGTTTTGGGTGAGATGCATAATTTTCTCAGACGGGAAATTGCCAACTGTCTCTTTACGAACTTTTTACTTTGTAGCAGCTCACAAATATGTCAGCTGCTACAATCCTCCCCCTCCCCAACAGAATTACCCAACCCGTTACAAAAAAATATTACCCGAATCCAGATATCTCCTAGGCCTTCTGACAATGCGACCAGACCGTGTGATGGCGCCGGTGGGCTGGCTACGATTGCTGGGAATGGCACAAAATGCGGGCGAGGCACTGTGACTAGCAAGAGTGGACGGATTCCCCGAGCTGGCGTCTGGCGATAGCATGATGCTCTGTGCCTGGCTTGCTGGTTGCGGGGTGACCAGAGGTGGAGGGATGGTTTCCTGAATGGACAGCTCTAACGACGAGGCTTCCTGCATCGAAAGAGGAGGCGGTAGCAATCGGGAAGGAGATGTGGGCGAGGTAGAGTAGATTAGGTTTGAGGTTAGATGATGATGAGATAGGTGAATCACTGGACCATTATTAGAGATAGTAGAAGAGGAAAATGAGGACTGCTCAGAATGAACAGCATCAATAAAGGCAGGTTCAAGTGGTCCAGAGAAACAGTATTCTGCTTGGCGCCAAACTGCAGTACATAGAATTTCGGCTTCCTAGAGATGACCAGAAAGGGTCCGTCATAAACGGGTTGCAATGAGGAGCGAGTAGAATCGCGACAGACAAAGACATGGAAACAAGTTGACATCTCTTTCGGAACGAAAGGTCTCTTATCAGCAGGCACTCTAGGGGCGGTAGGCTTAATCTCAGTTATTACCCGTACAAAATCGTGTACAGAAGAAGCAGGATTGAGTTGAGGAGGTAGAGGTCGGTCAGAAGAAGAAAACAATTGACCAGGCAGACGAAGTTGAGTACTGTAAACTAGTTCCGCTGCAGAGCAGGCAAAATCATCGTTCAAGGACGAACGAATGTCCAACAGAATCAAAGGGAGCTTGTCCACCTAAGTGATATTAGGATCGGTGGAGCTTAAGCTTTCCTTGAGAGTCCGATGCAAACGTTTGACTTCCAAGTTGCTTTGGGGGTAGTAGCTTGTGGTACGAAGGCGAAAGGAACCAAGCACTGGCATGAGTGCATCTCATTGGTGGGATTCAAATTGGCGGCCACGATTAGTCATGATCGTTAAGGGAACACCAAAACGAGCAACCCATGTTGAGACGAAGGCTTGAATAACTGTGAAAGCTCTGATGTCCGAGATAAGAACTGCCTCTGACCAACGAGTAAAACGATCGATCATGGTGAGAAGATAATTGCAACCACGAGAGTAAGGAAGAGGGCCTACTAGATCGACGCAAACGGCGTCAAAACGCGACAACAGAAGAGGAAAAGAGACCAGAAGAGCTTTATGTATTGTGGCGATAAACTTTGGCGCGCTGGTATGGCAGGCATGAGCGAGTCCATTTTGCCACGACGGCATTCATACCTAACCAAACGAAGCGTTGAGCAACGAGCTTGTGTGTGGCATTGACACAAGGATGAGAAAACCGTGATTTTTGTCGGAAATGTGCCGACGGTAAGCAAGATGAATGAGAGGACGATGACATTCAGGTAGTGAGTAGTCAACCACGATGAGCCTGGAAGGATTGTCCTGCAAATCGATCTCACGAACGACAAGTTGAAAAGAGTGACGCAGCGTTTGCGTGTCTTCATCTTGTTCCTGGGAAAGCGCTATTGCCACATGATCGATGGGCGCAATGCAGGAGAGTTGCCTGCCCAAAATCGCTTAAATGCGAGAGAGCGCGTCTGGTACGACGTTTGAAGAACCGGGAACATAACGAATATCGTTCGTCAACTGCAGGATGAAGTCAAGATGACGAGTGTCAACTGCATTGTGTACTGACGAAATACTACGAGAAGAACAAGCACCGGGCAAAGGCTTATGGTCAGTAAAAATGGTAAAGTCACGTCCTTCTATGTATTGTCGGAAGTGACGGATTCCAAGGTATATTCCGAGAAGCTCCAGAGAACGTACTATACCTCTTTTGAGAGTCTGAAAGAGAGCGAGAGAAGAAAGCAAAAGGGTGCCATTTTTCACCAACTTTCTGCTGCCATGTTGCACCTACGTCTGTCGATGATGCGTCGGAGGCAACGCTGATGGGGGCTCATGGAGAAGAATGAGCCAATTTCGCAGCTTGAGAAATAGCCTCTTTAGTGCGAGAGAACGAATCGCACGTTTCAGGAGACTATTCATGAAAAGAGTTCTTTGTGGTCTTGCTGAGCAAAGAGTTGATATGTTGCATGACCTTGGCACAATTAAGTATGAATCTGTGGTAGAAATTAAACATGCCACAGAATCCATAAGTTGCTTGCGTGATGTGGGCTGAGAAAAGTTGTGCATCACGGTAACTTTATCTTCGAGTGGGCTAATAATCCCTGTACTCAAGACATGGTGACCCAAGAAGGAGAGTTGGAGGACACCAAAAAGACACTTGGAAGTTGGAGTACGATACCGTACTTTTCAAGTCAAGTGAAAACCTGACGAAGGTGAGACAGATGCTTCTCAAAAGACGAATATGCTATCAGGAGGTCGTCTATGTAGCAGCAGACGAAAGGCAGACCTCTCAGAACCTGATCCATAAAACGTTGGAAGATCTGACCACTGTTACGAAGACCATAAGGCATCCTGTTTATGACGAAGGAACCAAATGGCGTGGCGATAGCCGTCTTTGGGACGTCACCTGGATGAATAGGGATCTGGTTAAAAGCACATACCAGATCGAGTCGAGAAAATATCGAACAAACGAAAAGAGTAGAATTGAATTCGGACATATAGGGCAGAGGATATCTATCGGGAATAGTATACAAGCACTGAGCCACCTGTAATCATCTACAGCTCTGTACTCAACGGGGATAGATTTGGCCACAATATGAAGCGAGGAGGCCCAAGGAGATGTAGAAGGGCTAGCTATGCCAGCTTCCACCATGAAGGCGAGTTTATCTGGGGTTAATCAACGGGGCGGGAAAATACAGGCCCTCCAGCTGTCTCTATCCGGTGAACCACATTGTGCTTAATAGGCCTGTCTTTAGTGGATGGTATGTTAATTGTAGGAAATTCCTGTAGCAGGCGCTGAAACTGTTGATTGGCTGAAGGAAACTGGATAGAGAGAAGAGAACTCTGTGACGTGAAAAATGAACCCGAAACTGTGAGCATTGTAGTGCGATCGATAAGCTTGCGGTTACGAGAGTCGATCAAAAGGTCGTGGGCAGAGAGAAAATCTAGGCCCAGAATAGGAACGTCGACCTCGGCAACAATTAAGGTCCATCGAAAACTCTACGGAGGCCGAGAGCCAACTGAAGGATGCGCCTTCCATAAGTCCTTATATACGAGGAATTAGCGGCTTTTTAAGGATAAGATCAGAGAAGAAACAAGCTTCATCGTCCAGTGACGCCGGGATAACACTACATTGAGCACCAGTGTCACCTAAATATGAGAAACCAGAGGGTGGGTCATAAATGCAAAATGGTGGATCGACCTGATATGGAGGAACGTCAGAGGTGATAGACCCATTGATCATTTGCGTTCTCAGTTTAAATTAGTCGAAGAATTTGAATTAGAATCAGAAGAGTGAGTTGGAGCATTAGTTTGAGGACAGTAAATAGATTGTTGAGGTGAAATTGGTGGAATAGCGTTAGATTGAGGAGGTACTAGTTGTAAATATGTGCCGGGCTGTATATATTTTAAGGCTTGTGCACCATATTTGTTGTGGTAGAAGCACCAATTAGTTGGTTGAATGAAAGTAACATTAAGATTAGAAGGACGAATTTGTGAAGAGTGAGCATTATTTGATTGAGAGTGAGAATAGGATGATAGGTAGTATTGGTAAGGCTGTGTACAGTGTACAGCTACGCTACCATATTTCTCATGGTACCAGCATAGACTCCTAGTTTGAGAGTGAGAGAATTTAGGAGTAGGGGAATAGGCGAAAGAATGAGCAGGGAATGCTGCGCCTCACCTCTTGTGCTGGAATGCCCTCGTTGGTTTTGTCTTCGAGAGGACGAAAGGCGCCTGTCGCTCCGTCCACCCTTGTGCCCGTTCAGTTGCTCGGTCCCACATTGGAGTTTTAGTTTTTGCAGTTCTCCCTCTATCCTCTCCAAGGCGACAGCCAAGTCAAGTGATTAATGTGAAAATGAGGCGTTACACGGGTCCTGCCTATTACCAGAAGGCGTCGTTGGTAACCGAACCTGCGAAATAGATGGATTAGAGGGAGGAATGGCACAGTGTGGGACAGTTCCCCAGTTTACGTAAGGATTGAGATATATTATATTTGCTGCTTTGGCGATTTCATCCACGCTCTTGTGCTCACCAATCATGATGAGGGGCCTAACGTAGTCAGGAATCTCACGC
>OZ018324.1:121588008-121815508 GCA_963969495.1 Ceratothoa steindachneri
CTTTGATCAAGTTTGTCAGCAGGGATGTAATATAAGATCCTCCAGCTGGAGCTAAGTGAGAACCGAGAGAAAATGCTACTATGTCATGGGCAGGCCCGCCTAATTAGTATAGGGAGGACCGAAGGACAGAAATTCAACCTCCGAATAGGTTTGCCGCAAGGAGGGTGCCAGAGACCAGTTAAGAACCGAGCGGCTTTATTAACCTTAACACAATTTTCTATAACATCACGTATGCACATACCATCACGCATCTCTGCAAGCTCGCGTGTCTGCCGATAATAAATTTTGAGTCGTTCCCTTGGGAAGGTAATTACATTGCATAACAAATTTCAAGTCCAAGAAAAACAGTCTTCTTATGGTTTTATTATCAATTCCAATGTTCTGAACCTGATGTTAAACACCACTATTTCCTCTTATTATGCCTACTAAATATTCATATCTTCAGACTAAGAAGGTCGATTCCCGGTCCAATGAGATGTTTCAGCACGTGAATGGCGTCATTTGCATACGTTAAATTGGTGGATCACCACAAAATTGTATTAATTGTGATGTATATATAAAACTGCTTTAGGAAAGTCCACTCTTGCTTTCGGGTTTTTTCACTTATATTGTTATTAATGGATTTGAAGATGAAAGATAAACGGTGTTCATCCATTATGGATACCTAATCCCTAAAGCAGGGGTTCTCAAACTTTTAGTGCTCTAGAGTCCTTGAGGAGGTCGAACATTCTCCGCGGAGCCCCCACAATAAATTTACAAAGAATCAGGCAATTGGCTTCGCCACTCTCCCCCTACTACAGGGGAAGCTTGCGCTTCGCTACTAAGATTAAAATTTAAAATCTAAAAAAAAGTAGCCATGGTTAAATTTTTATAAATTTTCTGAACTTCGCCAATTATAATAATTTTAAAAAGAAACTCTAAACTAAATTTCCCCCCTTTCAAAATATCACGTTGCTAAAATATAGAGTTATAGAAGATATATAAAAATAAATTTTCTGAACTTCAACATTTGTAATTCTTTGGGTTTTAAAAAATTCACAAAATTTCGATACTTATATTTATTTCTGAACTTCACCATTTTGTTTTTTGATATTATATTAGAATTATTAGGAATAACTTTGATTACAAAAAATAAGTCATAACCAAACTAAGATGAAATTATTATTCAAATACTCCCAAAAAATCCCCTTCTTAAATTATAGAGTTAGTGATGATGATGATGATTAAGAAAAAATTAACATTAACACTTACCAATTTAGGTTATTGAGTAATTAAGATTATTTATTTAATGACTGGGATGCATCTGCTGTTTTGTACTTAAAAATGTTTCAAATTCGGAGTTAATTGAATAACTTGCAAGATTATGTCATCTTCTGCATTTAGCCGGTTTCTGTATTTAGTTTTCGTTGCTGGATACAATGAGAATTTTTCCTCGCACAGATATGTCGTCGGAAATCTCACTAAAACCTTTAGAGCTCAAACCGAAATTTCTGGAAATTCTTGCACTCAAGATAATCCCAAACTTTGTTAGTTCACTTTCTTTAAATTTAAATTTCAATTCAAAGTTTGCTGAAATAGTAATCAGCTGTTCTTTTAGAGACAAAGATTGCATGTTAGGAGAATCAAGAAATGGGTTCTGAATCCAGAGAAAGGTATCAGTGTCTGAAACAAAGTACTGTCCAACTAATTCGGCTAAAACAGTTAGATGCTGAGAGATGGAAACTTTTATATTATCCTGCAAAACAAACTCGTTGGAAAGAAGATATTGGCATAAATTTCCAAAGCATTCATATTTTCCATCAAGAATGCATTCTTTCCACAGATTTATTTTTCCATGGAGTGCAAAGATCTTCCCCTGAGCTTTGAAATATGTAGCCTTGTTGCCTTGTAATGAAATATTTGTTTCATTTAAGTGGGCAAAAATATCTGAAATATATGCCAATCTTTGACTAAAAGCTTCGCCTTTTAATATGAAAGCTAATTTGTGCTTTTAATCAGATCAAAGGCTGTAAACCTCTTCCTGCAACTCATAAGATCTTGCCAACACCTTCCCTCTTGAAAGCCACCGAACTTCAGTATGTAACAATAACGCTTTGTGAGTCTTTGCCATATCTTCACACAATAAGCTACAAAGGCTGGAATTAAGCGGCCTAGCTTTAATAAAGTTAACGATTTTTATCAAATCATCCAGCACTTCAGTTAAATCAGGGGGCATCCGCTTAACTGCGAGCGCATGTCGGTGTAAGAAGCAGTGAATGCCAACAATTTCCGAGTTCTTATTTTATTTGAGCCACAACTCCTGAATATTTACCCACCATCGCTGCAGCTCTAGCTGTACATACACTCGAACAGTTTTTCCATGACATATCATGCTCCTCAAAAAAAGATTCAACTAATAAAAATATATCTGCACCTTTTGTATGAGTTTTTAAAGGTTTATAGAAAAGTAAGTCCTCTTCAGTCTTAAAATTCTAAATGCAACGAACAAATACAAGTAATATAACTAAGCCGCAACGTCTGTGGATTCGTCTATTTGAAGAGAAAATGTTAGACTTTGTTTTACTCTCTTAATTACTTCTTTTTGACAATATTCTGACGTCACTGATACGCTTGGAAACTGTAGTATTTGGAAGGGGCATAGATTCTATGTTAACATAATTTTCGCCGATCACGTGATCACTGACAAACGATTTAAAAATTATTCTTTCGTTTAGTTCTTGCCTTTTATTTCTGAAATAATTAATATTTTTAAGTTGAGAGTGTTTTGTTTCTAAGTGCCGCTTGAGTTTTGCTTGGAAAAGACTGCCATTTGAAAGAAGAGTGCCACATTCTACACAAAGTGCATTTGGCTCTTCCTCATTACCATTCCAGGTGAAGCCAAAACTCAAATAACTTTCATCATATTTTCTCTTCTTAGAAACTTCCGCAGGTTTATTATTATAATAAAGTTTCGATGACGAACAAAATGTGCTTTCAACAGGTTGTACAGCGGCTCCACTTGTTTCAGTCGAAGTAGGCCTACTTTAGTTTCCTTTACAGTTTTTAACCATTTATCCATTTTAAGGGTATAAAGCAATTAACTTTTGAGATAATAAATATAAGTAATCACATTTCTTGTATTTGTATTAAAGTTGTAGCTACGATGCTTGGTAAACATGTAGATTAGCGGCTCGGCCGAAAAAGTGGATTTTTGTTTGTTTATATTTCGTTCACCCATGCCTGGATATTCATGCGCGTTGGATTCCTATTTGAAATATACCCAGCGCCATTTTTTTATATAAAAATGCCCGAAACTAACCAAACGAAAAACGCTATATACTGGGGAGCTGTGCCCCCCAGACCCCCTCCCAATTGATTGAAATTCAGGATCATAGTAGGCTGGTCTCCCCATTGTGTTTACCCCCACACGAGCCGTCCCCTTAAATTTACTCCAAAAACGTGAAACATATTGGAACACGGACGAAATAGTTTACGTCCCATTGTAGAGGAATGACAACATAAAGCCTCCCGGAGGGCCAGGCGGACGTATACAGTAAAGTCTCCCCCCCGCCTTGCGGAAAAAGTAGGAGAATCGAGCCACATGAGGAGAGTCGTGGGAATGTTAGCTGGCGAACACAGTCTAACTGCCTTCCCTGTTTGATCTCTCCGCCCCATAGGTAGTTGGAGCGACCATCCGTGTTAAGGTAACCACCAAAGGCCCTTAAACGGCGCTCAAAAGATCCAATTACCTACGAGAACCGTAGGCCCGTGGTTATATCACCAAAACGCGGTGCCAGTCAAAAGGCACGCCAAGGATGGTGACGGTTGGTGGTGTCTCTAATTAACAAGCCGACTTGGGCACCTTGGTGCCAACCTCCTCACTCCTCGCTCTACCAGATGCGGCCTTGCCCCTTTCCCTTTAGATGGGGCGGTCGTCCACCTATAAATAAGCCCCTGAAGGAAAGAGAAGAGATTATTATTCGGTGGGAGACGATAGAGGATCAGTTCGAGAAGATCGATCCTTCCGCCCCAGTGCCGAATTAACCTAGAACGTTAAGTTTTGTATCGGTGCCATACCGAAGAATCCTTTACAGACTTAGAAGAAGTCTGACTGGAGAAAAGAAAACCCGCTCACACTCGAGTGACTCTCACAGCGCAAGCTCCGTAAGAGTGAGAGAAGAAGAACCAAGCCCCAACGAGGTTCCATTTGTTAAGTACGGTAGAAATTCTCTCGTACACCCTAAAACTAGTTGGGTACCCGGCGTTAAAGACTAGGATACATATAGGCTTCAAGAGTATCCAGAAAAGGACTCTTTGAGCTAGAGAACACTACAACTCTCTCCGTCTTTTAAAAGTAACAGGAGGCAAAGTTGCAATAAGAAGTTGATATCGCCCTCCTTACCTCCATCCTATCTCGAAGAAAATCTATCATCGGCAACTCCAACTCTCCGAAGCGCGAGAAAAGCTCTCCAGTGACATCTGGCAACCCTTGATCCCTTCTGTCATGTAAGTTAGAAAGAACATTTATATTCGTATTGCGTTAGTATGAGTTTATTACGTTACACGATTTAACGGAGGAAGAATCAATTGTGCGTGAACCCCGTCATAATTACTAGTAGAAGAGTGTAATTTAATTTGATGTATAACCATAATCTAAAAGGGTCGCGATAAAATAACTAATTGGCAATTGGTTTATTTACGTGGAGCCTATTTGTTTATTTTTGTCATGAATAGATATGGTAATAGGCCCAGTGGCCAACATGTTTAGCCTCGGTTAGCTTAGTAGGTGGATATAAATGTGTTTACTGTTTTTTTTGTAGTTAATTGTTAAATTTTAAAATATATGTTTATTTTGGGATAATTCCTGGGCGTTTCACTAAATCCTTACGTGTTTGAGACGGCTCTTCCTTAATAATGAATTAAACGTTCTGACACTCTCTCAGCAATAAAATACTTAAAAAGTCCACTCAGCCAATATTGAAGTATTGTTGTCTTGCATAATTAATAGGATCTGGCCGGCTTCCTTAAAACAACAAAAATAGAATTGTTCGACAAAAGTATACCTCGACGCCCATCGTTCGAACCGCCAACCTACATATTTACCCGATGCTACAAATCTTACAAAAAGAATTATCGTATATGCAACAACTAATTAATGCGGCACTTCAACAGGAACAGGAACATGTATGGATGATGAAATTAACGTTTGGCAAACATACCGATAAACAATGTTGCCATATTTCCATTACCATATGACACATTACGGTTTGTGCCACATTTCACAACCATATTTGCCAGATTTCATTAATGCCATTATTGCTTTCTTGTTATAGTTACAAAATTCACCGGGTTAATATTTTAATAAATTAAAAAAAGGGCTCGCGGGCTCCGCACAAAGCACTTTGAGAATCTCTGCGTTAATTGACTGAGTTCGTCCTCTTTCATGGTCTTCAGAGAAATAGGGCCCACTTAGTCCACACCATACAACATCTTTGAGGAGTGTAAAAGTTTTTGAAAGTAGTTATTTGGCTTACTTAGTTAGTGACCACTTCAGAGAATTCTGTTTATTTTCTATGTATTTCAAGTAAACGTAACATTATCACTGAAAATTATGTTATTCAATATTAATTGTTTATCATCGCACATTTCTTTAAACCCGAGGCAAAATTATAACCTTCGGAGCTTATACTGCAATGGGATTTCTTGACGACATTGACTTTTTTGTATGGCTTTTAATTAAGATATTTTTTGAGAATAGTTCGCATAGCTTCTTGATTCAAATGTTTCTCAGCAGCGAATTTTCTCACCGACTTTGTTTCATCAGCATTAATTAAAGTCCTTACTTTGTCAATATTCGTTTCCGTCCTCACACTTTTCTTACGACCGGAATTTTCTTTATTTAAATTACGAATTGTTTTGGGTGCATTCCACTTGGCGTAATTTCTCTGGATTGTTTCGTTTTTTTTTGTCTAATCGTATACCATATCTTGTTTGAAAATGACGAATTGATTTGATCAAGGAACCATGTCGAATCATTAACTCCACGACAATCTTGTTGATAGCATATCCACCGCAAGCCTAGGCTACCTAAGCAGTAAGCTAGCTAATAAGATTGTAAATATTGTTCTTTGTAATGATACTTATTTCTACCTTCAAGTTTTAATAGCTAACAAATTACAGCATTATAAAAAAGGGGACATTTTTGGCTGTCACTAAGTATAAACTTGAGTAAACAAAAGCAAAAGAAACGATATAGGAAATTACTGTAAATGAAAAATAAATATTTTATTAATAGCAACGACCGAGGCAATTCATGTTCTAATAGAAGATACATTAGCAAATTGAGACTAAAGACAAAATGGTGATCAAGAGAGTATAATACAATTTCACCAAACATAATAGACGGAATATGAATCTATATTATAACGAAATGAGATATAATTTCTTCTGCCCAATGAATGGAAATGGAAGCAGTAATATGAATTTGACTAAACACAAAGGGTGATTGCGAAATGACCGACAAATATAATTAATTCAAACTTAAATGATTCCAAAATAAAAGAAACTTAATGAGCAATAAAAATAAATCGTAGATCACACAATTAACAGACTAAAAATACAAACAGCTGAAAGAAAACGAGCTTGAATACAGTGATGACGCACAGCGGTGCTCAGTGTTGTAAATATATAATTTTCTTTTGTGATTATGGCGGCATCTATTTATTTACATATTTCTATACTGTTTTTGTTTGTTTTTTTACTCTAACAATTATTTGAGTTAATAGTGAGTTTCAGAGTATTAAAATATTAGATTTTACAATAAGAAGAGAAAGGATACAATATTATTGATTGCTACGTACGATTCTGCAACAATGCTACAACTTTGCATTTATACAGGAAAGAACTCCACTAAAAACAAGGTCTGCTAACCAAAAGTCGCGTGCTCTCACTTATTCTGATTTATGATCTTACGACCTTCGAAACTTTCAATAATTACCGGACTAACCTTGGGAGGACCTTAGCAATTATATCATTCGAGAGAGAATGTAAAGCAACATAAGGATTTCAAATTTCGTTAGAATCGGCGGAATATGTAGGATGCTATTACCAAATAATTGCCAGGCTAACCTTGAGAGGACATTAGCAATTATATCATTCGAAAGAGAATTAAAAACAACACAAGAGTTTCAAATTTCTTTAAAATCGGCCGAATACTTATGATGTTATTGTGAAATAATTATAGGGCTTACCTTGGGAGGACTTTAGCAATTATATCATTCGAAAGGGAATGCAAAACAACATAACGATTTCAAATTTTGTCAGAATCGGCCGAAGTTATGATGTTATTGTAAAAACAAAATAATTCACGGGCTAACCTTGGGATGACCTTGGCAATTATATCATTCGAAATAGAATGCAAAACAACATAAGGGTTCCAAATTTTGTTAGAATCGGCCAAATAGTTACAATGTTATTCCAAAAACAATAAAAAGCAAAGCTGGGACCGACCGATCGACGACCGACATGGGGAGATATAAAGTCGCAGGCGACTAAAAATGGAAACATAGAAACTTTAAGAGATAAATATTTTTTTAATTATTCTCACGTAAAGTGAACTGGTCTCGATTCGTTTTTTCCTTCGAGAAACGTGATAAAGAAACAAGTCAAGAATGAATAGAATGATTAAGTAATATCTTTAGGAATAAAATCTATTGCCAAAAAGTTGATGGAAATCCTAAGAATTCAAGCTGGTGTTTAGACGTAAAAAATAATGAATAGTAATTAATGGCACAAAATATCAATGGATTAATGAATGTGCGAGAAGAATGGATAATTAGCAATGGAATTATTAATTGAAATCGAATTACGGACTATGACTAACTACTACCAGTCTGCATGAAGCTTTAAATGAGAGATCAATAAGAATACGTGGAATGTAGGGCCTTACTTATATAAAAGGTCCTATATATACATATAATCCCCCTAAATTTATTTTTACATCATGCACTGACCTAGTAAACAGGAAAATGCACGATAAATTATGGAATAAATCAGTAGTTTCCTACTTACCATACAAGGGATAGTTAGTACTACACAACTCAACTTGTTTATTCAAAATGTCGCCAGACAACTAATTTCCTGTTACTACAGTTAGTCGCAAGGTGTCGCGAGCTTTACATAAAATAAAATTTTATTTGGCGATATATATATATATATATATATATATATATATATATATATATATATATATATATATATATATATATATATATATATATATATATATATATATATATATATATATATATATATATATATATATATATATATAGTAAACCCTCGATATAACGAACCAAATTTCCTGGCTGAACTCATATATATATATATATATATATATATATATATATATATATATATATATATATATATATATATATATATATGCGGTTAAAAGGCTATTTTTTGGCAAACCAGTCTTCCTTAAAGCCTTCGGAAGGAGCTCTTCTCACATACACGAAAAGGTAGCACTTAAAATAGGCGTTCTCTCAGATAGCCAAAAATCTATCTTTCGATTAGCGTTTTTAAGTGTCACCCATGCTTTTCGAAGAGAATGGAAAATTTGTTTGATTCTCCAATTTCGCCTCGCCTTATAAATTAAGAAAAGGCACGCTAAGTAGCGGTGCGGTTGCGAGCCTCTAATTAGCAAACTGACTTGGGCACCCCAGTGCCACGTCAGCAATTCTCACTCTCCCCAGATGCTAACTCACCATTCGCGTCGTCCCTCCCCCTCCTTGCCTCTGTGGCCTGGTCACTTCCCCCTTTAGATGGGGTGCAATCCGCCTATAAATAAGCCCCTCAAAGAAAGAGAGAGGATTATTAGAAGTCGATACGCCAGAGGAAAGATTAGTTCGTGAAGATCGATCTTTCAGCCAGACAAGAAGATTAGAAGTCGATACGCCAGAAGAAGGGTTAGTTCGTGAAGATCGATCCTTCCATCATATAAGACTATTTCCGTGAGAAACAATAGGATCAGATTTAGAAAATCAATCCACCCCTTTTCGGGCCGTATTAACCTAAATAGTCAAGCTTTATATCGGTGCCATACCGAAGAATCCTTTATAGACTGTGAAGAAGTCTGACTAAAGAAAAGCAAAGCCGCTCACACTCGAGTGACTCTCACATCTCAAGCTCCGTAAAAGTGAAAGGAGAAGAACCCAGCCCCAACGAGCTCCCGTTCTTTAATTACGTTGAAGAATCAGCCCCCTCCTCAACGAAATTTCAACCAGCGGACACAACACTCCAAAGCGAGAGATAAGTCCTCCAGCGACATCCGGCAATCTATAATACCTCCTGTCATGTGAGTTAGAAAAAACATTTATATTCATATTGCGATAATAGAAGTTTAGAACGTCTCACGTTTTAAAGGGGAGTAGAAGCCATTGTTCTTGAACCTAGGTCATATGTGTTTTTAGACGAGAGTACGTTAAATTAATGTTTAACGCTAAACTAATAGAGTCGCGATAAAAATACTAATCGGCAATTGGTATGTTTACGGGAAGCCTATTTGTTTATTTTTGTCAGTTGTATCCGTGCGAAAGATCTTAGATGCCAAAGATAGAAATGTGTTAACTGTTGGTTTGTTATAGTTAAGTGTTCCATTCAAAATACATGTTTATTTTAGTAGATATCTGGTGTTTCCTCTTATCCTTATGTGTTTAAAATAGCTCTTCCTTAAGAACAAAACTACTGAATTAGCACTCTTAGAACAAAGCCTACTTCATCATAGAAGTAACTCACGCCCCTTAAAGCATACCGCTACAAAAAGGGTGTGAAAGAGTATAGTGATCAAAACAGAGGGTCATTCTACGACATATATATATATATATATATATATATATATATATATATATATATATATATATATATATATGCAAATTTTGTTGAAGACCATTGTGTATTTTGCCCTAATTAATTTCCTTTGGCAACTTTTTTTTCTAACTATCTATTTTGTCCCATCTTCCAATCCTTGCACATGAGGATATGGAAAAATAAATGAGGGAGACCCGGTAGCAGAATGCCTAAAAATGCTCACCCTCAAGCCACACACTCCATCTCAAATAAAGACACACTGTAGCATTATCCTTCGCCACGTCAATCCATTGGTTGGGGGGCACAGCATTGAAGAAATTCATGCTGAAGTGGAAAAAAACACACCTGGGCGAAGGTAGCTGAAATTATTAAGTTCAAAGAATACACGCACGTATTCAAAATCGTCTTTTGTGATACGGCAATGGCGGTTAAGGCCACTTAGGGGGGTATGCTCCTCTTTAACGTCCGTGTCTGCCCTGAGCAGATCGAACGTGGAGAGTTTATCGCCCTTCAGATGTGCTTCAAATTCTACAAGTATGAGGAGCACAGCACGGCCACCTGCCCCAGGGGAAACGTTCTTCTGTGCTCTATCTGCGCGTCGGATACACATTCTTGGAGGAGCTGTAAGAGCACCTCTATGAAGTGCCTGAATTGCGCTGGAGAACATAAGACGCTCTCCATGGCTTGCCCGGTCAAAAAAGAACTGTTGAAGAAGAAGGCTAATCAAAAAAGACAAGACGAAGAAAATAAAGTGAATAGCACCTATGCCAAGGTGTCTAAAGGTGCTGTTGCGGAGTCTAAGGGAAATCCTACATATATCCACGTCGAGAACGAGAACTCGACCAAACTTATGTGTTGCATCTATTATGCTTACATTGCAAATCTCTCCTCCCCGTGGTGCTTTGCAGATGAACTTAATAGAATGCTGACGCATAATGGAATGGAGAAGATGTGGTGTCTCCCAAACCCACGGTCGGAGGAGATTCTGAAGATTAGTCTCAAACCCCAGTGCGAGACTAACTGCCAGAAGCTCCCCACCCCCAGCAGCGCCCCAGCTGCCTCCAGGGATCGTAGGATCCAGGCTCAGGCAGCAAAGGAGGCAAAGACAGGCTCCGAAACACAAAACAACACGCAAATTTCACAGGACACAAACTCGATCACACACACACAGTTAGATAATGAGGATACGGTGACTGAGGTCTTGAGACCTGAGGTGGGGGGGGCACGTTCGCCTCGGTCACGGAAAACCTCACAGTCTCAGAGACGTCCGAGATCGTCCTCTTCTTGTAAGAGGGAATCTAGGCACGCTTACCATTCGAGAAAAATTAACTTGAAGGTAATCGCTGCTGAAAGGTCCCCTTTCCCTAAGGAGATAGATGTCCTTGATGTGTCAGAAGGAGTGATATCCGGAAGGTACAAATGACAATTCACCTCGGACGACTACAGCGAGAAACAAGTCGAGGAGGCTCTACTCCATGGCTTGATCAAACTGGCACCCGAAACCTTTATTACTCTAACGGACGGCGAATACAGGGAAAAAACGCACAGGAAAAACCATCACGCCACCAAACACTCCACAAGGACCCAAGCTCGTAAGATAATAAGTCCAAAAACAACATGACCACCACACACATTTAACTCTGACGGATGGACGCACAAAAAAAACACTATACGTTAACGTAATACGACAATGCGACCCAGACGTTATATTCATCTCAGAGAACGGAAGATTGACACAGACAGGATAAAAATTTTCCCATACAAAGTCTTAACCCAAAATCACAGCGAAGAACGTTTCGACGGATGCGAGATAGCTGTGAAAAGAGGTCTTGACTTCAGATCAATAAGTG
Organism: Ceratothoa steindachneri; assembly: GCA_963969495.1. Taxonomy (NCBI): domain Eukaryota; kingdom Metazoa; phylum Arthropoda; class Malacostraca; order Isopoda; family Cymothoidae; genus Ceratothoa; species Ceratothoa steindachneri. The sequence continues at coordinate 121,599,708 of OZ018324.1, forward strand.
GACTCGACGAGTCATACCTCGCTGTTGAGGTCCGTACGGCAGTGGGCCCCCTGGTCCTGGCAACAGGGTACCAGCCCCCAAGGAGAGGGTACTTGCCCCTTCACAACTTCCTGCAGCTTTGTGGTCACGGCAGAACCGTTCTTTTTGCCGGCGACCTCAATGCGAGGAGTGCTGCCTCAGATTACATGTCGACCAACCCATCAGGCAGAAATCTTGAGACACTTATTGAGAGACAAATTATGACAAGAATTGGACCAAACTTCCCCACATACATTACACACAGATCAGCCACAAAACCAGTCCTCCTATCCCCAGCGACTACCAGGCTATCCTTATTAAAATCTCAACCTCCCCCATTCAAGTCCTTATCCCAGAACGCAAGAGCTACGCTCGAGCCAACTAGGATACATATAAACGACTCCTCTAAAATTACAACCCTGGCCCATTAATTAATGCCACTCTAGAAGAAATTGACGAGGGGTTGGATAAAATTAATCATAATTTATTAAAAGCCGATAAGGAAGCCATTCCCCGAGTTAAATATAAAACTTTTCCTGCCCCTTCCTGGACCCCTAGAATGAAATCCCTCGCGAGGGAATACGAGGAACGGATCAATGAAGTGAACCTCACTGGCCCCAACATCACCACACACTGACGAACACGACGGATACGCGAAGAAATAATAACTCTCATAAGGGACCAACAAAATTTACTTTGGAACCATTTGATAGACGGACTAAACATAGAAAACGACTCACGTACATTCTGGCAGACAGTAAAAAGACTAAGAGGCGGACAGCCACAAAAGACCATAAATCTTAGACGTGACAAACCAAAATTACGGACGCGGAAGAAATCGAAGAGGAATTCAGGCTATTTTGGGCATCTATATTTAAGATATCCCCGTAAAAGAATGATGACTTTGATTTAGACTTTGAAGACGGAATTATAAACGAGTTGAATGACCAGATACACAGAACCCATCCTCACCATTGTGTATCGCAGGAAAGGGAAATGGAGGGACTCGGTGGTAGAATTACTGACGAAGAACTCTCAAAAACATTAAAATCCCTTCGTCAGCGAGCACCAGGGCGTACAGGACTGACAAGGGAGAATTTTATTCAAGCCCCGCCTAACATCTTATTGAGGCTCATGAATATCATGAATGCGTGCCTAAACGTGGGTTACTTCCCTGACCAATGGAAGGTAGCAAAAATGATATTCATTCCCAAAGCCGGTAAGCCACCGGACAGTCCAGCTAACTTCAGGCCTATATCTCTCTTGGAATTTGCAGGGAAAGTCTTAGAGAAGATATTGGCCAACAGAGTGAATTCGTTCCTCGAGGAGAAAAAATCTCACAATAAGCAGCAACATGGCTTCCGAAGGAAGCGAAGAACGGACACGGCGCTAGCCGTGTTCACCGAGAAGTTGGAAAAGGTAAAAGCTGAAAGACGCCACGCAAATCTGGTACTCCGCGACGTCAAAAAGGCCTTTGACAAAGTATGGAAAAGAGGTCTACAATACAAAATCCTACAACTGGGCCTCAATCCCATACTTGAAAGGATTCTATGCGACTACGTAATGGAGAGGAGGGTGTTTCTGAACATCAAGGATTTTAATGGCCCTCAGCTCGAACTCGAGGCGGGGGTGCCACAAGGCGGGTGTATACGAGGGGCGGTCAATAAGTTTTGCAATTGGGATATAAGGAAACGAGATATGAGGAAAAGTTTTTTATTATTTTTCAATATAACTACCCTCGACTTCAATGCACTTGCGCCACTTGTCCCTGGGGCTTCGAATTCCCGACAACTAGAAATCTCCCGACTGCTGTTCAATCCACAACTGGACGGCGAGCTGGACATCTTCATCGTCCCTAAACCGGCGTCCACGCAGCGCAGTCTTGAGCTGGTGGAATAAAAAGTAGTCGCTAGGGGCCAGATCTGGACTGTAAGGGAGATGGTTGAGATCTTCGAATCCGCACTCGCGCAGGGCAGCTTGTGCAACTCTGGCCTTGTGGACTTTGACGACGTTGAAGTCGATCATGGGGCGTGAGGTTTCTAGGGACCCAATGGGCAGAGACCTTGGTCGTAGCCAAATTGTCGTGGATAATGTTGATAACACTTCAATGTGATATTCCAAGTTCTCGCTCGATTTCTTCGACCATCACCCGTCGATTTTCGAGGATCATCCTCTCCACACGGGCCACATTGTCCTCGTTGGTCACGTCTGACGGGCGTCCTGGACGGGGGTCATTTTCAAGGGACTCACGACCATGGCGGAACTCCCTATTCCAGCGAGCAATGGTTGGATAGGAAGGGGCGGTGTCGGTGTACACTGCAACCATGCGTTCATGGATCTCTTTTGCATTCTTGCCTTCCTTGGTCAAAAATTTGATCAGTGCGCGGTGCTCAACCTTCTCCATTGTTGAAAAAATTGTGACTGACGATCTGCGATCAGCTACTGCTTCTTAAATAGACGAGGCAGGAGCGTGCGGCTGCAGGTCCTGACTTGTCATAATTGCCTTAACACCCCACAAACAGCCATCCCCCTTCCTCTGTTTTGCCCTACCGATTCGCAAAACATATTGACCGCCCCTCGTACTTGGATATGCCATACGGTACCGTTCACTTTCAATCGAATTGGCGTTAAACCTTGATGAGCCCGACTACAATTGATGAAATGTATCCTTTTTGTCAAGATTTCTACTGTTTTTTTTCTCTTAATTTCAATAATAGTTCTGTTTTGGGGTGCTTTGGAATGAATAGCTTAAAAGATGTTTTGCTTTTCTTAGCAATAATATACAGTCATTAGAGTTTTATGATTTCAACGCAGTGTTAGAATTACGAAAAAAATAACCTATGTGTATAAGAAAAAGAAGCAAATTTAGTTTTGCAGTGATCAGCTGCCAAAATCTAGGAAAAAGTAACAAAATGTCTAAGAGACATTGACGTAACTATTATTATGTTCTGAATCTTAAACAAATTTTTCGGTTATATTTAAATACTGGTTCTGAGAAAGAAAGCAGCTAATTAGCAAAAAAGTCTAGTTTGGTTAAGCTCTTTTTTCTTATGCATTTTGTTAATATTTCCGAGATTCTTGCGGGCCTACCTAAATATTTAGATTGGCGGCGCGAACGATGGGACGCAAACTATTTCGTCCGTGTTACAGTATGTTTCACGTTTTTGGAGTAAATTTAAGGGGATTGCTCGTTTGGGAGTAAACACAATGGGGCGACCCCCCTACGATGATCGTGAGTTTCAATCAATTGAGGGGGGCACAGCCTTCCAGTATATAATCCTAATTGTTTATAGAATAATGTTCTAGATAGGATTCAAACGCGCATGAATATTCCTGCATGGATGAACGAAATATAAACACACAAAAATCCACTTTTTCGGGCTCGCCGCCAATCTACATGTTTACCTAAAATTTAAATAAAGTTTTTAAAAAATTAAAGTTTATAATTACTTTTAATGAACAACATATTTACTTCAATTAACATTTATTTTTGTAAAACTTGAATTGCTTCCTCATCTTCAAAAGTCACCGCACACCACCGATATAAATATATATATATATATATATATATATATATATATATATATATATATATATATATATATATATATATATATATATATATATATATATATTATATATATATATATATATATATATATATATATATATATATATATATATATATATATATATATATATATATATATATATATATATATATATATATATATATATATATATATATATATTGGTCATCCTATCAATTGGAACCACTCAAACGACTTTATTAATAGAAATACTGTTGAATACTCATTCATAAATTCCTCTCATAACTTCAATATATTCCTCGGTCTCTTTAAACTGAACCCTGTCATTAAAAAGTTTATTTTAAATGAAATTGTCCTTTTTAATTCTTAGCCTTTCGAAATATTTAATTTCGTAGAGCTCTCGGAATATTTTGATTATTTGCTATACTTTGGTGTTTGATAGAAGTTTTTTACGCAAAATAGTATGATGTATAGTCTAGTGACATAGTAAACATAAATATTAAGTTATTAGATCGTATATTTGGTTAATATAACGAAGTTGTTTAGCATTGTTAATTTTTCGGCCAGGTTCTTTTGTTTGCCTTATTTTGCGCGGGAAAGTACATAGTAGCTAAATTAAATTAGTGTTTTGAAACCGCTACTAGGTTGACGGTTTAATTAGCGACTGATTTGGACTGTATTGTGCCTTAAATCTCGTTTCGGTCCGTTGATATATTTTTCGGATTTTTCTACAGTTTTTTTTTCACCACAGAATCAGCGAAAGCTAAGTTGCTCTTTTTTTTCTTATTACTACTTAAGTTCTTTCTTTGTTTGAATAAGTGATGGAATTCGGGGATGAAAGGGAGCATTAGTGTCGGAAAGTATGCATTGGTTGTGGTGTAGTTGGTGAGGGGTATACATGTGTTGTATGTGGCCTGCGTGAATGCATTGTAGATTTAGAGGGGATGAGAATGCAGGATTTAGACAGGATATGTAGGCTGGAGGGGTTGGTTGCTGAGCTCAGGAGGGAACTTTGTGTTAGACCTAGGGCAGGGAATAGGTTAGGTGGTGAGGTCGGCCAGTTAGATGTTTCAGGTGAAGGTAGAGGGCCGGTGGAGGAGGTAGGATATGATAGTTCTAGGGATAGTGAAGTTAGCCCCCTTAAGGGAGATTAGTTAGAAATAAGCCTAGTGAGGATGGGGGACAGTAAAGAGTGGTTAGGAAACGTGTAGCTAGGGAGGCTTCTCCTGTTCTTTGTGAGAATAGGGTTGCCTCTGTTGAGGTGGTTAGCCAGGGGGAGAATAGGTGTGTGAGTCAGAGGGACACAGAACCTATTAGCTTGACGAATAGATTCAGTGCCCTAAGAGAGGAAGTAACTGGGAGTGATATGACTGATGGGGGTGGGGGTGGAGGTAGAGTGACTGGTAGTTTGAATGAGAATAGGAGCGGGGATGGAGTTAGGTCTTTGGGGGTTCAGAATAGGAATCTGACCGAAATGATTGTGATGGGTGATTCGCGAGTTAGATATTTAGATAGAAAGTTGAATGCAAGTAGATTGAATGGTTTGAGGGTGTGTTTGCCGGGTGCTGGAGTGAGAGATCTGTCTGATAGGTATGAGGAGCTGGTGTCTAGCTGTGCAAGGGATGCGGTTGTGATTACACATGTAGGAGTGAATGATGTGAAGAAAGTAGGTGCATGTGAGTTACGTGAGAGGTACAAGAGGTTGATTGAAAAGGTGAAAGAAAGTAGAATGAAAGGTGTTGTGACAGGTGTGCTTCCAAGAATGGATGTCTCATGCGATTGAGCTGAATGATTATGTGAGGAGGATGTGTGAGATGGAAGGTGTCATGTTTGTGGATGTGTGGGATAGGTTTGTTCGAATGAAAGAAATGTATGCGATGGATGGACTGCATTTGAGTAGGAGGGGGGTAGATGTGTTGTGGGAGGAGTATGATCGTGTTATTAGGTCTTTGCGGGCGGGAAACTAGATACTAATAGTGGTCAGGGAATTATGAGAGGACATTATAGTACTGAGTACTGAAAGTAGAATGGACTTGGCAGATAACAGAAATAAGTTCCAAGGCAATAGAGGTGAGGTCATTCAGGTTGGAAGAGGTGCTTCAGGGATAGGGGGGTTAAATTGTTTCTATACAAATGCTCGTAGTCTTAGAAACAAGAAGGATGAGCTATTTAGTTATATTAGCAATGAGGATATAGATATATTATGTGTTACTGAATCATGGGTTAATGAAATAGAATTTAGTGGCACTATAAGTGAATTTGATTTACAGGGCTATAATATGTACATTAGTCAAAGGACGGGTAGGATTGATGGAGGAATAATTATCTATATAAAAAACAACATTGTTTCAAGTTCAAATACTTCAATAAAGCAGGATGGAGTTGAGTCACGTTGGATAGATATTAGGTTCAGTAAAAATAGAATGGTGCATTTGGGAGCTTTTTACAGGCCACCTGGGCAGACTGATGATATGGATGAACTAATGATAAGGAAAATAAGTAAGGGATGTGAAACAGATGCAGTTATTATTGGGGACTTCAACTTAGAACTCTGTGGGCTGAGAAAATATGATAGGTAGGGATAGAACAAGTGGCAGGTTCATAGAATGCTTTGACGATAATTTTTTGAATCAATTTGTTAATGAGCCAACGAGGGGGAACAATATATTAGATTTAGTACTTTCTAACAGTGATCATTTAGTTCAAGAATTGACTGTTGGGGAAGCATTGGGAAATAGTGACCATCAGATAGTTCGTTTTAACTTGGGAATTGAGAAGGGTAAAATAACCGAGAATGCTGTAAAAGTTCCAAATTTTCATAAGGGAGATTATGTAAAACTTCGAAGCTTGCTAAATTTTCTAGACTGGGATGTAGAATTCAGAGGTAAAAATGCTTATGGGATGTGGGATACTTTCAAGCATATAATAAATGTAGTCCAAGAGCAATGTATCCCAATGAAGGTCATTAGGAACAAAAGTAGTAAACCATTATGGTGGAATCAGGAGATAGCTAGAAAAATTTCAGAGAAGAAAAGGGCATATAAAAAATTACAGGTAGAAAATAATATTCAAAATTTAAGTGATTATAGAATGGCTAGGAATGAGTTAAATAAGATTATAAAGAAGAACAAAAGGGTGTCAGAAATTAAATTAGCTCAGGATAGCAAAAAAAGATCCTAGAAAGTTCTTTAGTTACTATAAAATTAATAACAAGTCTGGCAGAGTTAAAATAGGACATATCAAATATGAAGGGGTTGTGAGAGAAACTGATGAGGAAATAGTTGAGGTACTAAATGGTCATTTTGCATCAGTATTTACAAAGGAAAAACTAAATAGTCTTATGTATACTACTCATGGGCCAGGGAAAGAGGTGTTTACTACCATTAGTGTGGATTGGAGGACGATAAAAAGACTAATAGGTGAGTTAGATGCTACCAAGGCCTCCGGCCCTGATAATATTCATTCTAGGATACTTAAAGAAGGGTAGGAAGTATCTCAATAGCTCTGGATGAGTTGTATACTAGGTCACTGGAATATGGAGAAATACCCGATGATTGGAAGAGAGCGAATGGAGTCCCCATTTTCAAGAAGGGTAGTAAAGAGGATCCAAATAACTTTAGACCGGTTAGCCTAACTCCTGTAGACTGTAAAATTCTTGAGAAAATAGTTAAAAAAGGGATTTGCCAACATCTAGAGAGGGAGGGGTTAATCAGCGATGCTCAGCATGGGTTTAGATCAGGTAGATCATGTTTCACTAATTTACTAGACTTTCTGGAGTTCGTAACAAATCAAGTAGATAAGGGAGAGAATGTAGATGTAATTTACTTGGATTTTAGTAAAGCATTTGATAAGGTACCACATAGGAGACTAGTTCATAAATTAAAAATGATTGGGATATGTGGGGGTGTTTCAAATTGGATAGCTGAGTGGATGAAAGACAGGAAGCAAAGGGTAGTGCTAAATAGTGTAAAGCCAGAGTGGAAGGATGTTATCAGTGGGGTTCCTCAGGGATCAGTTCTCGGTCCATTATTATTTGTCATCTATAAAAACGATCTTGGAGTGGCAGTTAATAATAAAGTGTCATTTTTTGCAGATGATACCAAATTAGCAGCTGTAGTTACAGATATTGATGATAATTTTAAAGTGCAGGGGGATTTAAATAAATTGTTATCCTGGGCACATAAGTGGCAAATCACTTTCAACCTTGATAAGTGCAAAGTTATTAACATGGGAAAAGATAATAGAGAATTTAACTATGAAATGGATGGGCATTGGCTGAGCTCAGTAGAGGATGAGAAAGATCTAGGAGTAGTAATAGATAAGTCATTAAGGTTTTCTAAGCAGTGTATTGAAGCAAGAAATAGGGCAAATAGAGTGCTGGGTTCCATTAAGAGAAATGTCGGTTACAAAAGTAAGGAGGTTATTCTTAAACTCTGTAACTCTTATGTTAGGCCACATCTAGAGTACTGTATACAGGCATGGTCCCCACATTTTAGACACGATATAAACCTTCTCGAGTCAGTGCAACGGATGGCAACAAAGATTATTCCTTCCCTGAGGCACCTTGAATATATAGATAGACTGAGGGTATTAAATATGTTCTCGTTCGAAAGGAGGTGTGTGTGAGGGGATATGATTGAGCTCTTTAATTTTTTTTCTGGGATAGATAAATTGGATGTTAGCCATTTTTTGGAGTTAGATGATGGAAATCGGACTAGAGGTCACCACCTGAAAATTAAAAAGCAAGGGTGTAGGTTGGATTTAAGAAAATATTTTTCACCAATAGAATGGTAGACTTCTGGAACAAATTGCCGCGGAGGGTAGTAGGTAGTCCAAATTTAAATGTATTTAAGAGTAGGTTGGATGAGTTTATGGGGAAGGAAGGTTGTGATGGTTCCTAAGTTTTGTATATATTATATTGTTTGTATATATCTATAGCTGCATGTTTTAGTTCTTGACAAGCCTTGATTGGTGATACCCTTGTTTCTGGACGCAATCCTCTGGATGTAGTTTTCTTGGGAGTTTGGGTGCCTTAAAAAAGAGGCCGTTTGACTCGGATGACCTATGATGGGCCCTTGGGGCTTTTTTCATCCGTGAAATTATGTTATATTATGTTATATGTACATATGTATTCATAGTTATGTGACTTATATTTCTACATTTCACACACACTCTCACACGTGGATATTTTCTGATTTCACTGTTTTGTACCTGCTTTTAATCCCTCTTTTCTGATCATCAATTTCTATTTTTCGCGCCCACTCTCTTTTGTATCCTTTCTTTGTACGTAGGTGGAGTGTCACTTAGTTTTCTCATATATATTACTTGAATTCCTGTTGTAATTTTATATACAGGGTGTGTAATGTATTTGAGGACATGTTATTTTTACTATAGCAACATATTATTTGACTTTATATATTCTATATTTCAGAATTATCAATAGCAGACCCTATGGTTAGGCAAGAAATGAAGAGGCACGCAGTTATCGTGTCTATAAAGGCTGAACATAGCCATTTGGAAATAGCACGATTTTAAAAAGTCACTAGATCCTTCATCTAAAAAGTTTGCAAGGAGTTAGAGGCCAAAGATGGTTAAGCCATGGATCGACAATGTACGCAACGGACCGACGGTAGACCTTTTGTGTTTCAACAAGACTCGGCACCATCACCTAAGGCTCAGGCAACGCTGAAATGGATGACGGAAAATTTTCAGGATCGCAGAACCTCTAACATTTGGCTTCATAGCTCCCCATATCTCAATTCATTGGACTACTATGTGGATAGCGTAGTTGAGAAAGAGGTTAATGAGCACACTCATAACACTAAAGAATCACTAAAAGCTTCCATAGTCAAAGTAATGTCCAATATGAACAAGAATCACTTGATCCTAGTATATAAGAGAGTCAGACATCGCCTAGAAGTCGTTATCGAAGCTGAAGGAAACTTTATTGAATAAAATTACAAAACAATATGTTTATTCTTATCCCCACAACATTTTAAGCAACCAAGACATTATTTTCTGCTTCTAAGTCATTTTTGTGGAAGTATAAATCTGTCCTCAAATACCTTACGCGCCCTATATATATATATATATATATATATATATATATATATATATATATATATATATTTAGGTAGGAGGCCATGTTGTATACATGCGTTATTAAAGTCAACAGCTGTGGCAGCGTTATTGATTTTTACTTGCAATTTCTTGATTTGCCTTACAAGTCTCTTAACAGGATCTTCGAAGAGAGAGGAAATAGCCACAAAAAGACATATTTTATTCCTACACGTCTTTCGACCGCAGTGGGTCATCTTCAATGAAATATGGTAGTAACTCTTATAATCGATGGTATACTCAATCTTTGAAAATATTGGATAGTAATAGATAAAAGTGGGTGAAAATTTTAAAGTGGGGAGGGGGTATTTTGCCCTAGTAGGAGGGCATCGCAATCTTTTTATTTTTGAAATTTACTTTTTGTCTTATTCATTGAATGTAGTGTTTTCTTTGTTTTGTTGTTTATTTTCGTGTAGCTAGCGTGTTCTTCTTATTGTTGGTGTTTCCATTGTTATTTTACTTATTTTTGAGTTAAATTCTTGAGCATTCAAGCCTTTTATAGCTTTTAGCTCAGCAATTTACCTGTGTTTTTCTGATGATTTGTTTTATGGTTACTCTGTTTATCGTTTCGTTTGAACTGTGTTGATTTTATGAGTACCTGTTAGGTGTATATTGATGCAATGTTTTCTTGTGTACAGAGTTTAGTACTTGGGAACTGTTTACGATGTGTGACTTTCTCTCGCAGTCGTGCAGGAATGTTCAGTCTGCCACCTGTTCCCTGTAATTCCGGAATGACATCATTTGTAAGAGTTAACCAGAACCTTCTTCCCAATTTCTGGGTGAAGATGTTAATAGGGTCCAGTTTCTTCCTTGTGTGGAGTTCCCTCTGTCGGCGTTGGTACCGCCTTCTGACTTTATAAATCAGTAGGGATGCAGAGTTCTTTACTCGCTGCATTTTTCTCATTGAGGTCTTGTTTGCCGCTTGAGTCACTACTGCGGAATAGATGAGCTTAGCCCGGACGTACATCAGGTATATATTCCTAATGTTAGCCGAGCTAAGATCTATAAACCTGTATAGCTTGGAGAATTCTCTCCTTGCCAGGTTCCGCCTCTCCGTGTAGTGTCTCGAGTATCTGTAGTCGGAGAACTTTAGGCCCTGGACAGTGCCTTCGGCGGAGTAGCCGTATCTCCTCCCCTCGATGATTATGGGGCACGTCAACGTGCGGCTCAGTGGAACGACTTTGAACTTGTCCCTATCAGTTCTAATCTTCCATCATTTCTCGCACTGGTTGATGTTGTAGATTTCCGCTATGGTACGCGCTGCCTGATCCCTCGCTTTCTTCACCGGGCACGGGACGATCTCTATGACGTCATCTACGAATTGCAGATACGTGTCCCTGTGCACCGGTGTTAGGAGGTCGATGGTAAAGACCAAGTAAAGCAGTGGGATCAGGCAACTTTCCTGTGGAACACCCGCCTCCAGTTCAAATTCGGGTCCTCTGTGTCCTTCGATCATGAGATATGCCCTTCTGTCCATAACAAAGTCACAAAGGATCCTTTCCAGGATTGGGTCTAGCTGGAGGTTCAGGATCTTGTATTGAAGTCCTTCCAGCCAGACTTTATCGAAGGCCCTCTCCACGTCCCCCAACACAATGTCTACATAGTACCTATTCGTACGTCAATAGGCGATTTTTTTCTGTCAGGGGCGCTAGGGCTTGTCAGAGCCCCTTTTGGGGCGGAACCCATGTTGTTGGGGGTTGTGCGCTCCTAATTCGTTCAGTTGAGCTTGTAGCTTATTTGCTATGATATTTTCAAAGATCTTGCCGAGCATCTCTAGAAGAGAGATCGGGCAATAGTTTGCCACCTGGTCTGGGGGCTTATTTCCTTTCGGAATGAAGATGATTTTAGCTATCTTGTACCCGACCGGAAAGTTGCCTGTATTCAGGGCGGCATTCATGGTATTAACTAGTCTCTGAATGATCTACCTCGAGGCATTCAGGAGGTTGTTTTTCGTGATCCCAAACCAGCCTGGTGCCGTTTGCTTGAAGGACCTTATGGTGTTCATGGTCTCCTCGAGGGTTATTGGGCATCCGTGGCCAACCATCTCTCTTTCTTGAGATACTTGCGGTGGGGTTGGGTTCTATGTATCACTGTACCGAGGTCCACGAGCAGTTGGTCTTCGAATTCCTGGTCAAGGTCATCGTTCTCTTCAGGGGTTATAGCGAAAATCTTTTTCCAGTGCATCCTGAATCTTTTTTCGAGAGACTCTAGATCCTCAATGATTTCCTCTCCATCTTTTATTATTGTTCTGGTTTTGGTGGGCAGTCCCCTAAGTCTTCGGATTGTATTCCAAAAACTTACTGGACTGATCTCCCTGTCTAGCCTACCTATGATGTCATTCCAGATTTCTTTCTGTTTCTCTGTGATTGTGTGTTTTAGCTGCTCGTTTAGTTGTTTCATTCTAGCTTTCCTTTCCCGATTTGGGCCTGTCCTGCCTATTTCCTCGTAGATTCTTCTATGTTCCCGAGCGATTTTCCTCATCTCGTTCGTCCACCTAGGTTGTGGGAGCAGTTTATAGGAGATCCTGGGAACGCATCTCTGGTTGGCTTGGATGAGAAGATTAGTGATGGTGATTATCTCCTCGTCCACCTCTTTGAGATTGGCGTCTTCCAGGTCAGCTAGTTGATCACTATTCACCCATCATCACTAATATTCATCTTTCTTTTATAGAGGCCCCACTTAGGCAGATGACTGCTTAAGTCCCCAGCCCTGTCCCCCTAAGTGACCTGCTGTCAGATGTGAGGAGAAATTGCCAATCACGTTTCGTCCCAACTATGCCGAGCTGTTGCCACTGCATAATTGGGGGCATTGGTGAAGGCTGGTTTGAGGAATAGCCCACAGCCGAGAACAATGTCAGAAACAATTCTGGACAAGGGACGGACTGCAACCTCCACTGCTCATCACAGCGGGGTCCCCTTCCAGGACCATAGAGGGACATAAAAACCGTCTCTATAGTACGAGTATGTTGGGATGCGGTCGCGATTATAACATCCTCGGGGCGACGGCGTTGTCAATAAGTCCGCCATACAATCACATCCCCGAGAGGATCCCACCAAGATTCATCTCATCCATCTTATCATTCATCCTAAAAGGCAATTCCCTCTTCCGTCGAGGCAGTGGGCAAACGAGGGGGAGGGGCTCTCTTCTTCCCAAGGCAAATAAAATTTTAAAAAAACGTAACAACAAAAAAACATTGAAGAACACTTTGGTAGGTAAAGACTCAGAACAAATAAGATAAAAAGGTAACTAAGAGAGTAAGTGCACCCCCTCCTCAAGGGGCTGCACGCAGAAATGGCTGACTCAAATGCTCCAAGAGTACCGCTAAGAACCGTGAGTGGCTTGGAGAAACCGGATAAGGGGACGGTCTACAAAACTTTATTCGGAAGCCTAAACGTAGCTGTACTTCGCCTGCTAGATGCACCGACAGGCTATGTCGCTATATGCGAGAAAGAAAATGACGTAGAGACATTAACAAAAGAAGCAGTGATAGAAATCCTAAGGGGGAATAAACCTGTAACCTAGTAACCCTCCCCAGATCCAGGCACACAGAAGTGTGATCTGCCGAGAGCTGGATCCCTGGATCGGCCAACACTCCAAGGAGGAAATTAAAGAGGAGATACAAAGAAACCAGCATTGGGCGAGCGTTACCGAAGTGGTAAAGTTAAAAAATCGAAGAGATAACACTGACTATAGCAATGTATTTAAGATCATCTTCGGTGATACCACTATGGCAACTAAGGCGAAGGAGAGTGGACTAATGCTCTTAAGCGGAGAACAGATAGAAAGAGAGGAGTACACCCCAGTTCAAATATACTTTCGATGTTTTAAATTAGAGATGCATGCCACAAAAGACTGCAAGGAGCAGGAGATAACCTGCTCCAGATGCAGTGGCAAAGGACACGGCTGGTGGGAATGTTCGGCAGCCGAGGAAAGATGCCCGAACTGTGGTCTAAAACATGGGGCTATGGCTATGCCATGCCCAAAAAAGGAGTTGGTGGAAAGAAAAACAGGAGAAAAAGGTGGAGGGAATAAGGAGAGCAAACACCTCCTACGCTAAAGCAGCTAAAGCCTTCCCCGCAATGACAGTCGAAAATGCCCCCACTACAAAAGACATATCTGAAGGTTGGGAAATTTTTTTTGACCAAAATCCTCACGTGGATTATGTATGCGCACGTGAGAGACCTCACAAACCCGGGATGCGTCGACGACCGAGCTGAATACCATGCTCAAGAAAAATGGTCTAGAAGACATGTAGTTACCGGACAACCCTCCATCGGGGGACGTCCTGCAACTACACTATGAACCCGAGGAAGAAGCTCCAGCAACACCTCTCCCGCCAACAGAAGTTAGAGAAGAGGTAACTGAGATCGAAGAGAAACCACAAGACACTCACAGAACCAAGAGTAGAGACCCAAGGATAGAGGCCCAAAGAAAAAGAGAATTGCAGGCGAAAAAAGTAGCACAAAGAATGAAACAAACAGAAGGTGACATCACAAGCTCCGCATCTTCCTCTGAAGAGGAAGAAGAAGAGCAGGTCCAACCCCCCAAACAAAGCAAGAGAGCGAGATGCACTAGCAGGGAAAAGGCTCCTCAACAACCCAATAAATTAGATGAAGAAGAGCTTAATATGCGCTTCTACAAGACCGAACAGACCCCATTTCCAGCCAATCCCACCATTAGGAAGATTGTAGAAGGGGTAAGAACAGGACAATTAAAATGGACCTATGACGCGCAGTTGCAAGAGGCAACTCTAGATAAGGCGCTCATGGAGGCAAAAATCAAATTACATACAGACTCCTGCCTCACCATAAGTGAAACAGAATTTGGAAAAATACGAAATGGAAGAAACAGAATAGACAAAAGTAAAGGAGAACGCACACTCACATAGGACACAAGAACACAAAACAAACAAAACATGGAAAACACTAACAACAAGTTAAAAATACTCACACAAAACACCAACGGGTAGGAAGGAAAATCCATCCAATATGGAAACATTCCGTATGGTCGATCCTGACCTGATCCTTATATCTGAACATGGTGTAAACACTGAAACAACCTCAATAAAAATACCAAATTAAACTGTGATCACAAAAAATAACATACACAAGAAAGATACGATGGCGTAGCACCCGCTATCCGGAAAAACATTACATACAAAACACTTCCAGACTTAGAAGAATCATTCGTGGCTGTCGAAATCCCAACCCTGGTAGGAGGCCTAACTGTGGCAGCGGCCTATCAGCCGCCCCGCCGAGAATACCTTCCCATTCCCAATTTATTCAACATCTTTGAGGGAGGAAAAATAGGAATTGATAGGTGGACACCTAAACGCCTGTTGCGCAGCTTCTGGTTACGGTCGCACTAACCAGAGGGGAAAGAACCTGGAACTACTCATCGAAAGAGATAGACTCCAGAGGGTAGGACCGGATTTGCCGACTTACCTAACGCTATGTACGGCAACCAAACTGGACATAGTGTTAGCGAACCGCAACTTCCCCTTTAACATCAGCAACGAGCTCGGACCTGTAGTACCGAGCGACCATATCCCGATCTTAACTCCTATAATCGATGGTATATTCACTCTTAGAAAAAATTGGAATAGTAGTAGATAAAAGTGGGTAAAATTTTTGAAGTGGGGAGGGGAGTTTTGCCCTAGTAGGAGGACATCGCCGTCTTTTTACTTTTTGAAATTTCCTTTACTTATTCATTGTACATATGTAGTGTCTACTATTGGTTTATTTTCGTGTAGCTGGCGTGTTCTTCGTATTTTTCGTGTTTCTATTGTTATTTTACTTATTTTTAGTTAATTTTTTGAGCATTCAAGCCTTTTATAGCTTTTGGCTCGGCAATTTACCTGTGTTATCATGTTTTGTTTTATGGTTACTCTGTATTTGTTTCGTTTAGACTGTGTTGTTTTATGTGTATCTGTTATGTGTATATAGATGCAATGTTTTCTTGTGTACAGTGTTTGGTACTTGGGAATGAATTGGTTACGACGTGTGACTTCCTCACGCAGTCGTGCAGGAATGTTTAGTCTGCCACCTGTTCCCTGTAATTCCGGAATGACATCATTTGTAAGAGTTAACCAGAACCTTCTTTCCAATTTCTGGGTGAAGATGTTGATGGGGTCCAGTTTCTTCCTTGTGTGGAGTTCCTTCTGACAGCGTTGGTCCCGCCTTCTGACTTTGTTTATCAGTAGGTATGCAGAGTTCTGTATTCACTGCATTTTTCTCATTGAGGTCTTGTTTGCCGCATGAGTCACTACTGCGGAATAGATAAGCTTAGCCCTGACATACATCAGGTATATCTTCGCAATGTTGGCCGAGCTAAGGTCTTTAAACCTGTATAGCTTGGAGAATTCTCTCCTTGCCAGGTTCCGCCTCTCCGTGTAGTATCTCGAGTATCTGTGGTCAGCGAACTTTAGGCCCAGGACAGTGCCTTCGGCGGAGTAGCCGTATCTCCTTCCCCCGATGATTATGGGGTACGTCAACGCGCAGTTTAGTGAAACGATCTTGAACTTGTCCCTATTAGTTATAATCTTCCAGCGTCTCTCGTACTGGTTGATGTTGTCGATTTCCGCTATGGTACGCGCTGCCTGATCCCTTGCCTTCTTCACATGGCACGGGAGGATCTGGGTGATGTCATCTGCGAATTGCAGATACATCGTGTCCCTGTGCACCGGTGTTGGGAGGTCGATGGTAAAGACCAAGTAAAGCAGTGGGCTCAGGCAACTTCCCTGTGGAACACCCGCCTTTAGTTCGAATTCGGGTCCTCTGTGTCCTTCGATCATGAGATATGCCCTTATATCCATGACAAAGTCACAAAGGATCCTTTCCAGGATTGGGTCTAGCTGGAGGTTCAGGATCTTGTATTGTAGTCCTTCCAGCCAGAATTTATCGAAGGCCTTCTGCACGTCCCTCAACACTATGTCTACATAGAACCTATTCGCATGGCAATAGGCGATTTTTTCTGTCAGGAGCGCTAGGGCTGGGTCAGTGTCCCTTTTTTGGCGGAACCCATGTTGTTGGGGGTTGTGTGCTCCTAATTCGTTCAGTTGAGCTTGTAGTCTATTTGCTTATATTTTCAAGGATCTTGCCGAGCATCTCTAGAAGAGAGATCGGGCGATAGGTTTCCACCTGGTCTGGGGGCTTATTTCCTTTCGGGTTGAAGATGATTTTAGCTATCTTGTACCCGTCCGGAAAGTTCCCTGTATTCATGGTGTTAACCAGTCCCTGAATGATTTTTTGATGGTATATTGCACTCTTTGAAGGATTTTGGATAGTAGTAGATAAAGTAGGTGAATATATATAAAAGATTTTTAAGATGGGGGGGGGGGGGCCTAGTAGGAGGGCATCGCAGACTTTTTCCTTTTTTTTGTCGTATTTTACTTATTATGTTATGTGTTGTTTATTATGTATTGTTATTACAAGCTACTGTTCTCTGACTGAATGATTTGCCTCGGGGCATTCACGAGGTTGTTTTTCATGATCCATCGATAAGCGTACAAAAATTGGCCAATCATGGCACAGGAAAATATTAAACCCTTCAGACTGATCTTTTTCTATATCGATAAGCGTACAAAAATTGGCCAATCATGGCATAGAAAATTTTAAAGGGAAAACTATATGTTATAAAAACGTATATAACGGGGAGGGTGAGATTTTTTATATAGATTTTAGGTAAAGGAGGTAATGGCAAAGGTAGGTCGGGGAAAAGCACATGAAAAAATTTAGAAGGGAAAACTATGCGTTACAAAACCGTATATAACGGAGAGGGTGAGATTTTATATCTAAATTTTAGGTAAAGAGGGGTAAGGATAAATGGAAGACGGGGAACGGGGACACTATGCGCTACAAACGGAATTAAGTGTCGGTGCGTGCTGCTTCTAATTGCGCTCAACTCGGGGACGTCGATATGTTGGGAGTACGGTCTCTGGCTGGAGCTGCACGTTGATTGCCGGTTTCCTTGTTTGTATAATTACGGCATCGGCCATTCTTAACCTTCCTTGATCTTTCAACCTAATGATGATCGAGATGTTCTTAGTTAGCTCCTCGCGTTTCAAGACAGTTCCATGGGAGTGAACGTGCCTTTTTATCGTTCCATCTTGAAGGTGAGCTTTCAATCGCCTTGAGAAGGTTGTAGAGGTTACGCCAATGTACTTAGAGTTGCGGTGTTCGCAGTCACCGACTTTCAACGAAAATTCATACATGAGGTTGGTCTCCTGGACCTCACCTATAGGCGGAAGGCAGCTATTGATCATTATGCAGCTGCTCGTTTTTTTGGTTTTGTAGAATATAATTAGGTTAATATTTGTATTCGTGTCGATTGGTGTCACGTTCCAATGTAGGATGGTTTTTAGAGCCTTTTCGTCTAAAAAGCTCCTTTACCTAAAATCTAAATCTAAATATAAATTGAAATTGATGTAATAAGTAGGAAATGTGTGGTAGGTATATAAAGATAAAAAGAAGTTGAGTTTTGCCCTGGTGTAGAGGGCTTCTCTCAGGTGTTTCTTCTGTTAGTTTGGTTTTTCTTCCTCCCATTTATTATTATTATTATTATTATATATGTATTTTATATATATATATATATAATTATATATATTTTTATATATATATATATATATATATATATATATATATAATGTATAAGTAATAGAAGCAATAGAACCGGTAAGATCCTTGAAACCAAAGAAAATTCAGCGATAAGAGATCACGTAATAAAGTGTAAAAGTGATATCTCCTTAGAAAACTTTGAAATTCTGAATTCGCACAAATGCCCTATTACCCTTCGAATCTTAGAAACACTTTATATAAAACAGCTCTCCCCGAATTTAAATAATGATCTCTCGTCGGTTCTCCTCCTTGCTACCTGAATTCGTTTGGATGTTGGTAGCGGGGCGCAGTTTTGGTGCTTTTGGGTCGGCCGGAGCACGTAACATGCTCGTTGGCAAGGTTTGTGATTTTGTATATTAGGTTTTGCCAATTTTTCCCTTCAATTATTCGTTTAAAATTAATTTTAAAACAGTTTTATATAATCATTAGATTCATAAATCAAATCTCCCTTACCTTAATAGATTTTAGCAATTATACACTCGCTAACTAATTTAAATACTTAAAATCCTTCCCTAGTCTCTCTATTGTAAATTTGAGCCCCATTTCGAAATATTCCCTTTAACTATAAATTTGCAATTCAAAGCTAATAGTAGCTATTAAAGTTCTAGATGTACATTTAGCAGTGTGCCCTCTTAACAGTGCAAAATATTTTGTTTCGTTTATTTGTATTTTAGGCCTAAGAAGATGACCGTATTGTGGTCGAAACGTCGTCGGTAAATAAAAAGGATGATACCAGCCATTTTCCTCGCCTTGGGATTTATGTTTAAAATTAAATTTAGGCTCTCTAGAAGCAATCCACATCGATATATATATATATATATATATATATATATATATATATATATATATATATATATATATATATATATATATATATATATTAAATAAATAAATAAATGTGTTTCTTTCCTCCGTCGAGGCATTCAAGCCTTTCAAGTTTTTTGTTTGCTATATATATATTTTCCTTATTTCAAATATCAATTTATAACTCTTATTTTGCCGGGGTTTAGGTTGTTATTTATTTTTTTTTTCTTCAGCTTTTAGTAAACTTAAGTGTTTGTGCTTTTCTTGATCAAGTATATATTTCAAGTTGGTTTTCTCGGCAGCAGTTTCTTCCACTTGGGAATAGGGCTTGCCTGGTGGCGCGTCCCCTAACTGCTCTCGGAATGTCTAGATCAAAGTTCATGTTCGGGAGTATTTCATTTTCGATCTTGTCCCAGGTCTTTCTCCCTAGCCTTTGGAGTTTCATATTCAGTAGGTTCAGACCTGCTCTTGCGTGCAGTTCTGTTTGCTGTATATGGTCCATCCTTCGAGCTCCAGCTATAAGCCGGGCTGCTTCCTTCTGCACTATCTGCATTTATGTGAGGGAGGTGGAACTCGGAGCCTGCATGACCACTGCCGGATACATTAAGGTTGAGCGCACCAAAGCAGTGTAAAGCTTTTTAAGATTTTTGGAGCTGTATTTTGGCTAGGGAGATTCTGCTGCTAATATGCACTTTATATTCTTTGGGTGTTAAGTGCAGACCTAGGACTTTTCCTTCATTTCTGTACGGATATACTTCACCGTCCACTAAGACATCCACACGTTTTCGGCGGTTGGTCTTGATTTCCACTTTCGTTCGTATCGACTGATGTTATCGATTTCCATGGTTGTCTGACTTGCTTGAAATCCAGCATGTTTGTAGTAACTGGGGACGAAATGTGTGATGTTGTCTGCAAACTGCAGGTACATCACTTCCTCTCCTACTGGATCAGGTAAGTCCAGTGTGTACAAAAGGTACAGCAGCGGACTCAGACAGCCACCTTGTGGAACACCCGCCTCAAGTTCAAACTCGGGTCTTCTGTAGCCTTCGATCGAAATTTGGGATTTTCTGCGCATGATGTAGTCGCAGAGGACTCTTTCCAGGATTGGGTTCAGCTGGAGACCTAAGATCTTATATTGTAGACCTCTTAGCAAAATCTTATCAAAGGTCTTTTGTACATCTAGCGTCTACATATTTCCTCTCAGCTTTACAGCGGGCGAGCTTTTCGGTGACAAGGGCAAGGGCCGTGTCAGTCCCCCTTCTCTTGCGGAACCCATGTTGCTGAGAGCTGTGGGCTTCCAGCTCGGTCAGTTGGTCTTGTAACCTGTTGGCTAGAAGCTTCTCGTAGACTTTGCCTATAATCTCCAGGAGGGATATTGGCCTGTAGTCCACCAGTTGATCAGGCTTCCCTTTAGGTATAAAGATGATTTTAGCTATCTTAAAACCGTCGCGGAAGTAGCCCGTATTCAGAGAAGCATTGTAGATGTTCGTGATTCCCTGAATGATCTGCCTGGGGGCATGCGCCAAGTTATTTTTGGTGATGCCCATCCAGCCTGGTGCCTTTTGTTTGAAGGTTTTTATGACTGCCATGACCTCTTCAGGTGTAGCTGGGCGGCCATGATCTGACAAAATCCTTCCTTCATCGACATAGGCATGTGGGAGCGTGCGATGCACAATCTGATTAAGATCTTCAATCAGTTGGCCCTCGAATTCCTGGTCGAATTCCGCATTTTCTTCTGGTGTTATCTTGAAGACATCCTTCCAGAATATGCGTAATCTTTCTTCCAATACCGCCGGGCCTTCCAAGTAGTCATCGCCCTCCTTAATGCGGGTCTTTTCTCTACTTGTAAGACCTTTCAACTTGTTCACAAGTCACCAGAACACATCGGGTCGCACCTCGCTGTCAACTTTTTCAATCAGGCTGTCCAAATCTCACCCTCCCCGTTATATACGTTTGTGTAACATATAGTTATCCCTTTAAAATCTTCCTGTGCCATGATTGGCATTTTTGTACGCTTATCGATAGAGAAAAAAATCCGTCTGAAGGGTTCAAAATTTTCTTGTGCCATGATTGGTCAATTTTTGTACGGTTATCGATAGAGAAGAATGAGTATATACTGTACCATCGTACTTACAAGTACGATGGAAAGACACCAAGGTGGGGTAAATCATGGAAGGGGTGAAAGCAGGACTATTAAAATGGTCTTACGACTCCCCGGACCAAGAAGCGCTGGTAGTAGCAGCGCTCATGGAGGCTAGAATTAAATTATATAGGGACTCCTGCCTCACCGTAAGCGAGGCAGAGTTCGGAAGAATTCGGAACGGGAAAAACTCACGCAGCGAAAACCACTAGCAAAACAAACCAACACACACATACACTACAGAACATAAACATGGAGAACACCAACAACACACTAAAGATTTTGACAATTAACGTCGACGGATGGGTAGGGAAACACATTCCTTACGGAAATATTTTTCGTAAAGTGGATCCCGACCTAATCCTCATCACAGAACACGGCGTTAACACAAACACGAACAGCATAAAAATACCCAATTACACAGTCATTAGCAAAAACTATACACAAGATCGGTTCGATGGCGCTGCCATCGCGATTCGGAACAACTTAACATTCAAAACACTTCCAAGTCTAGATGAATCATTCGTGGCAGTAGCAATACCTACCCTTGTTGGAGACCTGACCGTAGCGGCGGCCTATCAACCACCGCGACGAGATTACCTGCCGATCCCTATTTTTACAACCTCTTCGGGCGCTGGAAATTGACGTTGCTTGGCGGTGATCTAAATATCAGATGCCATGCATCAGGCTACGGAAGAACCGATCAAAGGGGAAGAAACCTGGATATGCTACTCGTAAGAGACAGACTCCAGAGGGCCGGGCCAGATTTCCCGACCTTCATAACACAACGTTCGGCAACAAAGCCGGACATTGTGTTGACATCAAAAAACTTCTCCTTCAACATCGTCACTGAGCCCGGACCAGTGGTTCCGAGCGATCGCATGCCGATTCTCACTACCATCTCGCTTGCGCCAATACTCAAGCCCGTTCCCCGCAGGAAAAGTTACACTAAAGCTGGCTGGGAGCTATATAGAGAGATACTCAGTACATACCAACCAACTCATCTGGGAGATGCTAATCTCGAAGAGATTGATGAAGAGATCAACAAGATCACAGATCTCCTCATTCAAGCCGACGAGAGATGTGTTCCCAGAATCTCCTATAAAATGCTCCCACAACCTGAGTGGACGGACGAGGTGAGGGAAATCGCCCGAGAGCATAGAACAATCTATGATGAGATCGGCAGGAGAGGAACCAATAGGGAAAGGACGACCAGAATGAGGCATCTAGCCATGGAAATGAGAGACATCATTACAGAAAAACAAAGAACGATATGGAATGACATCATTGGGAGACTGGACAGGGAGAGCGATCCCGTAAAATTCTGGAATAACATCCAGAGAATTAGGGGATTGCCTCCCAGACCCAGGACCCAAATTAAGGAAGGAGACGACATCAGAGAGGACCCAGAGTCTCTCGAAAGAAAATTTAGATCGCACTGGCAAAATATTTTCGCTATATCACCGGAGGAGAAAGACGACTTCGACGACCAACTGCTCGACGACCTTGGCACAATGATACATAGAACCCATCCCGATCCGCAAGTATCTCAGGAAAGAGTGATGGTTGACCAAGGATGCCCGATAACTGTCAAAGAGACCTTGAATATCATAAGGTCCTTCAAAGAGAGGGCTCCAGGCTGGTCTGGGATTACGAAAAACAACCTCGTAAATGCCCCAAGGCAAATTATTCAGGGATTGGCGAACACAATACACGCCACCCTGAATACAGGCTACTTCCCTGATGGATACAAGATGGCCAAAATCATATTTATTCCAAAGGGGAACAAGCCCCCAGACCAGGTGGCAAACTATCGCCCGATCTCTCTGTATGAGTTACATGGTAAAATCTTTGAAAAGATTTTAGCGAATAGTCTACAAGCTCAACGGAGCGAGTTAGGAGCGCACAACCCCCAACAACTTGGGTTCCGCAAAAAAGGGGCACAGACACCGCCCTAGCGCTCCTAACTGAGAAAGTAGCATACACCCAAGAGAACAGGTTCTATGTAGACATTGTGTTGAGGGACGTGCAAAAGGCCTTCGATAAAGTCTGGCTGGAAGGACTTCAATACAAGATCCTGAACCTCCAGCTAGATCCAATCCTGGAAAGGATCCTCTGTGACTTCATGATGGACAGAAGGGCGTGTCTCATGATTGAAGGGCACAGAGGCCCTAATTTCGAATTAAAGTCGGGCGTTCCTCAGGAAAGCTGCCTGAGTCCTCTGCTTTACTTGGTCTTCACCATCGACCTCCCAACTCCGGTGCACAGGAACACGATGTATCTGCAATACGCAGATGACGTCACACAAATTGTCCCATGTCCGGAGAGGAAAGCAAGGGCGCAGGCGGCTTGCACGATAACGGAAATTAATAACATCAACCGATTCGAGAGACGATGGAAAATCAGGACCAACAGGGACAAGTTCAAAATTGTCCCGTTGAACCGCAAGTTGACATGGCCCATCATCATAGATGGGAGGAGGTACGGCTACTCCGCCGAAGGACTTATTGGGGTAGCTTGGGCTCGCCATGCAAGACTTTTCCTCCCCCCACCTCGAAACCTTAGGCGGGCGTTGCGGCTTCAGAGGCAGGGGGGCCTCTTTTCGAGGATCCACCGTCTCCGAGCCACTCACCCCACCACTAGGCGTTGTCGAAGGAGCCGAAGCTCCTTTGTTGCTGTCCTCCTTTCGGGGGCCAGCTTTAGGAACCCCGGAAGATGGCCTGGCGACCAACTTCAGGGGTGTTGCCTCCTGTGAGTTTAACGACTCGGTGAACCCTTCGTGCCACCAGCTTTACCAGGGGAGCGCCGGGTTGAGTAGAACCCGCAGAAGGGCTCCGAATGAGCGCGGAAACAACCGTGCTCGTTGGCCTGGATGGGCCAGGAGCCGAGGGTGCCTTTCTAACTATTGAGGCATATGACGTCCCAGGCAGAGCCGGGCGCGCCAGGACCAAGTCCTTAGCATCGCGGAATGAGAGTCGATCCTGGGCCTGAACGGCCAGGATTTCTTTCTCTAGGAGGTATGCACCACATTGCTTCGAAGAAGCGGGATGCGGCTCTCCGCAATTGACACACTTGGCCACACACGATTAGGACTTATCGTGTGCGTCCTTGGAGCAATTTACACAAACTTCGGTTGACCAAGACTTTGCACGTCTACATGATCGATTAGTATGGCAAAATCGGTGACCGTAATAGCACCTCCGCGGCAGTGGCACGAATGCCTTCACGCGGTAGCAGTACCAACCGGCACGCACCAAGCTAGGGAGCTTTTCACAGTCGGACGTGACGAAGAGTGTAGGGGTGGGTCTCGAGGCCCCTCCCTGTTTTCTCATCACACGTTCGACCTTGACCGCCCCATGGTCGGCCAGCTCTAAGGTGATGTCCTCTATAGAGTAGTCAGCGAGTTCCCTCGCATAATACTACTTCTTTCACGAAGTTCATGGTAGAATGCAGCGTCATACTGACCGGGGTTCCATCGAGTGTCCGAAGAGCACTTATCTTGGCCGCCTCAGAGGGATCCACCGCATTCGCCAGAAGGCTCCCGTCCGAGAAACGGGTCACCTTCAGCTCTCCTCTGATGGATCATGTTGCCCCTGGACAACATGATGCCATCAGTGGAGCGAATAACTCAGAAGCGTTCGAAGCCAGCGGGCTCGAAAACGCCAGGTAACCTCTGAATGGGTGGCCGATGTTATCGAGGCCCTGCCCTGCGCACTTTTTGTCCTAGTCAGGGGCCCCGCACACGGGGAGCAGAGGGGCCGGATGTGACGATCTTGGCTTGGTCGCTTACCGAAGTGGCAGCAGACATATCCGTCCCCGCAGCCTCCACGGATGGAGAGGAGCCCTGAGTCTTTTTCTTTTTAGGAGAGGAGGGCAGGGAATTAACCCGCTTCTCACCTCGCCGACAGGAGCCCCCAGGCCAGATGGATCGGCCTCAGCTAGGTCTTTCTCCGAGATGGAGAAGGTCCTGGCAGTCGCAGGGGTACTGGTCGGAGGATATCCTTCCACTCCTTGTACTGCCTTGGAAACCCTAGCTGTTTGAGGAGGACCTTTCATAGGGACGGACTCGAGTTCGGTGTTTGGCGCCGAGCCCGGATTCGCTGCCATGGAAGGCCCTACCGTCTGAGGCTGGGTTGCCTCAAGGACCATGTCTATCCTTAGGGGGGCATCCAGTTGGCCATCCCCCCCTCGGACACTACAGGTCCCATTAGCAGCGCTGTCACAAGTCTAGTCTGTAGAGGCACAGGCCTTGACCCCGGTAAGGTTCAATATTCTTGCCAGCAGGTCTTTTGAGGGAAGCGACCGATGGGGCCTGGCTTTCCTCTCCCCCCTAAGGGGGTTTGCCTTACCAAGCCGCTTCAATGGGGAGCGATCGGCTATGGGCTGCCTGCTGGCTTTCTTGGCAGTCCCCTTGGAAAGAAAAGGGGGGACTGCGGTTGGGAAGAGGGAGGTGCCCGAAAGCACCTCCAGAGAAGGGGGTGAGGGGGAGTCCCCTACACCCGTAGGCGAAGGAGAGGAGTAAGCCTCCGGTTAGAGAAATTTGGAGGGTCCCCTGCGAGAGCACAAGGGAGGGGGGACCTCTATTTTTCTGTGGAGCTGCCCGAGGGCGGCTCGGACGATTGTGAGGGGGAAAGGGGGAGTTTTTTTTATATTTGCATCTTTGGGCATGGTGACCCTAAATTTTTCACGGGATACACACGCTTATTACCCCTCGCTGTAGCTCGCCCTGCAAGGGGTGCGTACAGGCCTGGCAGAGCCAGGTGCCGCCATTCAAGACCAACCCTCCCGCCTGGTGGCCTGGCAGTCCATCAGCATGGCGGCTCTACCTTGGACACGGCGTAAAATTGATAGAGTGTGAAGAGAAAAGGAAAAGGGATGTGAGGAAGGTATTGGTGGGGATGAAGCAAGTTGTTAAAAACCTACCATCACAAACCGAAGCTCAGGGATTAGAGAACATTGTCCCCTCCCCCCTCAGCCCCGATCCGGGATAGTTGGCTGTGAAGAATGTTGGCATCTACCCTGTGAAAATATAGGCCTACCAGAGAAAGTTGTGGGAGAGATTGTAGATGAAGTGACGAAGTAGGGGAGAAATACAGGCTGTCTGAAGGAAGGAGAAGAGGATAAGCTGGGCCAGACTGGGCGCTGAGTCCCGTCAGCACGGCGGCCAGGAAGGCAAATTGCCGCGCCCCTTGCGGGGCAGTGCTACACCAGAGCTTGTCGTGGATGATTATTGCTGGGAGCGTGCTCCGTGGTGTACTTGGTTCTGCCAGAATATTAACCTTACAATCATTATTAGACTATAAATTTATTATGGATATCACACCCAAGAAGCGTGCAAGTATTATAGCTCTTAGAACACATCTGGTTTTAACATGAGACGGGTTTCTGAGGAAATGAAGGTAGCAAAGTCAACTGTTGGCGACATTGTGAAAAGAGCTGAAGACACTGCTAAACATTCAACACTGCGCAAGGAAAATGGAGAAGAAAACGAAAGACAACACTTCACGATGACAAGGCTCTCATCCTTATCAAGGCCACGCAGCCCTTTGAGCGTCTTCGTTTTGACTTCAAGGGGCCTCTAGCCTCGAACTCCAGAAACCGCTATATGCTCAAGGTGGTGGATAAGTATTCTCGTTTTCCGTTTGCATTTGCCTGTCAGAACATGACTACTAGTAGTCTACTACTATAATCCATTGTCTAAATCAGATTTTTGCGATATTTGGTATGTCTTCCTACCTAAATTCTGATCGCGGATCAGCGTTTATGGCCAAGGATCTACGTGAATTCTTGCACAATCTAGGCATCGCCACTAGTCGAACGACACCTTATAATCCTCGAGGGAATGGGCAGTGAGAGGTATAATGCTATAATCTGGAAGCATATAACCAAGAAGCTTCAAGAATGTAAATGGGAAAGTGCTGCCTGACGCTCTTTATTCTATTAGATCTCTGCTCTGCACAGCCATCAATACTACGCCACATGAGAGGCTCTTCTCGTACCAGCGTCGATCTCGCAGTGGCCATTCGTTGCCAACTTGATTATCTGTTTTTGAACCCGTCTTACTACGACGTCACGGTCGCGGCAGTAAATATGAATCCCTCGTTGATGAGGTTCAGTTGTTAGAGGCAAACCCACAATACGCTCATGTAAGATTTGCCAATGGGCGCGAATCAACGATATCAGTGCATGACTTGGTTCCGACTGGTAACGTATCATTATATGAGAGGCAAGAGGATCTCAACATCGATCCTTCTAAAGAGACTGGTTTGGTGGAGATTCTTCCGGTACCTATTGTCGATTCATCTGAGTTGAGTTCTTCCAATGCTGCAGGTGATCAGAGTATATTCATCAAGGAAGGAGATATGAAGGTAAATTCTCTCCTGGCCCGGGTATCTGGAGCTCGAGCTAATCTCCAACGTAGGGATGAACCCTCCACCCCTGCGCATGCTGGCCCGGAAATGCGCCGATCTACGCGGGAACGCCACAAGCCTCTTCGCTATATAGAACAATGCTTCTTTAAGGGAGGGGAGAATGTAGTAATCTAAGCTTCATGTAACCTATAGCGTACGATTAGAGCAGGCGAGCGGCTTAAAAGCTTCGTTTGAATGAGTCTTTTTGAGACTCAGGATGGCCGAGTGGATTCACCGCTGGCTAACAGTTGTCCAGCGACACGGGAATCTGTTCGCAACTCGCCTACGCCATTATTTTTTTTCTTTGCCCCTTTCCTATTCCCTTCTATCTACAAACCTTATATATATATATATATATATATATATAAATATATATATATATAAATATATATATATAAATATATATATATAAATATATATATATAAATATATATATATATATATATATATATATATATATAT
The DNA here is from genome assembly GCA_963969495.1 of Ceratothoa steindachneri. Lineage (NCBI taxonomy): Eukaryota > Metazoa > Arthropoda > Malacostraca > Isopoda > Cymothoidae > Ceratothoa > Ceratothoa steindachneri. The sequence continues at coordinate 121,627,825 of OZ018324.1, forward strand.
ATATATATATATATATATATATATATATATATATATATATATATATATATATATATATATAATTGCCTAACAGGTTACACTACATTACTTTATTTACTTAACCTGCTTAGAACGGGTATGTTTACTTATATTGTTTCTCTTTTATTTTCAGACTGTATTGATGTTTTATTAGTTGAATAAAGCCTAGAGAAAGGTATTGACGCTTTATTATGATTACCACACTCATTAACATCCTTTTCGAAATTCATCCAGGTCTCTTTACCGGTAGTCTCATTGCGATAGTTGAAGCAGTTCTTATGTTTTCCTGTAGCTTTGCCTGCTCTGCCCAATATCTTTACATACATTATTTCCTTGGAATCTGTCAGTGATACCTGATGACGCTTCCCCACTTTCGGAAAAGTATTCCTGCTTTCTGGATTTATTTCATTACTCGTCTCCATGTTACCCTCATTATTATTCTCAATATCTTGTTCGTCCTCTTCACCTTCATCACTATCATATTTAGTGGCAGCAGCCTGGTCTGTCCTCTCTGTAGCCTGCACACTGCTAATGTTCTCATTGTTATCCTATATTAACGTCTTCGTCCCTGTTTTACGGATATTATGAGACAAGGCCCTTCTTAGTCTCATTAGCATCACACCTCACGGCACTTACGCAAAGCATTCATATTGTTGGCTACGAGCTGAGAGGAAGTAATGTTTTCCAATGTTGGAGGGTTATCTACCGATATGTTTGGATGGTTGAGGTTAAAACTGAACAACAGTTGATTAGGGGAAAGAATTCATTATTATTATAGAGGGCATTCCTGGCAGCCACAACCCAAGCTAGAGCTGTTTCTAGGTTACATTGAGTTTCCTCGGTAATCTTCAACAGTTTGGACTTTAATACTGCATTCAGTCTCTCGCATATCCCATTGCACCAGGGGCTCTCAGCAGCAGTACACATTATTTCAATGTTGAAATTGTCACCCATACTCCTAAAATCTTCATTGTTAAATTCTCCTCCATTGTCTGTCAGTATTTTCTCGGGTGATCAAAATATCGCTACCCAGTACCTCATTAGAGCATCAATAATCACGCTGGGGAGGGGGGGGGGGGGGTTTGACCACGCATGCATTACAATATCTTGTGGCAAGGTCAATCATTACATGGAAATACTTATCCTTCCATACTTACAATGAAATTGAAGTTCCTCGCCAATGGCATGCTAACTATCGGTCTAGGCGACGTCCTTTGGAATTTACTACATGTGTCACATGACTCCAACCTTCCCTCTCACCTTCTAACTCTGAGTCTTTGATACCGGCTTCTTTCACTAATTTGAGAAGCTTTTCCTTGGTAGGGTGCAAACTGCCTATGGACCTTCATTGCTTTCTCCTTTGCATCATTCTTGCCATAGCTGTGCAAAACATACTTCATAAAATTCCTGTCTTTCCGAAACTCTCCCCTTTATTTATAGGTAGGGCATAATGACTAGTGCTCGTAATCTTCAAGTTATTGATTTTACCACCTTTGCAAGAGTGGTATGTCTGGTTCTACAAGTTCTATATCAATAAAGAGGCTTACTCTATTAATGTAAGCAGGAATGCTGACCCTTTTGAGTTTTTACTGATTTGCCATCAGCAAAACGGAAGGATTTATCATTCCTGTTTAACATTTGTTCATATTCCCCCAGCCATTTATCACCGTATACATTAGCATTACACCCTGTATCAAATACAGCACAGCCTATGGTTTCCTTCTTTAATATTCTAGCATCATCATTATCTTAAAAAAAAATGTCTAGTCACTTACCTTTTATCTCCTTCCTTTACTTTATCACAATTCCTCGCCCAATGTTCTTTAGATCCACACTCAAAGCATCCACCATCAAACCTGTTCCTCCTCCAATTTCTTCTAGGGTATCTAAAGTTCCTTTGATAACCACCTGCATGGCTACCATACTTAGTTGTCCACATAACTTCCTCTACATTACTGTCCTTGGAAGGCACAGAGGTCTCCTCCATCTTGTAGCTTATTTCTTGTTCCAAAACTGCTTTTTTACTCAAGTCTTCCTTACTGGCAGTGACCACCGACTAATTAAATTTGTAGTCAAAGTTCCCAAGGCAGAGCCTGCAACTAGTAAATCGAGGAAACTTGATTTGAGAATAGCAGACATTGCAGGTCTACGCGCTGGACTAACTGACGCGAGGCTATAAGTGTGCGAGGATGTTGAAGACTCGTGGAACAGTTTCAAAACCACATTCATGAGTCTTCAATCGCCTTTCATCCCTCGGAAATGCCCCCATCGGTCTTCTGTTCAACTAAAGTGGTTTAATCGAGAAATCGGCCAACTGCTTAGGGAGAAGAGAAATCTGTACCGAAAATCGAAGATCTCGGGTGACTTTGACGAATACCGGAGGCTAGGCAGGAGAGTGAAGTCCAGCCTAAGGGCGGCTAAGCGGTCTGAGGAACTCCGAGTGGCGAGACTCTGTAAAGAGGATCCCAAGGAGTTCTTTGGATATGTAAACAGCCGTAAACCAATCCGTCGAACGATTGGCCTTTTGAGGAATGAGGAGTAGACATTAAAGCACTCAGATGCAGAAAATGCTAACCTCTTCAACGACTACTTCTCTTCAGTGCTTACTGAAGAGTGTGGTCCCATCCCCCAGCCGACGGATTCCTACTCGGGGTAAAAGCTGGAGGATATGGACTTCACCGAAGGGGAAATAAAAAAGAAGATCAGTGACCTAATGACGAATAAGTCACCTGGCCCGGATGGGTTTCTACATAAAGTGTTGAAAGCAGTGCGCGATCAAGTGTCATGACACCTGAGCGCAATCTTCAACATGTCAATCCGGACCGAATGCGTTCCTAAAGACTGGCGTGAAGCGGAGGTGACTCCTATCTTCAAGAAAGGAGACCGTAGCCAAGCGTCAAACTACCGACCCATCAGTCTGACTTCGATAGTCGGTAAACTCATGGAAAGCATGATGGTGGACAAAATGACGTCGCATTTAGAGTCAAAGCTGCTACTGAGGAGTTCCCAGCATGGCTTCAGAAGGCAACAGTTATGCTTGACGAACCTTGTGGAATTCTTCCACTTCGTCTTCAGTGAGCACGATCGGGACAAGGCGGTGGATGTGGTCTACTTAAGACTTTCAGAAAGCCTTTGATAAGGTACCACACGGCCGCCTTCTCCGGAAAGTGCGAGCGATGGGCATAGGCGAAAAAGTAGCCGACTAGATCGAGAACTGGCTAAGTTGCAGACGGCAACGGGTGGTGGTGAATGGACAGGCTTCTGAGTGGGTGCCCGTTACTAGCGGAGTGCCTCATGGTTCTGTCCTAGGACCACTACTATTCATCATCTACGTCAACGACATGGACGGTGACATGGTTGCCAAGATTTCTAAATTTGCCGACGATACCAAGCTTGATATGAACGTTGCAAAGGATGGAAATACTGCCCGCCTGCAGCAAGATCTTGGGAAGATTGGGGAGTGGTCGGACACGTGGCAAATGCCTTTTAACGTGAACAAATGCAAAGTGGTGCATATCGACCACCGAAATCCTCAATCACCCTATATCCTTAAGGGCAGCACTGCTCTTGAATCGAGTGACACTGAGAAGGACTCGGGTGTAACAATCACTAGTGACCTCAAGTTCTCGAAACAGTGCATTGAGGCGGAGAAAAAGGCCCAAAGGATGCTAGGCTACTTAAAACGCGAATTTGCATGTCGGAACAAGGAGACTGTACTGTGTTTGTACAACTCACTTGTCCGACCGCACCTGGAGTATGTCTTACCATTTTGGAGTCCTTCATTTAGAAAGGACATCGCGAGATTGGAACGCGTGCAAGCCAAGGCAACCAAACTGATTATCTCTCTCAGACATAAAAGTTATGAAGATAGATTAAGGGAATTAGATCTGTTCTCGTTGGAAACCCGTAGACTGCGTGGTCAGCTCATCGAGGTTTTCAAAATACTTCGAGGGTTCGACAATGTTGACTACAGGGATATTTTCACACTTGTTGAGAGCAGAACAAGAAAGCACGTCTTTAAACTTGAACTGAAGCGTTACAACCGCGATCTGTGTGGAAAATTTTTCACGTACAGTATCTGCGGTAGTTCGAACGCACTTCCAGTGGAAGTTGTCAACAGTGAATCTGTTGACCAGTTCAAGTCAAGACTAGACAGGGTCTTGAAAAGTGGCCCGTTTAAGGACGTAAAGTATTTGAGCAGAGATGTACTCGCTCGACTGTTAGTCCAAAGGTACCCTCATAGAATGAAGCGTAAGGTCTTCTAAGGTACCTTCTTTCCTTGTTACTATCGACTTTCATCATATATACAAGTTGTTTTCACCTTAACCCCTTGAGTCACCTCACTACTGGATCTACTGCTAGATTCAAACATACATTTTAATATTGACCGAACTTCCTTGATGATAGGGGTTTTGTTGAATCCATAACCTGTTCCTTTTGTATATCAGTTAACTTACAGTTCTTCACTAAACGGAACCCTAACACCTCATCATGTCAAATTCCCTCATGAAATCACAAATCGACATGTCCTCCTTCCTCATACACTCCTTAAAATTCTGATATGCCATGAATTTCGTCCTCTCAGGTTCATTCATGAAGGCCTCATCTAATTTATTCAGCAAAAGTTCAACTCCATTCTCTTTCTTCTTATCCTCCGTTGATACTTGATTAGCTACCTCCCTGGGTTGCCCTGTTAATATGAGATGTATAGCTAGCGCCTGCTTCTTTTTGTCTATATCTGTTAACTCTGTCCACATTAACACATCTTCCTTCCATTCTTCATACTTATAGAGATCATTCAACAGCGGAGGATTTTTAATTACAGAAGACATGCCTGGAACCATGCTCTGCTACCAGTTTGATATTATTATTTTACGTGTCCACGCTATACACAAATTATAACGGTAATAAATGGGAGAAACTATAATTACCTTTCCTTTAGTCAGTCTACTCAAGCTTTAGGATGCTTTCACAACGAATTGATCACCAAGCAGACGATAAACAGACTCTGACCAACATTTACCAAGGCTCAATATCCCACAGCTCACACACGAAAGGGTCTTTCAATAAGGTTACTCGATTTTTAAATGTAAATAAAACAAGTTGTGTGTGATATATGCACTAAATTTATTCTAAATTTGAAAGTACATTTTATGGCATTAAGTATGGAATATGACGTCGTTCAAATGTCCGCCGCGGCTTTGCTTGGTGGAACGTATTTCGGAGCCCCAATTTTCGATGACTTTGACGGGTAAATCTGGCTGAATTTGCTGGATGGTGTTCGTTATGTTGACTTTGAGGACATCAACTGTTTGGGGATTATTCGCATAGACCTGCGATTTAAGGTAGCCCCAAAGAAAGTAGTCTAATGGCGTTAAATCGCATGATCTCGGTGGCCAGTGAAGTCACCGCCGCGCGAGATGACCCTGTCCTGAAATCGCTAGTGCAAAATGTCTATCGTGGCGTGCGCAGTGTGGCACCTAGCGCCGTCCTGTTGGAACCGCATGATGACAGTATCCATATCAGGCATATAATCCAGTTTAGGCCACAAGAAGTTGCTTATCATCGATCTGTAGGTCTCGCCGTTGACGGTTATTGCAATCCCATCTTCGTTCTCAAAAAAATACGGACCGATGATTCCGCTAGACGAAAATCCGCATCAAACAGTGACTTTGTTGGGATGCAATTGGTGCTGGTGTATCTCAGGTGGATTGTTTTCATCCCAAATCCGACAACTTTGCTTGTTCACAAATCCATTCATCCAAAAATGGGCCTCGTCGCTGAAGATGATTTTGGGGGGAAATTTGGTGTAACTTCCAACTGCTCTAGAGCCCAATCAGCGAACACACGGCGTTGTCTATGGACGTTTACCTTAAGTTCTTGGGCAAGTTTAATTTTGTACGGGTGCAGACCCAAGTCCCTACGCATAATTCGCCAAACTGAAGTCGCAGAAAGGCCAAGTTCTTGTAACGACGAGAAATTGACTGCCTCGGATTTTCCCGTACACTCTCATTTACGGCAGCAATGTTTTCAGCAGACCTTGAGTTTCGGCGACGTACGGGTGTTGGCTGATTGTTGATCGACCCTTTTACCTCGAATTTGGCCATCAAGCGTCGAACAGTGGACTCGGCAGGACGATTGTAGCGAGGATAGAAATCACGTAATGCGCGGAACGTTTGTCGAACGGAGCACTGATTTTGATAACATTTGATGATTTGCACACGCTGTTCAACGCTATAACCTTCCATCGTGACTTACCAAGTACTACTGAACAGTTCACAGTGAGGTTGCCAGATGTCGCTTTAACAATATGGCCACTATCGCGTGACAAAGGTCGAGCGTGCTTGTTGAAAGACCCTTTACAAAAAAGAATACAACCCTAACCACAATATAAATATTCTACCTAGTGCGCATTTAGCTGTATCCGCATCACCGGTTATCCACTCCAAATATCCGACCAGACAACCTACCACCGTGAACTTCCAAAACCTACGAACACACCGCAACCTACACGTAACGCCAAAACTGACCGTTATCGGCAGTGACGTCACAACATTCTTCCCATTGTATTTGCATGATAGATTACGCTACGCATTATTTGCGATCTTCGTCACTATACAATATATACACCTTTGAGTATATACATATTGATGTATCTTAATAAACGACCCCACACCATGTAGTAGTTACCACCATGAAATAACTGCGGGGGAGGGGGGGAAAAGAGGGGTTTTAAATACCAGACGACCGGCAGTCCACCCACCAAACCACGCTCAAGCAGTGGCAAAATTCTACCAGCCCGCTCTCCGAGGGGTGAATACGGGGCCAGCAAAATCAGCTGCTGCCATTTAAGGCTACTCCTTCCGCCTAGTGGCCTGGCAGCTCCACCTTAGGTTCAGCGTAAAATCGATACATTAGGAGAAAGAAAGGGGATGTGAGGAAGGAGTGGGTGGGGATGAAGCAGGTTGTTAAAAACTTATCACCCTAAACCATAGCTCAGGGATGAGGGGCCATTGGCCCCTCCCCACTCAGCCCCGATGGTTGGGTGAGAAAAACCTGTTCGGCATCTACCCTGTCAAATTAGAGGCCGACCAGAGAAAGTTGTATAGAAAGTGAGGAAGCAAGCTAAGAGGACAGGGTGTCAGAAAGAATAGGCTAAGCTGGGGACGGATGGGGCACTGAGTCCCATCAGCAGTGGTCAGGAAAGCAAATCACCGTGCCCTTTACGGGTTTAAATATTCTAAAATTGTTAACAGAGATATTTCATAAATGTGAGACCACCTTTTGCTACTAAACTAAAGCTCAAATTATTTGCAGCAGTCACCAATCCTTATATTTTGGGTATTCCTACCCAGCCTTTAGCAGCAGTTTTTCTGGGTTGATTTGGCTGGCCTCTCTCCACTAATACACCGGATAACCACCACTGCTGAACATTTAGGTCAATTTGGCTCCACCAGCTTCCCAGCCAATTATGTAAGGGGGACGCCCTGCAACACTTGAGCGGAAGCTAGAGACAGTTCAGTTTGAAAGACATCTTACACTCCCATTTTCCACATCCCTTCCACTGATTCAAGGTCAGATTTTTTTTTTGTACAAAATAAAAGTTAATAATTGGAGCACCATTTGTAAGGCTGACATGGGCACTAGATATCCAATATATATTTGGGGGTTTTGTTATAGTCTAACAGTGGTCTCCATTTTTCTATTTGTATATGTATATATTGTCAAGTATTTTGGGGAAATAAATTTCAATAAGGTAGAGGTAGTGATGTCTCCTTTGCTGCCAGAAGTAGACTTTATCTCCCAATCATTCGAGTCCCCAACCATAGTAAAAATCTGTGGAAGGTACACAGCACGAATAACCAGAAAGCGATGATTAGGTTGACATATAGTATGAATTGGGCATATGAAGAACTGAAAGAGGCTGCAGTTAAGATGTTGAGTTAGTATACTCAGATTACACTGAGAATACCAGATCACTCGAGTTATATACAGATGCAAGTGGATATTGTATGGGTGGTTGCCTGGTGCAAGAGCAGTATATGAATGGGGAGTATGGAAGAGGAATAATTGGGTATATGTCAAAGGCTTTGAATGTGACAGAAAGTATTTTGACTGTTGAGTGAGAGCTAGCCACTATAAGGTATTGTGTAAAAGTGTTGAACATTTTTGTATGGGGTGAAGTTTGTAATCGAGACTGATCACCGACGTTAGTGTATCTGCAGCGAATGAGATTGGTTGACAGCAAAGTGGCAAGAACTTTTGAGTATGTGATTGACTATGTGCCAGGGGAAGGAAATGGAGTGCCTAATTTAATGTCTCGGTTCCCTGGTGCGGCAGAAGTGAGTGAGTGTGTTGTGAGTGATCCAGAATACTTGCCTAAAGGGATTATGAAAGTGAGAGATAGTAAGGGTGGAGGTGATTCTTTGTTTGAAAGTGTGTGGAATGAAATAAAAGATTTGAAAGCAATGGGTTTAAAGTTGGAGTTCCTGATACAGTGGATGAGTTAGGAAGGAGGTGATGACAGGTATGTAAGAGGCCTAATGTAATTTGTGGCCAAGGTGCGGAACTGCATGAAAGAATTGAAGGTAATGCTTATGCTTGGAGTTTCCAGGAAGTTCTGATTGTAGTGAGTAGAATGTATGGGTTGGTTGCATATGTGCACTATGGGTGTGAGAAACCGTGGGTGTATAAGGATTTGAGAGATGGCATGACTGATGAGTATAAGGTGCATTTGCAATGTTTGAGTGGAATTCATTATAATTGGCTTGTCATATGAAAGAAGGGTATATGACAGCATAGAAGAAACGAAAGAATGTATTGGAGAGAATAAAGTGAATGAATTTGGAGAATAGGATGTATGTTTGGCAAAAGAGATCCATGTGATACCGATGGTGTATTGTGAACATGGAGGCCCTGGAATGATAGAAGTGAAAGTGGGTGGACTAATAGACACAGGTGCCGAGATCTCATTAGCAAATGGTGGGAAAATATGAAGCATTAATGAATGGGTACAAATGCTGGTGAAGTTAAGAATAAGTGGTTTAGGTGAAGGTACAGTGATTGCATGTGAGAAAGTACGCTTGCTAAAATTTTTAGTCTTGGGAATGATTTGAATGTAGAGCATGAATTTGTGATATTGAATGATCAGCAAATGCTGTGTTGTTTCCTACTGCGGATAGATTTCTTGAGAATGAATGGACTGTCCCTGGATGCAGAGTGTGATTGTGTGATGAAAGGGAATAAGGAGATTGTTAAAATAACTGTTGGATCAAAGTATGTTATTGAATTTTGGTGGGATAATTCAATTGGAAATGGCAGAAATTGTGAAATGTTCAAGAGCTAGAGATATATATTGAGAAGAGGATTAGTTTGAATGAATGGTCTGAATATTTGAGTAGGTTGGCGAAATATGCAAGGGATTTTGTGATATGTATGGATGTGGTATATTATGTAAGACAACTTAAGGATGGAGATGTTCTTGTGCCTGTGATGTCTTTAGTTGGTATGATTGGGCTAGTGAAAGTTATACATGATAGTCTTGGGCACACAGGTAAGTTTAAGTTATGGGAGTGTATGAAAGAAGAGGTATTTCATCCGTGTCTGTTGACTGTTGTGAATGATGTTGCTACCACATGTGAAAGTTGTCAGAGGCAAACAAATTCAGGGTGTGCAGGCAAAACCCATGTTGTTAAAAATTGACTGTCTCTGTGCCAAGAACGAGTGCTGGGAATGTTGGTATGATTGTGATGCTGGACCATATGAGTAAGTTTGCATAAGCTGCACCTGAGAAGGATAAGAGGAGTGTGACTGTTGCACAAGTGGTGGAGCAGTTGTTTTTTCTGATGTGTATATGGAAGCCGAAAAATTGTTTGAGTGATAATGTTTGAATGTTGTAAGAGAATGGAGTTGAGGATATAAGAACAACTCCATATATGCCCACTTCAAATGAGTTGCAGAGAGGACGGTATGAACGTTATGCAAGATGTTGCGAATGATGGGCGAGTAAGATTGGGATGTATGGTTAAGAAGTGTTATGGGCATACAACTCAATAGTGCATTGTGCGATAGATATGTCTCTATGTCAGTATATATTGAGTTATGATTTTATTTATTTTTTAATTTTAAGAGCTCATCTGGCGACTGCCTACTTGGGCATTATTTGCCGTATTCACCACTGCCTAGTACTAGTCTACTTTAAAATAACATGCAACCTCTCCCCCCAAAAACAACAATAAAAAAAAGAGAAGGCAACAAGAAGGAAGCAAGCTTCGGCGTCGGGGGGAGGTCCGCCTCCCCCAGGCGCAGGAACATGTGACCTTCAAAAATAAAAAAACAAAACAAAAAGTTAAATAAAGGGGAGAAGGCCGGCCTCCCCCCAAAAGTCTTGTAAGTCCACCAGTCAATGTGCACGAACTCGTCCCGAATAAAAGGGACAGGCGGTAGCGACCCCGCTCATCCCGGTACCGGAACAGGTAACGTGCACGCAGATCGCCCAGACTGGGAAATTCAACAAGAATGTGCCGAACAGTCTCGGGGACAACGCAGTCTTCATCACAGTAGGGTGCAGGCGAGTGCTCCATCAAATGGCGGTGCGTTGCGCGAGTGTGTCCAATGTAAAGACGACAGAAAGCAACCTGAAGCCTCGCATTATTGGAGAGTAGGTTCATGGGAACAATCGCACGCAACTTTAAGTTACCCTCGACCGTCTCCCATCTTCTTTGCCAAGTGGCCCAGAGAGCTGGTCATATTTCTGCCATGTAGTCGGTGTGAGGGAGAGCGAAACGCTGGTCCGGTCGCCCAAGCCTCACGGACTCTTTGGCGCGCTCATTACCCTCAATTCCTACATACCCTGGAACCCAGAAGAAGATAATCTCGACATCCGCCCGGCTTGTCAAAACCGTGGCGTCACGGATATCGCGAACCAGGGGATGCGGAGATTCCAATGCCCCGAGAGCACTCAGGGCGCTTTGTGGGTCGCTATAAATCACAATCCGGTCTTCGAACCGGGCACGTCGCGTAATCTCCCGTACCGAGTGGTGTATTGCCACCAGCTCGGCCGTGAAGACAGACGCAGCGCCTGGCAGAGCCCCGCTGACTTCAAACAGAGGGGATACGGCGTAGAAGCCGACCCCCTCTTGTGACTTGGAGCCATCCATATACCCTTGCATGGTTCCAGCGTTTGACAAGGTCAAACGAAATACTCCCGGCACTGTACAAGCTTTGGGAGCAGAGCGTGGCGAAAAATAGCCAAATGTGGTACCCTCCATAGTTGCGTCCTGGGCAGAACCAGGGAAGCCACCAGCGCGAGAGCTATACCTAACTCTCGGAGTTTCTTAGCCCTAAACCCAAAGGGCTTAGGGTATGACTGGCATCTCTCGGCGGCATAGGCACCGTCGAAATCAGCTGCCGATGCAGTGAGAGCTGTTGGCGACTGAGGGAGGCGCCGGGCTCGCGCGCACAGGTGAATAATGCACTGTGCATGGCGTAGAGCGAGTGGCATCTCCCCAGCATCGACAATAAAGCTCTCAATGGGGAAAGTGCGGAAGGCACCGGTCGCCAGCGAAGGCCGGTGTGGTGGATCGAGTCCACTTTCCGCAATACAGGCTCAGCTAGGGATGCATAAAACTCGTATCCGTAGTAGAGCTTCGAACGAACAAAGGATCGATAAAAAAGTAAGGCAGTAGCCCTATCAGCGCCCCAAGCGCTGAACGACATGGAACGAAGAATATCTATGGCGCAGGTAAAAGAAACCCTAAGGCTGTGAATATGAGCCTCCCAGGTGAGGCGTCGGTCAAATAAAAGACCAAGGAAACGGTGCGATTGAACCGCTTCCAGGCCTACCCCATTAAGAAACAAATCTAGGTCAGGGTCGAGCCGTGGATGGCGGCGAAGTGCACCACCTTAGTCTTGGTCAAGAAAACCCAAATCTGTGCGCTTCGGCATAGCGAGAGAGGCGGTTCAATGCCTGTTGGAGTCCACGCTCCAGAGTTGGCATCTGGGCAGCGCCAAAAGAGATTGAAAGGTCGTCCACGTAGAGCGTAGCGAGAACATCTTTCGGCAGCATCGAGGTGATGCCGTTGATGCTCAGGGCAGTGTGTGACACTGAGGACACTTCCCTGCGGGACAACCTCTTCCTGCTCCATTGGGCCGGAGACGGTTCCCCCCACCCGTACGCGGAATCGACGATCTCGCAAAAATTTAGATATACCATTGGGAGGAGTCCCCTCGCCCCCATCGTGTGGGGTCTCCATGATAACGTATCGCCATGCGGTATCATAGGCCTTCTCCAGATCAAAAAACACTGTGGTGTAGTGCTGTCTACGAAGGAAGGCCTCACAGACGGCATTTTCCAGTCGGAGCAGAGCATCCGACGTGGGGTGGAACTTGCGGAAGCCGCACTGTGCAGAAGACAAATGGCCTCCGCTGTCCAGAAAAAAGGCTAATCTAACATTTACCAATTTCTCCATCAACTTGCACACGCAAGAGGTTAGAGAGATTGGGCGGAAGACAACCGGGGTAGAGTGATCTCTCCCCGGTTTGCGAAAGGTGAGCACAGTAGCGATTCGTCAGGAATCTGGGAAGAGACCCTCCACCCAGATCCTGTTTTACAAATCTAAGAGAAAGGCCATGCCTTGCTCACCTAGGTGTCGAAGCATGGCGTACGGGACATCATCCGGACCATGGGTGGTGTCCGCGCACGAAGCAAGAGCGTAACGCAACTCACTCAGAGTAAATCTGTTGTTGAATGGTTTTCATCTACCGACCTAAACTCCTCGACTGAGAGAATTCAGTCATTTCTTCAAATGCAGACCACCACACCAAGCACCACCGGGCGGGCTCTTGGGCAGCAGCGGCCCAGAAAATGATATCTGAATGGGAAAGTGATCAATACCATGGAGGTCATCTACGACTTCCCAATCAAAATCAGGCTGTGCATCCGGGAGCACAAAGATAGATCGAGGCAGGGAAATGAAGGGTTTCTCGGGCAGTGATGCGTAAACTCATACACATTTAGTGCACCCATCTCAAGCTCGTCGATCAGGTCGGCAAGGACTTACCCCGGGGTGTCTACCGTTTAGATCTCCGAGCAAGAGAAAGGGCCTCGACAACCGTGCCACGATGCGGCGGAAGTCCCCCACATCGAAATAACAGTATACCTCCTATCAAGGTGCAGCTGCACAGCTACTGCATGAAAGAAGCTATCTAAAAAGTGAAGACAAGAACAGACACATCATGCCGGGTGTAATTCGCACATCCTCCCGTCTGGCTCCCATCCCGTGGTGGTGGGGTCGCAAAACCCTTATACCCCGGGCGGGTGGGCAGGGAGCATGCGGCCAGCATGGTCTCGTGCAAAAAGATAGCTAACGGGGAACGGAAGGAGACGACCCTCCGCAACTCCTCCCAGTTGGCCCGGAGTCCGCGGCAATTCCATTCAAGGAATATGCCCTCCAGGCCTAGCTCGGAGATGCGGGGACCCTCTTCGAAGAGAAGACCCTCACGGAAATGGCCGTACGCTTCCAGGAAGCAGAACTCCGGGCGCTATTGGCGGGACAATCCGCTGAAGGGACTGTCGCCTTAAAGCACTTATTAGGGAAGGTTGGGCTAGCCATGCAAGTCTTTTCCTCCCTCCGCCTCAAAATCTTAGACAGGCGGGGCCTCTTTTCGAGGATCCACCGTCTCCGAGCCACCCAGCCCACCACTGGACGTGGGCGAAGGAGCCGAAGCTCCTTTAGTGCTGTCCTCCTTTCGGAGGGCAGCTTTAGGAACCCCGGAAGTTGGCTTGGCGACCAACATCAGGGATGTTGCTACCTGTGATTCTAATGACTGGATGGAGGCGTGTGCCCATTTTGCCTTACAGGAAACTGTCACCCTGAGAGAAAATTTGGGGGAGAGCCCTGGTTTTAGCCGGGTTTAGGGTGTGGACCCTTTGTGACACCAGCTATACCAGGGGAGAGCCCGGGGTGGGTAGATCCAGCATAAGTGTTCCGAATGGGCGTGTAAACGACCGTACTCGTAGTCCTGGTGGGCCAGGAGAAGAGGATGTCTTTCTAAGCATTAAGGCATAGGACGTCCAGGGCAGCGCCGGGCAAGCCAGGACCAAGTCCTTAGCCTCGCAAAATGAGACATGATCCTGAGCCTGAACAGCCAGGATTTGCTTAAGGAGATACGCACCACATTACCTCAAAGAAGCAAGGTGCGGCTCTCCACAATTTACACACTTGGCCACACACAATTTGGACTTAGCGTGTGCGGCCTTGGAGCAACTTACACAGATTTCGAGTAAATCTGACTTGGTACGTTGACAGGAGCGATTAGTATGACCGAAGCGGTGGCAGTAATAGCACCTCCACGGCAGTGGCATAAATACCTTCATGCAGTAGCAATACCAACCGACACACACCAATTCAGGGAGCTTGTCACAGTCGAACGTGATGAAGTGTAGGGATGGGTCTCGAGGTCCCTCCCTGTTTTCTCATCACACGTTTGACCTTGACCAAACATAAGGTGATGTCAACTATGGAGTAGTCCACGAATTCCCTTGCATAAACTACTCCTTTCATGTAGTTGATGGTAGAATGCAGCCTCACACTCACAGGCATGCCATCAAGTGTCTGAAAGGCACTAATCATGGCCGCCTCAGAGGAATTCAAGGCATTAGCCAAAAGGCTCCCATCCGAGAAAAGGGTCATCTTCGTCTCTCTACCAATCTCCTCTGATGGATCATGTTGCCCCTTAGCCAACATGCTGCCATCAGGTGAGCGAATAACCAGGAAGCGTTTGAAGCCAGCAGGCTAAAAAAACGCTGGGTAGTCTCTGAATGAGAGGCAGGGACGTAATAGAGGCGCCACTCTGCGAACTTGTACTTTTGGTCTTTTTCAGGCACTCCGCACCCAGGGGGGCAGCAGGGTCGGATGTGCTGATCTTGGCTTGGGCGCTTACTAAAGCAGCAGACCCATCCATCCATCCAGCCCCCGCGGATGGAGAGGAGCCCAGAGTCTTTTTCATCTTTTTTTTTGTTTCTTTGCTTTTTAGGAGAGGAGGGCAGGGAATGAACCCGCTTCTCCCCTCTGCCGGCAGGAGGCCGCAGGCCAGATGGATCAGCATCAGCAAGGTCCTTCTCCGATCCGAGATTGAGAAGGTCCTGGTGGTCACAGGGGCACTGGCCGGAGGAGGAGATCCTTCCCCTCCTTGTACTGCTTGGAGACCCAGGCCATTTGAGGAGGACCTTACATAGGGACAGACTGGGGTTCGCTGCTTGGCACCAAGCCAGATTCGCCCCATGGAAGGCTCTACCGCATGAGGCTGGGTTGCCTCAAGGACCATGTCTATCTCGGGGGGGGGGAGGGGGGCTCCATTTGCCCAACCCCCCCAGGGCATCACAGGTCCCATTGGCAGCAGTATCACAAGTAGAGTATGGGGAGGCACAGGTCATGACCACCGCTAAGGTTAGTATACAAGCCAGCAGGTCTCTGGAGGGAAGGGGCCGATGGGCCCTGTCTTCCTTCTCTCCCTAAGGGGGTTTGCCATACCGAGCGACTTCAATGGGGAGCGGTCGGTTATGGGCTGCTTGCCGGCTTTGTTGGCAGACCCCTTGGAAAGTAAAGGGGGACTGCTGCTGGAAAGAGGGAGGCACCCAAGGGCACCTCCAGACAAGGGGGTGAGGGAGAGTCCCCTACACTCTTAGGCAAAGGAGAGGAGTAAGCCTCCTCTTTGGTTAAAGAGATTTTGAGGGTCCCCTGCGAGAGCACAGGGGGGGAGGGGGGACCTCCCCAAAGTGGCTCCATCGATAGTGAGGGGGAAAGGGGAAGTTTTATTTTGTAGTTTTACATCATCAGGGATGGGGACCCTATACTTTCTGCAGGAAGCAAACACTAATCACCCATGGCAAAGCCAGGTGCCACCATTTTAGGCCACTCCTCCTGCCTGGTGACCTGGCAGCCCTTTGGCATGGCATAAAAAGATAAGATAGTGAAGTGACAATGAAAGGGGATGCGGGGAAGGTATGGGTGGGGATGAACCAGGTTGTTAAAAACCCACCATCCCAAACCGGAGCTCAGGGGTTACGGAACCTTGTCCCCTACCCCCTCAGCCCCGATCTGGGATAGTTAGCTGAGAAGAAGGTCAGCATCTACCTTGTGAAAATAGAGGCCAACCAGAGAAAGTTGTGGGAGAGGTTGTTGGGGAAGTGAGGAAGTAGAGGAGAAACACAGTCTGTCTGAAAGGAGAAGAGGCTAACCTGGGGCCCGACAGGTCGCTTAGTCCCATCAGCAATGTTTGTGTCTTGAAAAGACAGAATATGATTTATGGCATGAGGCAAGTGAAAATTTTTGGCCATTTGAAGTAGGTGACAAAGTTCTGAAAGTGAGAGTGGAAAATGAAGATTGAGTGTTGAATGATAAGTTTGAAGGTCCATATGTGGTTAAGAGTGTGTGGGAGAATGGGGTGACATATGTGATAGAAAAAGATGGCGTGAATGGCAATGAAGAGGCACAAGCACACCAAAATCAGTAGAGAAAATGGAGAAAGCCTCCCCAATACTTGGTATTCTATCCTGTGTATGAATTGTGTAAGAATAGAAGTAGTGAGGTTAAAGAAAGGAATGAAGATGGAATAATTGACTTGTTTGGGAGTTAGTAATAGTGAGTCAGGGAAAGAAGAGACCTAAGAAGTATGCAGCTAGTGAAATGATAGAGTAAGAATGATAGAATTTCAGATTTCTCTGGATTTAGCCCTTGTGTGAATGATAAAGTTATGAATATTTCTGAGAGTAGTTTGAGAGCGAATAATTTTTCTGGGTTAAGTCTAATTGGGAGTGATAGAACGAGTTATACTCATGTGGTGGATAGTGTGAAAGAGTTGTCAATAGCTACTGAGTATGCCTTAAGTTCAATGGAAGCTGTAATTGAAGGTTGGGATATGAATGAGAGATTAACCCTTTCACCCTGGAATTTTGTCACAGAACTGAGCAGTTGTATTTTTTATCAATTTTTTTATGCAATTTAATTGTATTGGATGTTATTAATGAGCTTTTATGGGTTTTAATCCATTCTTCTAAATTTGGGGCGGTGGTACATAAATATACCAATGTAGCGTTATTTTACCCTTAAAATATACCAATGTGGTATCAATTAGGCCATATATGTACCATTATACCATATAGATAACAAACCCATAATAAATAAGATAAAGGAAAAAATATACAAAGCTTTGCTCATTCCTTTATTTGTTCAATATAACAATATGCAAAATGTTATGAATATAGAGATAAAAAATAAATAAATCCATCGCTGATTCTAATGATTTTGGACCCAAAATTAGAAAGTTAACTTTTTCTTCAATGAGTATTTTGTATATATATGATATTCCAAAATAAAAAATTATAGTTCCTTCAAACTTTTAACATTTATAAACTAAATCATGAATAAAACTCGTTCCTTATTTTTTACTATAGGGATTTATGGTGAACAATCCTAAACTATAAGTTATGGAAATATTTCAAAAAATGAAATGGCATGAAGCATTTCACATACAGTGGAAGCTCACATTCAAAGCACACTATTTTTATTCTTGTTTACTTATTTTCAGTTTCCTCACAATAGCGGGATCGACTTCTAGTTTCTAGTTCAATGGGATAGTGCTTCTGAGTAATAGGAGCATTATCACTGCTCTTTCTCTTCAAAGGTCTTCCGACTCAAATCTTATGAATATAGGGCTGAGCCATTTCTTTACGACCTTCTTCAATTAGTTCCTCAGCTAATTTACCAGAAAGCGTAGTAGTCATTTTAGTCCTGTGCATTTCATTATACAGTATCCATGCATTTACTGCAGCTACTTTCATCACTAGGAAGAAGACTTTTTCCCACTATTTGTTTGATTTTCTTTCAAAATGATAGCCACGCTTTGATCTGAATGATCAACACCACCCATGTAAGCATTGTAGAATGCAATTGCAGATGAACATGCTAAAGTAACCTTTGTTCCATCTTTTAATTTTCTAGTAATGCCATCAAGAGCACAAGTATGTGAATGATAGTTACTAAGTACATGGAAAACCTTTGTATCCTGACATTTCACGGCAATTATCCCATGATTATTTGCTGCAAACTGGCTACTACCACAATTGAGTATTTCAGATAAGTCTGGATTATCTATTCTATTTGTTGTATATGTACCAACTGCTGGATATGTCAGCTAATTTATAAGCCTTATTGTAGTAATAAATAAATAATAAAAAACAACAACACCCACCCACCAGCCACACACAAACTACAGGTCAAAATAGATAGCAACATCTGAGGACTTGGATTGCATTGCAGTTTATGAACAACTCTTTAGCCTAGAGTAGACCTTTGTGCAATTCCAACAACCTCTTTTCCACAATAAATGTTGAAATTGTATGTATAACCAAAGGGCATCACACCTCTGTCAAATCTTTATGCCTCATTTTGTTGGTTTGTTGCATAAATTGCTTCAAACTAGATCTACCCTTAAATTTTGTCATGGACTCACCTATAGTTTGCCAATTACTATCAGAGAAGCACAACTGAAATGTTTTTTTGAATAGGTTAACAGTAAAGTCCATAAAGTAAGTTTTTGAATCTCTAAGTTATCGATTTCAGTGCAATATAGTTTTGAAAAAAAAAAGAAAAGTTATTTAGCAACTTAAAAACTCACCTAAAAGAGTAAAAATCACACAAGTACCGAATGAGGAATGTTTAGCCAAGGAGATGGAATCAATGTCATTGGGTCAGTTGCTGCCACAGTATAAAATCGTACATTTGGCAATGCAGAGCAAGCAGTTCTTTGGATTGGTACAAATTTGGCAGCATTTTAAAAGGCTTTTTTGTGGATTTTATAAAATTACCAGCCTGGTATATATTTGTACCAACCTGGGTGAAAGAGTTAAATGTGAATGTGCTGCGTATGGCAGGGACTAATGCAAGAGATGATGAACAGAGTCAGTAGTAGGGTTGCTGGAATGATGAGTAGTGAGTGTAGAAGGCAGAGAAAGTAGTAAAGATATATCTGGTGAGAAGATTGACCCAGACAACTCAACAGAGCTGATGAACCGACCTGTGGGGGGCGGGGGCACTGTGAATGGGTTCAGTGATATATTAGAGTATCAAAAGTGGAGAGTATATTTGGGGGCCATTCTCCCCATTTTTTCCACTATAGATTTTCTTTGTTTATGATAGAAGTGTGTATGTTTTAGTAGGAAGGGGGCTTGGGATTAGATTAGGGTAGATAGAAATTAGTAGTGTAGAATTGTTTTTTATATACAGTGCTCCCTTGCTATATTGTAGTTCACGTTTCACGGCTTCACTACATCACAGTTCCTGCATCTTCTGAACCCGAATCCAAGCACTCAAGGAAGAATCTAACCGAATAAAAGGTTAAATTTCTCGACATGCTTAAGGAAGGGAGAATGTATACGGCTGTAGAGCGCCACTTTAGCCTCAATGAATCTACGGTACATTATATTATGAAGGACAAGAATATTAGATTGATGGCAGCCGTTTCTTTCAATAAAACTGCCAAGAGGGTTGTAACGTTGCGTAATAAGGTGATGGTTAGGATGGAATCTGCATTGTCTCTCTGGATTAGTGAATGCAGATAAAAAATATTGCCCTGGATAGCAACACAATCCGTACAAAGACGAAGTCTCTGTATGATACATACACTCAACTTGCTAAAGATCACAGCACTGACTAACATGTGGAAGATGAGATGGACATTGAAGACAACAAAGCAGGTCCAAGTTCTCCCAAGAAAGCAACCCTATTCACTGCCAGCTAGGGTTGGTTTGACAAATTCCAGAGTGCAAAGGGAATTCAAAGCATTTTGTTGCCTATAAAGTTGCTGCCGACCATTACATAAGCAAGACATTCAGAGAAAATATAGAAAGTGGTGGCTATAAGCCCGTACAAGTCTTAAATAACTGATTAAATGTGTGTGGGGAAGGTTAATAAGAGAGTGTGGATGCTGTATAATGTTTAAAATACATTTAAAATGTGTTTAAATATATTTAAATAATTAAATAAATATATGGTTTCTACTTCGCAGATTTTCTCTTTAGTTGCAGGAGATACTTTGTAAATGTTCTAAAATTGTTAACAAAGAGATATTTCATAAATTTGAGACCACCTTTTGCTGCTAAACTAAAGCTCAAATTATTTGCCACCAGGCCCATTTATTTGTGGCAGTCACCAATCCTTGTATTTTTGGCATCCCAACTCAGCCTTTAGAAGCAGTTTTTCTGGGTCAATTTGGCTGGCCCACCTCCACTCATACATCAGATAACCACCACTGCTGACCATTTAGGTCAATTTGGCTCCACCAGCTAACGTGGTCGCTAGATCTTGAATATGTTTTTGGTTTGTCATAGTCCAACAGTGCTGTCTCTATTTTTCTATTTGTATCTTAATTTATTTTTGTATTTTTAAATATTTATTGTATATGTATATATTGTCAAGTATTAGGGGGAAATAAATTTAGATAAGGTAGATGTTGTGTATATGTCTCCTTTGCTGCCAGAAGTAGACTTTATCTCCCAATCATTTGAGTCCCCAAACCTAGTAAAAAGGTATGGAAGGCACATAACATCCCAGCACAGTGAGAAAAACTAGAAAGTGTTTGAAGTCAGTGGGCAAAAAATGACAGGTAGTCTCTCAAAGAGGAGAATCGTCATAATTGAGGCTCCGCTCAGTGCACTTGTGGCTTTAGTCTTGGTCTGTGAGTAGCCACTGGGGGGAGATTCAGGGCCAGATGTGCCAATCTTGGCCGGGTTGCTCTCCAAAACAGCGAACCTTTAGTCCTCTTCTTGATTTTCTTTTTAGGAGAGGAGGGTGGGCAATGAACCTACTTGTCTCCACCGCCGGGAGGAGTCCCTAGGCAGGATGGAAATGCTTCACCAAGATCCTTCTGAGATGGAGAAGGTCCTAGCTGTCCAAGGGGCATCAGCCAGGGAAGGAGATCCCTCCTCTCTTTGTGAGTCCTCAGGGAAAGAGCAGTTTGAAGAGAGGTGGACTCAGGTTCAGTGATTGGCACAGAACTCAGGTTCTACCCCATGGAAGATTCTGCTGTCTGGGACTTGTATCACTTCCAGTATCACAAATTCCATTTGCGGTACTCTCCGGCACAATGGTCAAGGGGTGCCTCGATTTTCCCTATCCTCCCCAACACCTAAGGAGGAGGAGGAGGCCGTGCTTTCCCACTCTTGCTTACAACTGTCACCAAGATTAGATGCCAAAAAGAAAAATGGGGGCCTCATGGAAAGTAGATACCATGACTTCTCTATGAATGGGGGAGGTTAAGAGAAATGTCGCAATAGCATCAGAAATTTCAGAATATGATCATTTGCAGATATAATCGGTCTAAAGGTGGCAATCCGGCACGCCATTTAAGTGAAATTGTCCTAGAACTTTGACCATGAAGGATATTGCCAGCGTAGCCACCTTATATGTGTACTGGAGGAAGGTAAGCAGTGAGGGTGAACCCCCTCACTGCATGAAGTCATTAGTCCCTACAAATTAGGTCCCGGAACACTGAGGGTGGGGAGGTAGATGATGTAGAGTAAGGAAGCCTCAAATTAATGCACGATGACACTTCTCTCACAATAGCACAGCCATCCCCTCTTTATTCTTTTTCCCCATCAGAAATAACTGAGCACACATCATCCTCCATCCCACACAAACTGATCACTCTCTCTTTTCATGCTAAACCTAACACAAGCATCTGCAATCGCCTTTTAAAACAAACAAACTCTGCCCATCCTCTCCTTACATAGCCTCTCCCTTCTTAAATAAACCCAGCCAATTCACATTTTGACACATAATAGCAAGTAAAGTATTTTCAGGGTGGGAACTTCCCCGATCAATAACCTTTATCTGGGCTTAGTTGACTTTTACAACATACACAGTATTCTCAAGGCTCCGAATAGGAGACCAATAATAGGGTCACAAATTTATTCAATAATTCACAAGTAGTCAATCAAATTGAATACTCTTGCATCCTGAGGCGAGGGCTCCACCTTCCGCAATGTACTAAACATCTGTATTTACAATCAAGACTCATGTTTATTATGATTTTTCACTTCTTTCTGAAATATAATAAGAAAATTGCAATAAAATACAAGTTATTTTATGCTTGAATTTAAAACGCATAACAACAAGGTTGTATCACGCAGAAACTTTGTAAGAAGAGATTATGAAAGTGGTAAAATGTGTGAATGAGATTTAGCAGAGGTCCCACTCCAGGCATTGGTGCTGGGATGGTTCACAATATTCCTGATATCAACAGGTCTGGCAGCCACTAACGTGGGCATAGCAGCCAAAAAATAAACATTAAAAGGCGATTTAAAAAATAACCCTTTAAACATAACCATAAATATTAACAAACACACTAAAACCGAATAAAGGCATGCAAGGGGCCTCTCTTGGGATTGGAGAAACCCTCAACAAATAAAAATTCAGATAGAATGGAGCCCCCCCCCCCCTCAATTCGATTGAACCACAATCAGGGGTGCAGGAGCCCAGGGCAAGCAGGAGGACCTCGCTACTGGGACAAGTACAGCGCAGGAACCTTCTACTCCCCAACCCAGACTCGGACACAACCAAAACACGGAGGGAGGGGGAGTCTGGTGGACCAAGCAACTTACTTGCCCGTGCCCCTCTTTGCGAGGCGGGCAATCCTCGGAAGGCCACCCCACTCACAAAATGGGTCCATAGGTCCCAGAGAGAGAAGTGGGGTATTGGACCATGGGTGAGGTGGATGAAGGGGGGCATAGAAAGAGAAAAGGAGTGGGAAGAATAAGCGTATTTTAAAAAGCAACTAAAAGGGAGGCTGGATTTTTCAGGGCTAAGCAGGCAACTGCCTAATAGTCACCAAAATCATCCCTTATTGTCATGCTAGGCTCGGTAAAAAAAAAATGTGCAAAAGACACCAAAACACAAAACATAAAAATTAGACAAAAAACAAGGAAGTACGCTACACAATCAGGAGGGTAGGTGGTCCTTCTCTGAGGCAGGATCATGCTACCATCACCAGTCAAATATTCCACAAGTCTATGTGCATGAACCAGTCCCGAGTCCAAGGACAAGCGAAAGCTTGTCCTTTCAACAAGAAAGTGCGGGACAGTCTGGGGACAATGCGATTGTCGCAATAAGGCGCAGGCGAGTGATATAGCAAATGGCGGTGCATCCCAGGAGTGTGTCAAATTTGAAGATGACCCAAAGCAACCTGAAACCGTCACGGCATTGGGGGTAGGTCCATGGGAACAGTTGTGGCACAATGGCATGCAACTTTAAGTTCACCTCAGCCATCTCCCATCTTCTTTGCCAAGCAGCCCGGAGGTTCGCCCGTTTTCCTGCCATGTAATCGGTGTGAGGAAGAGACAAACGCTGGTCTAGTCACCCACGCCTCACTGAATGATGTGCTGGGCATGTGGGTATAAGTGTAGAGCAAGTGGCATTGTGGAAGTACAGAAGGTATCAGTCGCCAGGCAGAGAATGGTGTGGAGGATCGACTTTACCTCCGCAATACATGCTTGGCTGCAAATGCATAAAACTTGCATCCGTAGTCAAGCTTCAAACAATTTAAAAATTGATAGAAAAGCAAGGGAGTAGCCCTATCAGCACCCCCAAGTGCTGAATGTCAGGGAATAAACACTGTCCATGACGTGGGTATAAAAGACTGTAAGGATGCCAATATCAGGGCTGGGAGTCAACAGTGGTTAATAATAGTGAAAAAGTGAGCAAAATTGAGTTTTCCAACCCCAAAAAGTGAACAAGTGAGAAAATATTTGAATGGAGGTCATCGATCACTCCCCCCCCCAAAAATCAGGATGTGTATCTGGAAAGCACAAATAGATCGAGGCAGGAAAATGAAGCAGTTATCAGGCAGTGATGCGTAAACTCACCCATATTTAGGACACCCATCTCCAGCTCGTCGATCAGGTGGATAATTGAGTAATCTCCCCAGAAAGGGTGTCTACCGTTCAATTCTCAGATCATGAGAAATGGCCTCGGAAACCCTGCCACGACGCAGAGTAAGTCGCGAGCGTCGAAGTCAGCGGACGGCTGAATGTGCGCGGAAATAACAGTATGCTTCCTATCCAGGTGCAGCTGTACAGCTACTGCCTGAAAGGAGGTATTAAAAGCAAGAGAAGAACGGAGACATGCCTTGTGTAAATCGCGCAGCCTTCTGCCCGGCCCCCATTCCTAGGTGGTAGGGGTCATAAAACCCTTATACCCTGTGAGGGTGGGTAGGGGGCACGCACCCAGCATGCTCTCCTGCAAAAAGATAGCTAACAGGGAAAGGTAGGAGACGAGCCGCCGCAGCTCCTCCCAGGATACCCAGAGTCCGCCGCTCCGCGGCAATTCCATTGGGGGGAGGGGGTTATGACCTCCAGGCTTAGCTCGGAGATGCAGGGGCCCATTTTGAAGAGAAGAACCTCGAGGGAATGGCCATACGCTTCCCGGAGGCAGCTGTTGGCAAGACAATGCGCTGAAGGCACTGTCGCCTTCGCGGGCTTATCAGGGGAGGTTGGACGAAGGAGCAGAAGCTCCTTTGGTGCTGTCCTCCTTTCGGGGGGCAGCTTTGCGAGCCCCTGAAGATGCCCTCATGACCAGCTTCAGGAAGTTTGCCGCTTGCGAGTCTAATGGCTCAGTGGAGGCACGCAGTCATTTTACCTTACAGGAAATGGTCACATTGGGGAAGAAGGGAAAACCCTGGTTTTAGCCAGGAAGGGGTGTGAACCCTCTATGCCACAAGCTTTACCAGGGAAGCATCTGGGGTGGGTAGAACCAGCAAGAAGTGTTCTAAATGGGCGCAGAAGCGACTGGTAGGCCTGGAGGGGCAAGGGGCAGAGGGTGTCTTTCTAAACATTGAGGCATAGAGCATCCTTGGCAGAGCTGGGTGCGCCAGGAACAATACCTTAGCCTCGAGAAATGACACACAATCCTGGGCCTGAACGGGCAGGATTTCTTTCTCAATGATACGCACCACATTGCTTCGAAGTAGCGGGGTGCGGCTCTCTACAATTGACACACTTGGCCACACACAATTTGGACTTATCGTGTGCGGCCTTGGAGAAACATACAGAGTTCAGGTAACCCAGACTTTGCACCTCGACAGGAGTAATTAGTATGGCCGAAGCAGTGACGTAGTAGCACCTTCGCGGTAGTGGTATGAATGCCATCAGGTGGTAGCGATACCAACCGGCATGCACCGATTCAGAGACCTTGTCACAGTCGAATGTGACACAGAGTGTAAGGGTGAGTCTTGAGGCCCATCCCTGTTTTCTCATCACATTCAACCTTGAGTGTCCGTGGTTGGCCAGCTCTAAGGTGATGTCATGTATGGAGTAGTTCACGAGTTCCCTTGCATAAACTACTTTCACAAAGTTCATGGTAGAGTGCAGTGTGACACTAACCAGCATGCCATCAAGTGTCCGAAGGGCACTAATCATGCCCGCCCCTGAAGGATTTGACATTCGCCAGAAGGCTAGCGTCAGAGAAATGGGTCACCTTCAGCTCTCTACCAATCACGCTAGCTAGTGCTCTCCTTTGATGGATCATGTTGTCCTTGGCCAACATGCTGCCATCAGTGGAGCGAATAACAAGGAAGTGTTTGAAGCCAGCGGGCTAAAAAATGCCAGGTAGCCCCTGAATGATGGGCCCCAATGTAATCGAGGCTCAGCTCTGCGCACTTTTAGTCTTAGTCTGGGACCCCCCACCTAGGGGAGCACCAGAGCCAGATGTGCCGATCTTGTCTTGGTTACATACCGAACTGGCAGTCGCCCCGTCCATCACCGTGCCTCACGGGGAGGGAGAGGATCCCAAAGTCTTTCCCCCCCCTTTTTTATAGAGGGCGGGGAATGGACCCGCTTCTCCCTTCCGGCGGCAGGAGCCCCTAGTCCAGATGGGCCACCCTCAGCAACATCCTTATTTGAAATGGAGAAGGTCTTGGCTGTCACAAGGGCACCAGCTGGGGGAGTAAATCTCTCCTCTCCTTGTAAGGCCCTGGGGGCCCCAGGTCATCTGAGGAGGACCTTGCACAGGGGCGGACTTAGGTCCTAACATCTGGGGTTGGGTCCCCTCAGGAACCAAGTCCATATCAGGACGGGGGAGCTCCATGTGGTCTTCCCCCCCCCCCCACAAAGACATTATGGATCCCAATTTGAGATTATAAGAGTTCCATCATTAGGCATGGTGACCCTATAGTTTACCTGGGATGCAAAGGCTAATCACCGTACACAGTAGCCCTATGCGAGGGGTGAACACAGGGCCGGCAGAACCAGCTGCCGCCATTTAGGACCCCACCTTTCCACCCAGTGGTTAGGCAGCCCTTGGGCATGGTGGCTCCACCTTGGGCTGGAAGTAAAATCAATAGAGATTGAAAGGAGAGAGAAAGGGGTATGTGAGGAAGGTGTGGGTGGGGATGAAGCAGATTGTTAAAAACTTGCCATCCCAGACCTGAGCTGGGGGGTGAGGGAACATAGCCCCTCACCCCCGATACAGGATAGTTGGGTGAGAGGAAGCTGGTCAGCATCTACCCAGTGAAATTAGAAGAGGGGGAGGTTGTAGGGAAGTGAGAAAGTAGGCTAAAAACACAGGCTGTCAGAAAGAAGGAGAAGAGGCTAAGCTGGGGCCGGATGGGGCGCTGAGTCCTGTCAACACGGTGGCTAGGAAGGCAAATTGCCGCAGTCCTTATGGGATTGTGTGGTAGATGGTGTGAATAAGAAGTATGATATGTTGTTAGGGTATGTTTCTGAAGACAATGGTATTGTGATAGATCCGACTGTTTTGAAATTTGTGAAGGAGCCGTTTGAAATAGTTCCAATCAATTGTCTATCTTTGCCTTTGACTGTTTGAGGTCATGTTGGAATGGTTGTAATGGTAGATCACAAGAGCAAGTTTGTTTATGCTGCACCTTTGAAAAATAAATTGTCTGTGACAATTGCCAGAGTTTTAAGTGAGAAACTGTTAACAATGTGCGTGTGTAAGCCTGCGTGAATGTTGAGTGATAATGGACACAAGTTTGTAGGGCGTGCTTTTGAGATGTTAAGTGAATGGGGGATTGATCATTTGAGAATGATGCCATATATACCTAGCAAAAATAGTTTGCCTGAAAGAACTATAAGAACCTTGAGTGAGAAGTTACGATCAATGGTGAAAGGGAGAGAATGGGATGTTTAGGAAGAGTACTTTGGTCATACAATATGACTTTGCATAAGGCAATGGGAATGTCACCATGTAAATATTTGATTAATTTTGAGAAAATGGTTAAGTCACATGTGACTTAATATAAGCAATCGTGAGCTATGGAGAAAAGGAAATGAAAGATCCGAAAGTTTTTCTGTTGGGAAAAAAGTGCGGAAAGAGATTGAAACTAAAGGTAGACTGAATGTGGCTAAATTGAAAGAAGTTTGAAGGTCCGCTTGTGGTAAGAAAGGTTTGGTCAAATGGGCTAAGTTACATGATTGTGCATGAAAGAGAGGATAGAAGTTTGGATGAATGTAGAGAACATCAGTGTCGGCTAGGGAAGTAGAATGAACCTCCTGAATATTTGTTGCTACATTCAGTGAAAGCATGGAAGACTGTGTGAGAGTGAATGATATAGCTAATATTTTAGAAAGGTAGCAGTGAGTGTTAGTTGAGTATGGAAGGGGAAAGTGTAAGAGGAAGCACTTGAGAAAGGATGGGAAGAAGGAAGGAACAGTTTGGTGAGAGTGAGGAGAGTGAATTTTCATGAATTTTGCAAGAACGAGACTGAGTATTTGATAGAACATAGAGTATCTGTAAGTTTCCTTTGAATGAATGAGTGTATGTTAGAAAGTATAGATGGGATAAATGTATAATTGGAGCAAGATTAATGAATGCTATGAAAGAATGGGAAGGATTGATGGACGAATTAGAGAAACTGGTTGAAGATTTGAGTGAGATTGATCAGGGAGTGTCAGATTGTGTGTATGAATGCATGTAGAAGGGGACACAGACTGACGTGATGAGGAGAGGACCTTATATCATAGGCCCTGTTACTAGAAGGAGAGCGATGCAAAAGAGTATGATTGATTGGGTGATGACAAAAGCTTTGGAATGGTTGTGAGGGAGTAAGCAGGGAATGAAGTGGAGAAGAAATAATTGGACGGGTAAGGTGAGATGAGGGAAACTAAAGAGGGAGTGATGTGGTAGTTTGGGGGGCGTTTTGCCTCAACTCACCTGTGCCCACTCTAATGCCCACCTTTTGTTTCAGGTTTCAGTGAAGGATGGAGGAGAGATATGCCTGGAAGCAGTACCCAACTCCAGTCTTTCATGAAGAGTAATTTTTTCTCACTCTTCTCTCCATAAGATTAATAGTATAAAGAATAATATTGTGAGTGAATGAGATAAATAGAAAAGACTTGAAGTTGTATGCAAGGATTTTTTGTTGAAGCATAAACAAAAAGAAGCGGAGCTGAAACATAAATGCTAGGTACAAGTATAGATGAGTAAGAAATGTATGTGTGGAGGGTGTGTATATGAGCTAGGGAGGAGAGATATGTAACACCCTTAATTTTTTCCCCCTTTTCAGTTCCTAAGGTCCTGCTGCTCTTGTCTTGAAGTGAGAAGGAAAGAGTAAGGCAGTGTGGAGCTGTAACCCATCAGTGTGTGGCACAATTTGAAAAGACCTCAGCCAGCCACTTGGTATAACCCGATGAGAGAAAAAAGAGGGACCCCGAGACTGCACCCTTTCCCTCTGCTCCACACTTAGTGAGAGTGAAGGTACTGGCCTGTAATGCATGAAAAAATGCCTGGGGCAACTTAGATACCAACTAGTAATAAGCCAACTCAATTAAGGGGTTTGTGGCGATGGATCATTGGAAAGAGGAAGAGCACCCGATTGGTACCTTTTGTAAGCCAGGTTTTTTTGTGTGTTCTGGGTATATATATATATATATATACATATATATATATATATATATATATATATATATATATATATATATATATATATATATTATATATATATATATTTATATATATATATTTATTATTATTGAAATTTATTGAAGTTGTATGTTTTTTAAAATATTTGGTCTAGTCAGTATATATTTACTAGTAAGTGATAGGATTGGGTGGTGGGGGATATATATATATTTTTTTTAAATATATATTATTTGCATCTATTTGAGCCTCCTTCCGATCTAGCGGGCATCTCACAAGTGAGTGAGCGGGGCTTTGTGGAGGGTGGTTACTGGGACCATCTGGTACACCCCTACTCACTCTAAACCCAACTTGTTCATCCACTATCAATCTCCTTATATATAGTTTGTGAATTCAACCTTCTGCCTTTTACCTGTGTACAATGGTATCAGCATTCTTCCAGTACTCAGTCATACCTCCAATTTCAGATAATTTACAAGGCCATTTTATAACACAATCACCACCACTTTTTAGCATCTCAGTGACTATATCATCTATTCCATTTGCGTTCCCATTTTCAATACATGTCACAGCTCTAACAACCACTTCAAACTCCAATACAGCCCCTGATTTACACCCACAAAACCAATCATATTCACATTTACATCATTGTCCATACCCAAATTATACAATGAAAAGTATGTATTCTCACCATCTACTTTAGACCATCTCAGTGCTAAGAGGTCCCCTGCCAATTTTATTGTCAGTGCTGTTCACACAGCTATTCTTCTCTTAATTCTTGTCCTAACAAATGAAAATGAATAGGAAAGTGTCACATACCTTGATCATTTTCAGAACTACTTCATTCTGTTTTTTCAAGTCTTTGAGACCTTTCCGTAGGATGTCAGTTGCGGATAAATTAGCACTCTGGATACGAAAGTGAATTTTCCGTTCCATTGGATGAGGAACTGTGTAGCCACAAAAGATCACATCTGGACTTTAATATTGAAAAAATACATATAATAAACAAGGACTTAAAGATTGTGAAATTCTAGGTTATTTATTAAAGAAACCAGGATGAAAAGTGAAAAATAGAATAGAGAATTTCTAAAATACTTTCAGCTATTAGATAATTTAAGAATTCATAATTTAGAGGCAATGAAAGAAAACTATTAAAAATGAGATAGGTGGTGAAAGTCAATTGTTTCTGCATAACTACATCAATTTAATGCCTCTGCTGTCCAGAAAAAAGGCTAATTAACATTTACCAATTTCTCCATCAATTTTCACATGCTGAAGGTTAGAGAGATTGATGGAAACTGGCCAAGGTAGTGATCTCTCCCCAGTTTGCCAGAAGGGAGCACAGGGGCCATTTTGCCAGGATTCTGGGAGGATACACTTTGTCCAGGTCCTATTAAACAAATCTAAAGGAAAGGCCATGCCTAGGTGTTGAAGCATGGCATACAGGACATTGTGCAGACAAGGAGTGGTGTCTGTGCAGAAAGCAAGAGTAGAACACAACTCACTTGATGTAAATGGCATTGAAGGGATCCCTGCCCTTGGAGGTAAAATCCAGTCAACGGCCTTTAGGAATATCGCAATGCACAATGAATGCTAGTGGAGCAGCATCCTGGCTAGAAAATGTGGAGAAAGTGGCCACAGATGCAAGATTCTTGATTGCATTCCCATTCTCCTGGAGAATGGGAGGGGGTTCCTGAAAGAAATTGAGCAAATCCTCTTGACTCACTTCCACGCCTCTGCTAGAGGAGTCTTCCCATTAAGTAAAGACCTGTATGCCCACCAGGAAGATCAGCGGTTGTGCTTCGAAACAGACTGAATCCTAGCCCTAATTCAACAAAAATCACAGATGAAATCATTTGGGTGGCGCTTATAGCATATGTAGGCATAACAATTTTGTTTGAGTGCTGTCTGACACTTGGCTGACAACCACAGAAGCAGTTGGCAGGCAAAATGGTCAAACATTCTAGGAATAGTAGTTAGGTCCATGCAATGAAGCTACTGGGGAAGAACTCAATGGCCTCATCCACTAACCTAAACTCCTCAACCTGGACAGAGAATTCCATCATTTCCTGAAATGTTAGCCATTGTACCCATGCCAAGCACAAATGAAGGTCTCTCAGGGAGCAGCAGTCCTTGTGCATTGAGAGCACAAAGATAGATTAGACAGGAAAATGAAACAGTTCTCGAGTGATGATGCATAAACTCATCCACATTTAGTATCCCTATCTCCACCTCTCCCCAGCAAGGACCTGACCCATTGGATTGATCAAGTAGTCTCCCCAGAGAGGGTGTTTACCGTTTAATCCCTGACAATGAGGCCTCAGCAACTGTGCCACAATGCAGCAAAAGATACCAGCATCAAAGTCAGTTGAGTGTGGAATGAATGCAAAAATAACTATACTTCTATCCATGGGCAGCTGCACTCCTACATACTGCCTGAAACAAGGTATTTAAACAATGAAAGAACGGAGACATCATGCTGTGTATAAATTGTGCAACTTCCTGCACAGCCCCCATCCCATCGCAGTGGGGTCGCAAAATCTGTATACCGAGAGAGTGGGCAGGGAGCACGCACCCAGCATGGTTTCCTGCAAAAAAAAAAATAGCTAACAGTAAGCAGGAGGAGATTTGCCTCCGCAGCACCTCCCAGTTGGCCCAGAGTCCATGGCAATTCCATTGAAAGAATATGCCCTCTAGGCCTAGATTGGAGGAGATGCAAGAGGGCCCTCTTTGAAGAGAAGACCCTCTCAGGAATGACTGTGCCCCTCCCAGAGGCAGAACTCTGGGTGCTGTCACCTTCAATGACTATCTGGGGAGGTTAGGATCACAAACGAGTCTTTTCCATTCCTGCCTCCGCCTTGAAACTTTAGGTGGGTCGGGCATCTTCAGAGGTGGAGGATCCACCATCTCCAAGCCACCCAGCTCAGCCAGGGTGTGGAGGTGAAAGGTGAAAGGGTGGGGGAGAGGAGAGGGATTACAAATTACTAAACACTCTTATTTTTGGAAAGTTACAACTGTGTACCATAGGTATATAGGAAAAGGAAGGTGAAGGTAGTATCCAGAGGCCTATTTATTGTTTCATTTTTATCCTTTTCTATCCAATTAAGTTAAAAATTACACAAATTGACTTATATTTAGTCCAGTATTCAGTTCTTTTTATACATTTTCTCAAGTTAGACTTATTTCAAATAAAAAAAAAACAAGCTTACTAATGAACAATGATGTGTTTCAATGCATTCCCCACGGTATGATCTTCATCATAGATGACAAAAGTTCTACAGAATTCATCTTGTTCACCTGGCAACTGAATAAATTATATTAGAAATATATATAAGCTTTCTATCAAAATAAGAAGTGTATTGTACAAGACAGCATTTACAATCTGGTGTAGTATTGGATATTTTCCCTAAAATGTTAAACATTAGATTGAACCTTTAATTATTTGCTAAATTATTGGAATCTACTTATTCTACAACTTTAACTACCTATAAATACAAACCATCAAAGAACCTGAAGGCTGTTTAGGGGTCGGTATAGTTTTCATTCTATTAATTCAATTGAATTATTTGCACTAAAACTATCATCTGAACTATCGTAGTTGTGTAGTTTAGTTTGCCTCCCCTCAACACCCCAAATATCTAATCCCTTTCTTCTTTTCCAAGGTGCATGGAACCAAGATGATAGAGGAGGAGGCCGAATAAAGGGGAAAATGAGGGAGATGGAAGTGCAAATGGAAGAGAGGATTAGGGACAGCAAAGAACAAATCAAGGAAAGTGTGTTGAGAATGTTGAATGGTAGAACAAGGAGCAAGTGGTGGTGGTGTGGTCTAATCCATTGGAAATGCTTTGAGGTAAAAGAATTGAAGGGACTACCAGACATGGATGAATTCTCCAAGACAAAATGGAAAGAGAAAGTTTCAAAGACCCAACAGGAGAATGACCAGTATTGACTACCTGTACTTCAGTTCAAATGAGAGTATGATTGAGTGTGAGAAAGAGGTGAGTGAGAATGAGACTGAGGTTCATAGAAGCATACTTATCGAAAGGTACCAAAGTTGAGTAAGTTTAGAGTGGAAGGAACAAAGGATGTGAAAGTGTTTTTGAAAGAATGAAAGTTATTGTAAAGAGAAATTGGGAGAGTACTAGGTTCTGGGTGAAAGAGTTGGTAGAGTTTTTGGATGGATGTATAAAGGAATGTTAGAAGACAATTAAGAGTGTCGGTGAGCCTAAATGGAAGTAGTGAAAGAAAAAATAATAGAACAATGCAGGAGAATGAAGAGAAGTGTGAAATAGAAGAAGTTCAATGGGTTTGAGCAAGCAAGAATGAGGAAAAATGAAAGGGTTGATTCATACCTATGTGCATCGTCTAGAGTCCCTGGTGAGAATGAGGTTTGGTGATGAGGATAAAATTAAAATAGGGAGTTAATTTTTTAAAATTTTAAGAGCCTATCTGGCGACTACCCACTTAGGCACAAGAAGCCGCACTCACGACAGTCTAGCACTAGGCTACTTAAAAAAATATGAAAAACAACAATAAAAAGGGAAAATAAATAGCAACAATTAGGAAGCAAGCTCCGGCGTTGGGAGGAGGTCAGACTCCGCCCCCGGAGGAGGTCAGCCTCCGCCCCCGGCGGAAGAGTGTGCGACCTACAAAGAAATAGACAAAAAGCCTAGTTAAATAAAGGAGAGAAGGCTGGCCTCCCCCAAAAGTCTATAAGTCCGCCAGTCAATGTGCACAAACTCGTCCCGAGTACAAGGGACAGGCAGTAGCGATCCTGGCCATCCAGGTACCGGGACAGGTAACGTGTGCGGAGATCGCCCAGACAGGGACATTCAACAAGAATGTGCCCAAGTCTGGGGGACAATACAGTCTTCAAAGTAGGGCACTGGCGAGCGCTTCATCAAATGGCAGTGCATCCTGAAAGTGTGTCCAATTCGGAGACAACAGAAAGCAACCTGAAGCCTTTGCGGCATTGGGGGGGTTCGTCCATGGGAACAGTTGCGGCGCAATGGCACATAACTTTACATTCCCTTCGACCATCTCCCATCTTCTTTACTACTATATATTCAGTGTGAGGAAGAGCGAAACACTGGTCCGATCACAGAGTCCTCAAGGACTCGTTGGCACCCTCATTCCCCATAATTCCTACATGTCCAGGAACCCAGCAGAAGATAATCTCGACATCCGCCCAGCTTGCCAAAACCGTGGCATCACATATCGCAAACCAAGGGATGCAGAGATTCCAATGCCCCAAGAGTACTCAGGGCGCTTTCTGACTCGCTATAATCACAATCCAGTCCCCAAACTGGGCACGTCGCGTAATCTGCAGTACCAAGTGGTGTATTGCAACCAGCTCAGCCGTGAAGACATACAGCACCTGGCAGAGCCTCGCTGACTTCAAACATAGGGGATATGACGTGGAAGCCGATCCCCTCTTGGGACTTGGAGCCATCCATATACACTGGCATGGTTCTGGCGTGACACGAGGTGTGCTCCAAAAAGGTCAAACACAATACTCCCGGCGCTGTAGAAGCTTTGGGAGCAGAGGCATGGGGACAGATAGCCAAATGTGGTACCCTCCATGGTGGCCTTCTGGGCAGAACCAGAGAGAGATTGAAAGGTCATCCACGCAGAGCATAGCAAGAACATCTTCTGGCAGCACCGAGGTAATGTCGTTGATACTCAAGACAAAGAGTGTAACGCTGAGGACACCCTCTTCCTGCTCCATCAGGCTGGAGACAGAGAGGGCTCCCCCCAGCTGTACACAGAATCGACGATCTCACAAAGATTCAAATATAATGACTGGGAAGTGTCCCCTCACCCCCATCGTGTGGAGGGTCTCCATGATACCGTATCGCCATGCTGTATCATAAGCCTTCTCCAGATCAAAAAACACTGTGGCAAAGTGCTGTCTAAAAAGGAAGGCCTCGCAGACAGCATTTTCCAGTCGAAGCAGAGCATCTGACATGGAATGGAACTTGCGGAAGCCACACTGCACAGAACACAAATGGACTCTGCTGTCAAGAAAAAAGGCTAATCTAACATTTACCAATTTCTCCATCAACTTGTACACGCAGGAGGTTAGAGAAATTGGGAGTAGGGTGATCTCTCCCTGGTTTGCAAAAGGCGAGCACAGTAGCGATTCGCCAGGAATCCAGGAGGAGACCCTCCAACCAGATACTGTTCAACAAATCTAACAGAAAGGCCATGCCTCGCTCACCCAGATGTCGAAGCATGGTGTACGCGACATCGTCTGGTCCACGGGCAGTGTCCGCGGAATGCCACTCACTCAGACTAAACCTGTCGTTGAAGGGTTCTCTTACTCTGGAGGTAAAGTCCAGCTGGCAGCCTTCCGCGGCATCATGACATGCATTGAATGCTGGGGGAGCAGCATCCCAGCTAGAGAATGTGGTCATGAAGAATTCCACCACGGACGCGGGGTCCAAGATTGCAGGCCCATTTTCCTGGAGAACAGGAGGGAGGTCCTGCGAGAACTTGCCCTGAATCCTTTTGACTTGCTTCCACACCTCTGCTAAAGGGGTCTTCCTGTTAAGTGAAGACACGTATGCCCGCCAAGAAGAGAGGCCGGCATGCTTCAAAATATACTGGAAACTAGCCCTAGACCGATGAAATTCACAGACAGTGAAATTGTTGGGGCGCAGCTTATAGCACATGTAGGCATAGTACTTCTGCTTGAGGGCCGTCAATCACTCAGCTCACCACCACGGGAGTGGTCAGCGTGCAAAATGGCCAGTCCTTCTAGGAATAGTAGCTAGGCCCGCAGCGATGAGGTTGCAGGAGAACTCAACAGCCTCATCTACCGACCTAAACTCCTCAACTGAGATAGAGAATTCAGTCATTTCCTGAAATGCAGACCACTGCGCCCACGCCAAGCACCACGGGTGGGCTCACTACCATGGAGGTCATCAACCACTCCCCAATCAAAATCGGGCTGTGCATCCGGAGAGCACAAAGATAGATTGAGGCAGGAAAATGAAGTGGTTCTCGGCCAGTGGTTTGGGCCAGCACGTCTTTAAAAGGAAGTGGCCGAAGGAGCCTTTCTTCCCTCTCTCCCTTAAGGGGGTTTGCCCTACCAAGCCCCTTCAATGGGGAGTGGCCGGTTATGGGCTGTTTGCTGGCTTTCCTGGCAGTCCTCTGTGAAAGCAAAGGCGGGACTGCCAGATTTGAGCTGGAGTCATAAGGAAGGGGGTGAGGGGGAGCCACCCGCACCCGTAGGCACTGGAGAGGAGTAAGCCTCCTGTCCGGTTGAAGAGTTATGGAGGGTCCGCTGGGAAACCACAGGTTGGGAGAGGGGACTTCTAATTTTTCTGTTAAGTTGCCTGAGGGCGGCTCCATCGTTTTTAAAGGGGAAATGGAGAGATTTTTTTTTTTTAATTTTCATCATTGGGCATGGTGACCCTTTTTTTATGGGATGCACACGCTAATCGCCCCGCGCAGTGGCCTGCTCTGCAAAGGGTGAGTACAGGCCTAGCAGAGCCAAGTGCCGCCATTTTGAAATACCCCTCCCACCTGGTGACCTGGCAGTCCCTCAGCATGGCCATGACGTAAAATGGATAGTGTTTGAAAATAAAAAGAAAGAGGTGAGGAAGATGTGGGTGAGGATAAAGCAGGTTACTGAAAACCCACCATCCCAAAATGGAGCTCAGGGGTGAGGGATCATTGTCCCATCCCCTCTCCCCTCAGCCCTAATAGTTGGCTGAGAAGAAGGTCGGCATCTACCCTGTGAAATTACAGGCTGACCAGAAAAAGTTGTGGGAGAGGTTCTATGAAAAAGCGAGGAAACACAAGTGTCTGAAGGAAGGAGAAGAGGCTAAGCTAGGGTGGGACAGGGTGCTGAGTCCCGTCAGCATGGCAATTTGCCGCATCCCTTACGGGGGTACTCCACCTTGCGCACAGCGTAAAAAGGATAGAGTGTGATGTGAGAAGGAAAGGGGATGTGAGGAAGTTATGGGTGGAGATGAAGCAGTTTATTAAAAACCCACCATCAAAAACCGGAGCTCAGGGGTTAGGGAACATTGTCCCCTTCCCCCTCAGCCCCGACCTAGGATAGTTGGCTGAGAAGGTCAGCATCTACCCTGTGAAAATTGAGGCCGACCAGAGAAAGTTGTGGGAGAGATTGTAGGGAAAGTGAGGAAGTAGGGGAGAAACACAGGCTGTCTGAAAGAAGAAGCTAAGCTGGGGCCGGACAGGGCGCTGAGTACTATCAGCACGACGGACAAGAAGGCAAATCTCCACACCCCTTACAGGAATTGGGAATGAGAGTGTGAATAGGAATACTGCAAGTAATATGGAGAGCATGACTCAGGGAAACTGAAGAATGAGAGGGTTCCTTCTGGTAAATTCTTCAGTGCAAGTAATGAATGTGAGCGAAGGATTATTTAGTTGTGGAGTGAATTGCAGTCAGAAAGTCAACAGGTGTATGTGTATTAAAGTTCAAATGTGGAGGATGAGAAGTGAGTGCATTGATTGATATAAGATGCAAGGTAAATGTGTTGTACTATAAAGCATTTAAAAGAATGAAAGTAAAAGAAGTTAAGAATAGTGGATATCATTTGACTGGATTGGGTGAGCACAATATTCCAATTGTTGAGAGGTTTAGAGAGAGAATTTCAATGGCAGGTATCAAGTATGTTATTAGGATACAAGTTTTTGAAAGCAAATGGTATCATGATTTACTCTGATGTAGTGATGATTGAATGTTAGAAGAATGTCCACAAGTTTTAAACAATGAGTGCTAGGATTGGATGGAATTCAGATGTTGAGATGAGCGAGAATGATGAGAATATGTACGTATTAGATGGTAGTGAGGTGAACTATCGACAGAAGTGAGTTATGAATGTGTTTGATGGTTTTGATATGAAAGACCTGTGGTGTGCATCCAAGTTTTGCATGATCTGCAAAGAAAGAGGCTGAAAGTACAAATGGGAGATAAATTAAGTATAATGAATATCATGGTGAATATGGAGAATGATATGCATTTGGTGAATGCAAGTGTACTTTCTCTGAGTGTAAATTCGAAGGTTGGAAGTATTTTAGAATTAATTAAGCAGGTGAAATTGGAAGACAAATTGAGTGAATGTAAGAACAAAAGGTTTACAGGATGTTGTGGAATAGAAGAGGAGCCTTGAGTCCAGGAGAGGATGCGGACTTTGTGGAAATGCTCACTTGCCTGAATTTAAAATGGTTTTGAGTGACGACATGCCGATATACCTGAGACCTCGTCCTTTCCCTCCCCATGTGGCTCAAGAAGAATTGGAGAAAATTGATGTAATTGAGCCAACTGTGAGTGCTTGGAATAACCTGATTGTACTGGTATGGAAGCCAGATGGAAGTTTCTGACTGTGTATTGATTATAGGAAAGTGAATAAATGAATATTGAAAGATACGTTTCTCATGAGTGTGTGCACAGTATGCATGGAATGAAAGTATTTACAAAGATAGATTTGGTATGTAGTTATTACCATATGCCTGTGACTAAAGAGAGCAGGCCTATTACAGCATTCTCCACCACAAAGCACCATTATCAGTTTAGAAACCTGATCTTTGGATTGGCAAATGCCCCAGCTCCTTTTCAGCATGCAATGAATGTGGAGTTAAGTGGTTTTCTGTGTAAGAATATACAAGTGATTTGGAATGATATTTTGGTGATGGGTGAGAACATGGAAGAATATAGAACTTTGGTGAATAATGTTTTGAAAAAGTTGGAAGAGGTTGGTGTGAAAGTGAAGTTGTCTAATTATGTGTTGTTTGCCAGGGAAGTTAAGTTTTGGGGACATAAGGTGAGTGCGGCTGGATTAAATAAATCTGAAAAGTTTGTGGAAAAAGTCAGGAATTTTACTAAGCCTACCACAGTGAGAGCAGTGTTGATTTCTTAGTTTGGAAGAAAGTTTATGAAAGAATGTTTGGGTGTGATAAAACCAGTGAGTGTATGGACTGGGAAAAAGAAGAGTATGGTGAATAAGTGGAATGACTCAATGAATGCACTGTTTGTAAAGTTGAAAACTGAAGTTGCAAGAGATGTGGAACTTGCATATCTGGCATACAGACCAAATGCAGGAATCTTCAAGTATATACAGACATAAGTGGTCATTCGATGGGTGGATGTTTGATGCAAGATCAGGTTGTGGATGGAGTTGAAAGGAAATAATTAATTGCATATTTAAAAGGCATTTATCATGGCAGAGAGTGCATATTTAATGATTAAAAGAGAGTTGGCGTTATGATTCTGTCTTTAATAGTTACAGACATTTTTGTATGGGGTATGATTTGTTGTGAGAACAGATGACTGGCTATAAGGGTATTTGAAAAATGAAGTTAGTGGATAGTAGAATTGCGAAGACGATGGAAGATTTGAGTGATTTGATTTTGTAGTTGGGGATTTGCCAGGTGAAAGGAATGTGATTGCTGATTTGATGTCATGTTTGCCATGAAGTTTAAATGTTAGAATGGTGTTTCTAGTTGGTCAAGCAGCCAAGATATTGACTGCTGACCAAAGACAGTACCCCCTGAAAATGACCTCATGGGTCAAACTTTACAGTCTCATAGCTCACAAATGGTGCAACCTGGAATATTAAGACATATGTTTATACTTACCTCAATGAGATCTATAAAAGCCTACCAAATATCAGCCAAATCAGAGATGGGTCCGGAAAATCGACCCTTTTTTGGTTGAATTGACATGGAATGACTCAAATGAAAGACCTCCAAAAGAAGGAGGGAGGGGGTGACAATTAACTTTAACTCTAATAACTCAACACAAAGATACCCTTATAAAGATTCACTCTTGATTTAAAAAAATAAAACCAAAATGAATCACATAACTACTATGATAGCTTCAAATTTGAATATGACTCCTAGTATCTCTGAAATAAAGATGACAATAAATACTTAGGCTGATTACCTCAGCTGTTTAGATATAAAAATACTTAAGTCAAACAATAAAAACTACACATACACATTCCAGCTTATTTGGATTTTCAGTCTGGCTCACTGTTGGCAAACGGAATCCATCAGGTCCCACTGGCATGTTGACAATTTCTTAAAGCTATGTTAAATCTGAAAATAAAATGTACATTTTGTCAAACCAAAAAATGACATTTGGTAATTATAAAAAAATTGCACAAATAGAAGTATATATTATTACAAAATCAAAATCAACTTTATAAATTAATGCTATATAGGTACATTTATTTAGATTAAGGCATCCATTTTTAAAATATTTCCTAAAGTGTACATTTATAATTTATTTAAGTCATCTTTGTTAGTCAGCTAATCTAAAACTAAACAAGACCTTACATAAACTTTAAACTCTCATTAGAAGAAAAAAGGTTAAGGAATATAAGTACTGTAATGGCAAACAATCTATGAATGAGGATGAACAATGTAAATAACCCACAAGCAATAAATATGCAAAGAGGAAAGGAATACAGAACAAATTTGAAATTCATTGCAGGAAACTTAATAAGGAGCTCCCATGACATGTATAACTATATCATCAGCAAAGGCTGAAAGGGGAAATCAGATTAATCCACACACACGATCACGGCGATCAGACATGCTAAGGGCAAGCTCTCAATTCACTAACATTTTTGGGATAAGTTTTTCATATGTTTGTCATTTTTTTTGTTTGGAAAGTTGTGCAAAAGGTGTATTTAGAAAGGATTATAATTATTAACAAGTACAGTTTGAATAGGTTGTAAACTCGGAATTAATTGCGGTTATTTTGTTTCGGTGAAAAAGTGACTTTTGTTTACTTCGGCGGCCATCTTGATTAGCAGGTTTTAAACTTGCGCACATGAATTTGGTTCAACTTCTTCTTGTTCGTAAGTTTTTGTTTCTATTATTGTTCTTGTTTAAGTATGGCTGACTGTTTGGATGTAGAGGGTATGCCTTTTGAAATTAGTGTGTATGTAGTGTGCGATGTCTGTGGTGTAGAGAGGAGAGTGAATATGTCTCAGTGCTGTGTATGTGCTTTGACTGAGGAGGTGAGGCAATTACATGTGGAATGCTTGAGATTGAATGCTTTAGTGTCTGAAGTGAGAAGAGATGCCAGTGTACATTCAAAGAGTCAGATTGGGACCAGGAAAGAGGAAGTTAGGCCTAGAACAGGGAGTGGAGAGAAAGCACTAAGTGACAAGTGGTGGGTGAAAGTGGACGGAATAGATAAGTTAGGACAGGTTAGGTGTGTAAATGAGAGGGACATGGAGCGTGTTAGGCTAACTAACAGATTTGATGCCCTGAGAAGAAGAATTTGAAAGAGATTTGTCTCATGTGGCCGTGCCTGAAAGTAGAATAGGTGGTAGTGTGAGTGAGAGCAGGAGGGAGGGTAATGCTAGGCCTAGAGAGAATAAGAGAATGACTGAGGTGATTGTGATGGATGACTCTCAGATTAGGTATTTAGATAGGAAGTTGAGTGAAAGTAAATGGAAGGGAGTGAGAGTGTCTCCCGGGTGCTGGTGTAAATGATGTGTGTGAGAGGCATGATAGGCTGGTGTCTGGGTGTGCGAGGGAAGCAGTTGTGATTACACATGTCGGAGTAAACTATGTAAAGAAGGTGGGTACCTGTGAGTTACGACAGCGGTATAAAAGGCTGATTGAAAGGATGTGTGAAAGTAGAGTAAAAGGTGTTGTTTCAGGTGTGCTTCGAGAATGGATGTGGGGATGGAATGGTTGTCTTGTGCAATGGGGTTGAATGAATATGTGAAAAGTTTGTGCGAGGAGTCGGGATTGGTGCTTGTAGATGTTTGGAGTGGGTTTTATGGGAATAAGGGTTTGTATGCGATGGATGGACTCCATCTGAGCCGAGATTGGGTTGAGGTTTTGTGGCGGGAGTTAGATAGTGTTATTAGGTCTTTAGAGGCAGGAAACTAGGTTTTGATAGTGGTCAGGGAAAGGAAGGGAACACAGATTTGTAGAAGGTAGGCAGGCTAATGGAAGTGCTTTAGAGTTAAATTACTTGAGTAGCCCTACCTACTCTGAGAATCTTACGGGGCAAAGATATAAAAACGGCTATAATGGGTTCAAATGTTTTTACACAAATGCTCAGGGTATAAGATTTTATTTTTTTTTTAAGAGCTCATCTGGCGACTGCCTACTTGGGCATTAGTCGCCGTATTAAAACTGGCCTAGTTCTAGGCTACTTTAAAATAAAATTAAAGAGAGAAAAAAAAACAACACCCCAAAAGGGGAAAAGGAAGCAAGCTGGTGCATCGGGGAGAGGTCCCCCCGGCGCAGGAGCGTGCAACTAAAGGAGAAAAACAAACAAAAAACAAAACAAAAAAACAAACAAACCTTGCTTAAATAATAGGGAGAAGGCCGGCCTCCCCCAAGAAGTCAACAAGTCCACAAGTCAATGTGCACGAATCTGTCCCGAGCACAAGGGACAGGCGGTAGCGACCCCGCCCATCCCGGTACTGGGACAGGTATCATGCGCGAAGATCACCCAGACTGGGACATTCAACAAGAATGTGCCGAACAGTCTGGGGGACGACGCAGTCGTTGCAATAGGGCGCAGGCGAGCGCTCCATCAGATAGCGATGCGTCACACGAGTGTGTCCGATTCGGAGACGACAGAAAGCAACCTGAAGCCGCCGCGGCATTGGGGGATAGGCCCATGGGAACAGTCGTGGCACAATGGCACGCAACTTTAAGTTCCCTTCGACCGTCTCCCATCTTCTTTGCCAAGCAGTCCGAAGAGCTGCCCGTATTCCTGCCATGTAGTCGGTGTGAGGAAGAGCGAAACGCTGGTCTGGTCGCACAGTCCTCGCGGACTCTTTGGCGCCCTCATTCCTCGCAATTCCTACATGTCCAGGAACCCAGCAGAAGATAATCTCGACATCTGCCCGGCTCGCCAAAACCGTGGCGTCACGGATATCGCGAACCAGGGCATGCGGAGATTCCAATGCCCCGAGAGCACTCAGGGCGCTTTGTGAGTCGCTATAGATCACAATCCGGTCTCCGAACCGGGCACGTCACGTAATCTCCCGTACCGAGTGGTGTATTGCCACCAGCTCGGCCGTGAAGACAGACGCAGCGCCTGGTAGAGCCCCGCTGACTTCAAACAGAGGGGATACGGCGTGGAAGCCGACCCCCTCTTGGGACTTGGAGCCATTCGTATACACTGGCACGGTTCCAGCGTGACACGATGTGTGCTCCAAAAAGGTCGAACGCAATACTCCCGGCGCAGTACAAGCTTTGGGAGCAGAGGCGTGGCGACAAATAGCCAAATGTGGTACCCTCCAGGGTGGCGTCCTGGGCAGAACCAGGGGCGCCACCCGCCCGAGAGCTATTTCTACCTCTCGAAGGAGTTTCCTGGCCCTAAACCCAAAGGGCTTAGGGTATGACTGGCGTCTCTCGGCGGCATAGGCACCATCGAGATCAGCTGCGGATGCAGTGAGAGCTGTTGGCGACTGAGGGAGGCACCGGGCTCGCGCGTACAGGCGAGTGATGCACTGCACGCGGCGCAGAGCGAGTAGCATCTCCCCAGCATCGACCAACAGGCTCTCAATGGGGGAAGTGCGGAAGGCACCGGTCGCAAGGCGAAGGCCGGTGTGGTGGATCGAATCCACCTTCCGCAATAAACGCTCGGCTGCGGATGCATAAAACTCGCATCCGTAGTCGAGCTTCGAGCGAACAAAGGATCGATAAAAAAGTAAGGCGGCAGCCCTATCAGCGCCCCCAAGCGCTGAACGTCACGGAACGGAGAATGTCCATGGCGCGGGTAAAAGAGACCCTAAGGCTGCGAATATGAGCCTCCCAGGTGAGGCGTCGGTCGAATACAAGACCAAGGAAACGGTGCGACTCAACCACATCCAGTCGCACCCCATTAAGAAACAAATCTGGGTCGGGGTGAAGCCGTGGATGGCGGCAGAAGTGCACCACCTTAGTCTTGGCCAAAGAAAACCGAAACCTGTGCGCTTCGGCATAGCGAGAGACGCGGTTCAATGCCTGTTGGAGTCGACGCTCCAGAGTTGGCATCTGGGCCGCGCCAAAAGAGATCGAAAGGTCGTCCACGTAGAGCGTAGCGAGAACATCTTCCGGCAGCACCGAGGTGATGCCGTTGATGCTCAGGGCAAAGAGTGTGACACTGAGGACACTTTCCTGCGGGACACCCTCTTCCTGCTCCTTTGGGCCGGAGAGGGCTCCCCCCACCCGTACGCGGAATCGCCGATCTCGCAAAAATTCAGATATAAACATTGGGAGGCGTCCCCTCGCCCCCATCGTGTATTGAGTCTCCATGATACCGTATCGCCATGCGGTATCATAGGCCTTCTCCAGATCAAAAAACACCGTGGCGTAGTGCTGTCTACGAAGGAAAGCCTCGCAGACGGCATTTTCCAGTCGGAGCAGAGCATCCGACGTGGAGTGAAACTTACGGAAGCCGCACTGTGCAGAAGACAGATGGCCTCCGCTGTCCAGGAAATAGGCTAATCTAACATTTACCAATTTCTCCATCTCTCCCCGGCTTGCGAAAGGCGAGCACAGTAGCGATTCGCCAGGAGTCTGGGAGGAGACCTTCCACCCAGATCCTGTTGAACAAATCTAACAGAAAGGCCATGCCTCGCTCACCCAGGTGTCGAAGCATGGCGTACGGGGCATCGTCCGAACCATGGGCGGTGTCCGCGCACGAAGCGAGAGCGGAACGCAACTCACTCACAGTAAACTTGTCGTTGAAGGGCTCTCCGCCTCTGGAGGTAAAGTCCAGCCGGCGGCCTTCCGCGACATCACGACGTGCATTGAATGCGGAAAAAGCGGTGGCGAAGGATTCCGCCACGGACGCGGGGTCCGAGATTGCGGTCCCATTCTCCTGGAGAACGGGAGGGGGGTCCTGCGAGAACTTGCCCCGAATCCTTTTGACTCACTTCCACACCTCAGCTAAAGGGGTCTTCCCGTTAAGTGAAGACACGGATGCCCGCCAAGAAGAGCGGCGGACGTGCTTCGAAATATACCGGAACCTAGCCCTAGCCCGACGAAATTCAGCGACAGTGAAATTGTTCGG
Source organism: Ceratothoa steindachneri (assembly GCA_963969495.1). Lineage (NCBI taxonomy): Eukaryota > Metazoa > Arthropoda > Malacostraca > Isopoda > Cymothoidae > Ceratothoa > Ceratothoa steindachneri. The sequence continues at coordinate 121,672,789 of OZ018324.1, forward strand.
GCGGCGCTTATAGCGCATGTAGGCATAACGCTTCTGTTTGAGGGCCGTCTCACACTCGGCCGACCACCATGGGAGTGGTCGGCGTGCAAAACGGCCAGACGTCCTAGGAATAGTAGTCAGGCCCACGGCGATGAGGTTGCCGGAGAAGAACTCAACGGCCTCATCTACCGACCTAAACTCCTCGACTGAGATAGAGAATTCAGTCATTTCCTGAAATGCAGGCCACCGCGCCCGCGCCAAGCACCACCGAGGTGGTCTCTCAGGCGGCAGTTGCCCTGAAAATGATATTTGAATGGGAAAGCACATCCAGAGAAGGGGGTGAGGGGGAGTCCCCTACACCCGTAGGCGTACGAGACGACTAAGCCTCCTCTCCTGTTAAAGAGGTATGGAGGGTCCCCTGCGCAAGCACAGGGGGGGGGGGGACCTCCATCTTTTCTGTGGAGCTGCACGAGGGCGGCTCCGTTGTTTTAGGGGGAATTAAGGGGAGATGTTTTTTTTTTTTCATCATTTGGCATGGTGACCCTCTTTGTTTTACGGGACGCAATCGCTCACCACCTCTTGCAGTAGCCCGCACTGCAAGAGGTGCTTACAGGCCCAGCAGAGCCAGGCGCCGCCATTTGGGACCACCCCTCCCGCCTGGTGGCCTGGCAGTCCTTCGGCATGGCGGCTCCACCTTAGACACGGCGTAAAACAGATAGAATGTGAAGAGGAGAGGAAAGGGGATGTGAGGAAGGTATGGGTGGGGATGAAGCAGGTTGTTAAAAAAAACCCATCCCGAACCGGAGCTGAGGGGTTAGGGAACAATGTCCCCTCCCCCCTCAGCCCCCATCCGGGGTGGTTAGCTTGAGAAGAAGGTCAGCATTCTACCCTGTGAAATTAGAGGCTGACCAGAGAAAGTTTTGGGAGAGGTTGTATGAAAAGCGACGAGGTAGGGGAGAAATCGGGCTATCTGAAGGAAGGAAGAGAGGCTAAGCTGGGGCCGGACGGAGCGCTGGATCCCGTCAGCACGGTGGCCAGGATGGCAAATCGCCGCACCCCTTACGGGGTCAGGGTATAAGAAATAAAAAGGATGAGCTTATTTGTTACATAAGGGAAGAAAGTCTAAATCTAGTTTGTAATACAGAGTCCTGGATAAGTCAACATATTTTTAATGATACAATAGATGAATATAAACTTGACAATTATGAGATATTTTTACATGAAAGACCTAATAGACCTGAGGGTGGAATATTGGTTTATGTTAAGAAAAGCTATAGTTGTCAAATGGTTAATAATAATGATCATACTGAGATTGAGTCACTTTGGTTAGATACGAGGGGCGGTCAATAAGTTTTGCGAAACGGTAGGGCAAAACAGAGGAAGGGGGATGGCTGTTTGTGGGGGTGTTAGGACAAGTTATGAGAAGTTAAGACCTGCAGCTGCACACTCCTGCCTCATCTATTTAAGAAGCAGTAGCTGATCACAGATCATCAGTCACAAATTTTTCAACAATGTAGAAGGTTGAGCATGCGCAGTGATCAAATTTTTGACCAAGGAAGGCAAGAATGCAAAAGAGATCCATGAACGCATGGTTGCAGTGTACACCGACACCGCTCCTTCCTCTACAACCATTGCTGGCTGGAATAGGGAGTTCCGCCATTGTCATGAGTCCCTTGAAGATGACCCCCGTCCAGGACACCCATCAGACGTGACCAATGAGGACAATATGGCCCGTGTGGAGAGGATGATCTTCAAAAATTGACAGGTGAAGGTGGAAGAAATCAAGCGAGAACTTGGAATATCACATGGAAGTGTTATCAACATCATCCACGACAATTTGGCCATGACCAAGGTCTCTGTCCGTTGGGTCCCTAGAAACCTCACGACCCATGATCGTCTTCAACGTTGTCAAAGTCCACGAGTGCGGATTCGAGGAGCTCAACCATCCCTCCTAGAGTCCAGATCTGGCCCCTAGCGACTACTTTTTATTCCGCCAGCTCAAGGCTGCACTGCATGAATGCCAGTTTAGGGACAATGAAGATGTCCTATTCGCCGATCAGGAGTTGTTTGAACAGCAGTCTGGAGATTTCTGGTTGTCGGGAATTCAAAGCCTCAGGGACAAGTGGTGCAAGTGCATTGAAGTCGAGGGTAGTTATATTGAAAAATAATAAAACACTTTTCCTCATATCTCGTTTCCTTATATCCGAATTGCAAAACTTATTGACCACCCCTCGTATAAGAGATAGTGAAGGAAATAAAATGAAAGTTAGCGTAATTTACAGGCCACCCAACCAAACTTATGAAGTAGATTTATTGCTATGCGAGCAAGTAATTATTACTGGAGACTTTAATCTGCCGAATATCAATTGGGAAGATATGGAAGGTAATGATAGAACCACAAAACTCTTTTTAAATTGCTTTCTAGATAATTTCCTCATCCAGTGCATTAAAGAATCCACCTGAAATGGTTCATTACTGGATCTGGTTTTGTGTAGGGATCTGATCAGGGTCAGATGTTGGTGAAACGCTTGGTAGAAGTGATCATAATATTTTAAGGTTTGAGTTATGCCAGGCAGGTCCAATCCCAGATAATAAGGTCAAAACTTTTAATTATAAGAAAGGAAACTTTGAAAAACTGAGACAAATGATACAAAAAATTAACTGGGATTGTAGCAGGCCGAAAAATTTAGACTAACCCCAATTGATCCAACCCGCTTCCTATACTAATCCGGACGTGAGAAATCAAAGGAGAATGAAACGGATTGTATGTACAGTTCATTACTAACAGAAAAAAAGTACAATGATAATTACAGCTTATATTTACACAATTTTATATTTACAAGGGAAGTGTGCACACTTCAAAATGAGGCCAAATTCCCCAATCCAAATACGATACCAAAAGAGAATTTTATAACAGGCGAATACAACAAATTTACTTATATATCTACACAAAACATAAAACAAACACAACAACAACCGAACGAAAAGGGGCACGCGCTATCACTTGTGTGCTGGAGGTGGGTGGTAGTAGGCTAACTTAGAAGGAGGCAGGATTGTCAATGAAGGCGGGTATGGTGGTTCAGGTGGTTAGCGAGGTATGAAAGCCCTCCGTCTCAGGGCTGGGCGGAGCACTCGTCTAGAGAACCCTTCTTGCTGTCAGTCCACGCTTCCACTCTCTGTAGAAGAGATATATCCTCCTTTTATGACCCATTTATTTATACATGGAAGGGAAACTAATAAGTGGGCATTACCCGAGTAAATTTATCGACTATCTTACCTCTTAATGTATATTCAAACAATCCTCAGCATCAACAATTCTCCAAATATTTAACTCTAAAAACTACTCTTTCAAAGTATAATCTTTTGATAAAAGATTATTTTAAACAAAGTACAATCTGAGAAAGAGATTATTTTAAGCAAAGTACAATCTGAGAAAGAGATAACAATTTTAATACATAAAATCAAATACATATATATATACAAAGAGAAAATATAAAAAAAACTCATTCCCACTCACACACACATTCTTACAGAGGGAGGGAGAGGGTACTGAGAAAAGGGGTGGGAGAATGGCCCTTTTACACACACTCACATTCGCTCCACCACACCCCTCCTTCCTTAAGCCATTCGACCAGCCACTCACAAAACCCTTTCAATCACTCTTCATGGTACCACTTGTGCTCAATCGCACCCTTCTGCACCCATTCACACTCTTCTACTGGTCCCTGGCTACGCGTCGCAATTAGTCGGGGTTGTTCGTCAGTCATCCTGTCAGTCTCATCGTCACTATTGATCATCTCATCAACCATACTCTTAGCCCTCATTACCAGTTCTCCCATCTCACGACAGAATTCTTTCATACTCTTCCGTTCAGAACCCTCACTCTTCATACCCCCATTCATCAGCTCTCATCCAACTCAAGGTACATTCTTGCGAAACAGACAGGTCACTCACATCCCCTGTATTCTCAACAGGCATACCAGAAACCCCTTCGACTGGTTCCCACCAGAAACCTGAAAAATCAGCCACTTCATCATTCACTACATCAAACTCATCCCTACTATTACCATTCGTAAAACCCGAAAAATCAGCCACGCTAGGTTCGTTCTGCCCAAATACACTATCATTCATACTGTTCCCAAAACCAGAAAAATCAGGCACAGGCAGCTCACTCACTCGTCTACTTATACCAGCCAAATCACTCACCTGTTTACGCAAAAACTCAATCTCCCTTTCAAGATTCCCCATACCAGAAACACTGCTCAGACTTACTTTCATTTGTACTTGCATTCTTCCTTTCACTCTTCTTTGTACGCTTTCTACTCCTCGAGACTAAGACTAGCTCTTTCCCAGACAGATCCATACTATCACATTCAATCTCATCATCATGCACTTTACCTCTCTCTCTACACAGTCCATACACCGGATGGCTCACCAGGTAGTCAGGAGGTTCTCTCCATCTCCTTAACTGACTCTGATGAGCCCGCACTCTCTCAGTCATCCCGTCATTCAAACTCTCCAAAACATACGTCACTCCATTTTCCCAAACCCTCACAACTCTATAAGGTCCATCAAACTTCTCACTCATCTTTGACACATTCAACCTACCCTTCACTTCTTTCACCTTCAATACTTTTGTACCTAATTCAAATGAACGGAACCTTTCATGCGCCTCACGCCATATATTCTGCTCACTTTCACTCAAACGAAACCTATCTTTCACTCGCCTTTCAAAATTCATCACAAACTGACATGGGGAATTCCAGTTGCACTATGCACAGTTGAATTATACGCCCACAACACTCTCCCCAGACACACATCCCAGTCATTCACTGTCGAACTCATCATTCTCAACATCTCACACAAGGTTCTTATAGTCCGTTCAGCCAATCCATTTGAAGACGGTACATACGGAGTTGTTCTCACATGCTCTACACCATTCTCTCTCAACATTTGCTCAAACACTTCCCCTACAAATTCAGGCCCATTATCACTCAGACATCTTCTAGGCTTCCATACACACATAGGAAAAAACAACTGCTCAACCACACGCGTAACAGTCACACTCCTTTTATCTCTCACAGGCGCTGCATACACAAACTTACTTTTATGATCAACCATAACAACCATACAAACATTCCCAGCACTCGTACGTGGCAAAGACACACAATCAATCACTACCAATTCAAACGGTTCTTTCGCATCAACTTTCAACATCGGTGGTTTCACTTGCACCTTTCGCTTCTGACACCTTTCACACGTAGTTGCAACATCATTCACAACAGTTCTCAGAAATGGATGGAACACACGCTCCTTCATACACTCCCACAGCTTAAACTTACCCATATGCCCATAATTATCATGCACAACCTTCACCAGACCATCATACCAACTAAGGACATCATAGGTACATACATATCATCACCACCCTTCACATGCCTCACAAAATATACAACATCCATACAAACAACAAAATCCTTAGCATACCTTTTAAAATAACTTAAACACTCTGGCCATTCATTCAAATCAACACGCATCATTACACACTTCTTCAACTCACTAACAAAAGGACACATCTCTTGCATCTCTAGAATATCATCATCACTTAAAATCTCATTCTCATCATCCATGACCAACTCAATCATGCCACAAAATTTGACAACATTCTTCGCACACAAATTCAACTTCATCACCTCACATTCACCTTTCATAAGACAATCCTTATCAGCATCCAAAGACAAATCATTTAATCTCATAAAGTCTACACCAAGCAAGAAACAACACGGCATTTGCTCATCCTTCAGAATCACAAAGTCATGCTTCACATTCACACCATTACCCAAACTCACTTTCAGACTAACCTGTTCCCATGCCACTATCAAGCCATTCCCTAATCCACTTATCCGTAACTTCACAGGTTTATGCTCGCAACATTTAAACTCATCATACTTACTCAGAATCCTCTCATTCACTAAAGACACCTGTGCTCCAGTATCAATCAAACCACAGAAGAACCTTTCACCAACTTTCACTCTCGCTTCCATCATATCAGGTCCACCATGTTCGCAATACATCGAAGGAACAAGCACACCAACATCAGCACTTATATCCACACTGTCATTAACTCCCATATCATCACTCAACACACACTCATCTTCATCCAGACAATCATTCTTCTCTCTTATATATGAACACTTTTCAATCACCCAATTGTAATGCACACCGCTCAAACATTGCAGATGTACCACATTAGGATTCAAACCCTTCATCTTCTTATCCTTGTACACAATCGGCCTCTCACCACCAAAGTGCACATAAACAATCACTCCATACAAACGACTCACTACAATCGACACTTCCTGAAATGGCGGGACCCCTTGCATACACATCGCTCTCAATTCTTTCATGAAGTTCCGCACCTTTGCCATACCAATGTTTTCAGGCTTCCTACACACTTCATTCATTACCTCCTTCCTTAAATCATCTACACTATCGGGCACTCTCACATCTACTCCATCACTCTTCAAATCTTGCAAACCATTCCATACACTCTCAAACAAGGAATCACCACCACTCTTACTCTCTTTTCCATTCATAATCCCTTTCGGGAAATACTCAGGATCACTCACTCCACACACATTTTCATCATTCGTACCAGGATACCTTGACATCAAATCAGCCACTCCATTCCGTTCACCAGGCACATACTCAATCACATAGTCAAAGTCACTCAAATCTTCCAAAGTCCTTGCAATCCTACTATCAGCCCACTTCATACACTGCAGATACAAAAGAGGTTGATGATCGATTTTTATCAAAAACCTCACACCATACAAAAATGGACGCAACACTTTCAAACAATATCTTATCGCAGCCAGCTCTCGTTCCACAGTCGAATACTTTCGTTCTGCAACATTCATAGCCTTGGATACATACCCAATTATTCGCCTGACATTCTCTCCATTCAAACGCTGCTCTTGCATCAGAAAACCTCCCATACAATACCCACTCGCATCTGTATACAATTCAAGCATTTTAGCATTTACACTATAATCTGGGTAAGCCAATTCAACATCTTCAGCCGCTGCCTCTTTCAGTCTCTCATACGCCTCATTCATCTTATCATTCCACTTGACAACCGTACTACCTTTCTTGCCCATCCACTCAGTCAGAGGCTTACTCACACCAGAACAATCACGTATAAACTTTCGCTGGAACTCAATCAAACCCAAAAACGACTTCAGTTGCTTCACAGTCACCGGTTTAGGAAACATTCGCACCTTCTCAACATACTTCGGTGATTTTCGCAACCCATTCTCACTCACCATATGCCCAAGGAATTCCACTTCTTTCGCAAACCATTCACACCGCCACTTTCACCTTCACACCAACACTCTCCAACGTTCTCAACACATCATTCACCAATCTCATATGCTCCTCAAAAGTCTCAGTCATAATCAAAATATCATCTATAAACGCAATCACATTCTTACTCGCAAACTTACTCAACACAACATTCATTGCCCGCTGGAAGGCTCCCGGAGCATTAGCCAACCCAAAGCTGAGGTTCCGGAACTGGTAATGCCTCTTTGAGGAAGAGAAGGCAGTTACTGGCCAGCTCTCCTCAGCAATGGGCATCTGGTAATACCCCTGTACCAGATCCAGCTTTGTAAACCACTCCATCCCATGCATACTATACACACACTCAGATACCACACACATCGGAAACCTTTCTTTCACAGTCCTTTCATTCACCTTTCGATAATCCGCACACAGACGCAATCTTCCATCCGGCTTACGTACAGGTACAATTGGACTATTCCATGCACTCTTGCTCTCTTCAATCACCCCCAATTGCTCCAATTCCAAGCACTGCTCCTCAATCTCATCAGCAACGGGATGTGGAAAATGCCTTGGCCGCTGATAGATTGGGGAGTCCTCCTTCAGGACAATCTTGAATTCCGGGAGCTTTGTAACCACGAAATCCAGATCACCCTTACTGAGGGCTCCCTTTCGTTCAAATATCATTCGATACACATCCTCCCTTTCATACTCAGTTAAACATCCATCAAATTCCACCATGCTCTTCACATCATTATACGTCCATTCACACGTCTCTTCACCTGCAACATTCACCCTGACATCCGTACTATCATCCATACCTACCTCATTGACAGTGGAGAGGTGGCCCAGTACATCTCCGACTTGGATTCCCCTCACCTGCCCTTTCACACTGGGGTCCGCCTGCACACATACAAAAGGATCATTCATTCTCATCAAGCCATCAAACACACAAGCAACACGCCTTACCTTATCCGACATAAAAGTTATGAGGATAGACTAAGGGAATTAGATCTGTTCTCGCTGGAAACCCGTAGACAGCGTGGTCAGCTCATCGAAGTTTTGAAAATACTTCGAGGGTTCGACAATGTTGACTACCGGGATATTTTCACACTGAGTGAGAACAGAACGCGCAATCACGGCTTCAAACTTGAACTGAAGCGTTACAACCGCAATCTGTGTGGAAATTTTTTCACTTACACTATCTGCGGTATGTGGAACGCACTTCCAGTGGAAGTTGTCAACAGTGAATCTGTTGACCAGTTCAAGTCAAGACTAGACAAAGTCTTGAAAAGTGGCCGTTTAGGGACGCAAAACAATTGAGCAGCCTTGTGCCCGCTCGATTGCTAGTCCAAAGGTACCCTCTTTGAATGGACCGTAAGGTCTCCTAGGGTACCTTCTTTCCTTGTTGTTACTCCTTGTTGTAACACGCATCCTTACTCCAACTCACTCTAACAGACACCCTTTCACCCTTCACAAGCCTTACATTCTCCATAGCAGTCACCTCAATACCAGTAAACACACTCCTCAAAACACTACCATCTTTCCCTACATACAACTTATACACCCCATTTTTACCAATCTTTCTCTCAATCTGATCACTCGCAGGATGCACAACCATACGATTCATTTTCATAAAATCATACCCCCAAATCACACCATACTCACTACTCACCTTATCAATCACAGAAAATTCACATTCATTCATCATCATACCATGCATTCGAACAGCTGACCTTATCATTCCAATCACAGGCACTCTCCTATTACCAATACCTACCAAACTACCCTTGCACTCAGACAGGAGGGCTTTCTCGCTAACCTTGTCATACACATCTTTATACACCAAGCTCGCCTTGCATCCAGAATCTATTAAAGCCAAACACTCAATTCCATTCAACTCCACCTTCACACTCAGACACTCATACTTCCTACCAGACAGCACTTTCACACTAGACAGACTTACCAACACATTACTCACACTCATGCACCCAGAGGATACTTCAGCAGGTACCCTCCTACCATTCAGTTTCCCGCTTCAGACTTTCCATTCACACCTTGCGCTCTCAGTCTAATCCAACACTTTTCACTTGAATGTCCTTCCATCGCACAATAGCTACATACATTCCTCTGGTCACGACACATCCTTGCATAATGACCAGCCTTTCCACAATTACCACATGCATATTTCATACTTTCCCCACCAGTTGCTCCACCATTCAACCTCGAACAATCTTTCTTCAAATGGCCTATTTCTTTACACTCAAAGCACTCTTTCACACTTTCCTGGCAATCCTTTATCATATGCCCTTTCTTACCACACCCAAAACATGCACCAGATGTCCACCTACATTCTGCCAACATATGACCTTTCCTTCCACACCGACGACATTCCACAATCTTTCTCCCACCATTCGGTCTCTCGTTTGCTGGGACATACCTCAGTTTCTCTCTCATATATCCGTTCCCACGCTTGAAATTCATCTGCCCCCTTCCATTCGACCACCCTCCATTTGCCCATCCATTCTGCCGGCCCAGGAAGTTTGACATCACTCCAGCTGGTGCAGCCTTCAGGGCATCCCTGTAGCTGACAAACTGCTGGGGTGGATGAAAGCTCCTGGGCTTCTTACCCCCAACATTCACACTGTACCATCCATCCTCTTCTAGATCGCTTTCATCATCAAATCGTCCATCTTCTAACAGTTCCAACACATCCTCCCACATCAACCGTTCACCTGTAAGTCTCATTCTCTCCTTTCTCTTTCCACTCAGCCATTCACTCACCTTCCGCGGGATCGTGTCCAAAAACTTTCTCATGAGTGGTTTACATTCATTTACATCATCATCACCATACCTCGTTCTTGCCATACTCTCAAGCCTATGTGCATACATATTCACACTTTCACTCTTCCCCATTCGAGCCTTCTCAAATTCATTCACCCTCTTATACTTCACACTCTCTTTCATTCGTTTCACCTGCCCAATCAATCTCTTCTTCACTACATCGTACTTTGGCTCTCCCGCACTCGTTATCACTCGCAAGAACTCCAACACTTTCCCATCCAAACAATCTCCCAGAACACTCACCCAGTGACCCTTGTTCTGCGGGTACTTGAGCTTGCAGTACCGCTCAAAATCCCCGAAGAATTCATCCATACTCTTTCCCCCATGCAATCTAAACTTATCAATCCTTGGCACTTCCCTAATCAAAATTCCTTTCCCCACATTCACTTCACTCTCCGAAGAGCTACTCTCGGTCTCACTCATTCCAATCATATCGTCACTCTCTCCCTCATCTGAGTATAGCGAATCCACACTCTTCCCTCTCGCCTTCCTATCCTTAACCTTAGAACCATGCTTACTTCCTCTCTTACTTTCCACTCTCTTCCATTCACCCCCTTTCCTACCACTCACAGTATCTTCTTTAGACTCAATCATACTGCCATCCATTCCATTTAGCGGAGTCCCTTCAGTAGGAGCAGGGGTCAGGGTTGTAGGTCCTGGGACTGATCCAGCCCCTGTCATCATGTTATACAGGTCCTGCATCCGTTGGTCCGTCTGATCCTGTCGGTCTCCCATTTCCTTCTTCATCCTATCAGTCTTTTCATTCATCCCTTTTATTTTATTCTCCATTCCCTCCATCATTCCCCGCAACATTTCACACTCCTCTTCTTTCTTTCTCAAATCCAGTCTCAATCGCACTACTTCTTCATTCAATGTTTCCGCTACAGCCATTGTTCCCAAGTTAGTAAAAAGATAGGAGGAGGGAAAAATCAATCAAACTACTTGTCACACTAATTGGGTATGGACTGCAATCCAATCCAGTCACGCTCCCAGTTTCGAAGTCTCGCATCCCTATTCAGGCGCCAAATGTTGCGGGCCGAAAAATTTAGACTAACCCCAATCGATCCAACCCGCTTCCTATACTAATCCGGACGTGAGAAATCGAAGGAGAATGAAACGGATTGTATGTACAGTTCTTTACTAACAGAAAAAAAGTACAATGATAATTACAGCTTATATTTACAACAATTTTATATTTACAAGGGAAGTGTGAACACTTCAAAATGAGGCAAAATTCCCCAATCCAAATACGATACCAAAAGAGAATTTTATAACAGGCGAATACAACAAATTTACTTATATATCTACACAAAACATAAAACAAACACAACAACAACCGAACGAAAAGGGGCACGCGCTCACTTGTGTGCTGGAGGTGGGTGGTAGTAGGCTAACTTAGAAGGAGGCAGGATTGTCAACGAAGGCGGGTATGGTGGTTCAGGTGGTTAGCGAGGTATGAAAGCCCTCCGTCTCAGGGCTGGGTGGAGCACTCGTCTAGAGAACCCTTCTTGCTGTCAGTCCACGCTTCCACTCTCTGTAGAAGAGATATATCCTCCTTTTATGACCCATTTATTTATACATGGAAGGGAAACTAATAAGTGGGCATTACCCGAGTAAATTTATCGACTATCTTACCTCTTAATGTATATTCAAACAATCCTCAGCATCAACAATTCTCCAAATATTTAACTCTAAAAACTACTCTTTCAAAGTATAATCTTTTGATAAAAGATTATTTTAAACAAAGTACAATCTGAGAAAGAGATTATTTTAAGCAAAGTACAATCTGAGAAAGAGATAACAATTTTAATACATGAAATCAAATACATATATATACAAAGAGAAAATATAAAAAAAACTCATTCCCACTCACACACACATTCTTACAGAGGGAGGGAGAGGGTACTGAGAAAAGGGGTGGGAGAATGGCCCTTTTACACACACTCACATTCGCTCCACCACAGGATGACCTTTTTACTAATATGACAGCCCTTGAAAGAAGTATTAGACAGAATTCAAAGAATATGTATGCCACTTAAAGAAATAAGAAACTCTGGACAAATGCAACCACAGTGGTGGAATAAAGAAATTAGCCAGAAAATCAGAGAAAAAAGACTATTTAAAATTCTAAAAAGTACTGGTGGTGCAATTAACTTGGAAAGATATAGGATTCTTACCGATGAGTTGAATAGATTAATTAGAGCTAGTAAGAGGAGAGTGGAAATTAACCTAACTCAGAATTGTAACAGATTTAAAGAGGTTTTTTGCTTTCTATAAATATAAAAAGAAAGATGGCATAGGTCCATTAGTGTCTGAGGGGAGATGAATTGTCAAGGATGAAGATATAGTCAAAGTTCTAAGTAAATACTTCAGTTCAGTATTGGTCAAAGAGAATTCAATACCAGATACCAATGACCTTGATAGCAGGACAGACTTAACAACCAATATCTGTTTTGACCTGGATGAAATAAAGCACGCTATATCCTGTATGAAGCCAAATAAGTCTTCAGGGCCTGATGAAATTTCTATTAGAGTAGATCAAGAAGGTTCATTTCATTTAGCCCTGCCTTTGAGATTAATATTTAACGGATCCGTAGGATATTGTGAAGTACCAATTGATTGGAAGTTGGCGAATGTTGTTCCAGTTTACAAAAGGGGAGGCAAAGGTGATATTAATAATTATCAGCATGTCAGTCTTACTTCCATTGTTTGTAAAGTATTAGAAAAACTTAGCAAATCTAGGTTATATGTGTTTCTTATGGATAGAAACTTGCTAGAGGTATCTCAACATGGTTTCAGGCCAGGTAAATCATGCTTAACTAATTTACTGTCTTTTCTGGAATACATAACAGATAATTTGGACAAGGGCGAGGATATAGATATCGCTTATTTGGATGTTAGGAAGGCCTTTGATACAGTGTCTCACAGACAGCTGTGTATAAAGTTGAGAGAAAGTGGTTTCTCTTTTAGTTTATGCAATTGGATTCGAGAATGGCTCAGTAATAGGAGGCAAAGAGTAATTTTAAATGGTACTAAGTCAAAGTGGACCCCTGTGCTTAGCGGAGTACCTCAAGGTTCTGTTTTGGGTCCACTCTTGTTTATATTTTATATAAATGATTTAGAGAAGGGATTGCAAAGCAAAGTTTGCTGATGATACCAAAATAGTGGCCAGAGTAACAAGCATTGAAGGAGCAACCCATTTTCAAAAGGATCTGGATAAAATCTTAGGTTGGTCGGATAGCAAACAGATGAAGTTTAATTAAATAAATGCAAAGTAATGCATATGGGTGCACATAATATGTAATTTTATTATGATCTAAATGGTACCTGGCTGAAAGAAGTTTCAGAAGAAAAAGACTTGGGAATAATCATTTCTAGTAATGCTAAAGTTCACAAACAATGTCTTCAGGCTAGGAACAAGGGTAATAAAATATTGGGAATAATCAGGAGAAATGTGAGTTATAAAAGCAAGGAGGTGATTTGTAGGCTCTATAATTTGTATGTTAGGCCTCACATGGAATATTGTGCTCAAGCCTGGGCCCCTTTTCATGAGCAGGATTTGGATATGCTTGAGGGTGTTCAGCGAAGGGCCACTAAGCTTATTCCAAGACTCAGCAGGATGAGTTATGAGGAAAGGTTGAAGGAGTTAAATATGTTTTCTATTAGGCGTAGGTTTCTTAGGGGTGATATGATTCATACCTATAGGATGTTTACTGAGTGTGAGCAGGATACTTTTCAAGGGTTTTTTGAATTGTCGGGTATAAATTTAACAAAGGGTCATGAGAAGAAGTTATTAAAAAAAGAGGTCTAGGTTGAATATTCGTAAGTACTTTTTTAGCCAAAGAGTAGTAAACTTTTGGAATGATTTGCCTGCAGAGGTGGTTAACAGTGACTCACTTGGGATTTTTAAGGATAGGTTGGATAGATACATGGATAGTTTGGAAATTATTTGACATGGACTGTTTGGTCTGCATAATTTATTGTCACATAAATATTGCTCAGCACTGACTTGGATTCTATGGTCTATAAATTGTGTATATAGTTGGGTTTATAAATTTGTAAATATTTGACATCAGACTTTGGATGAAATAGTGTTAACTGGGATATGTATATAAACTTAAGGTCCACCTTGACAGGCCCCAGTGGCTTTTAGTGGTCCTTCCTTTTCTTATGTTCTTATGTATCAAAACCAACACTTATGGGGATGACATCTCAATCACTGCACAACAGCCATTAGTTTGCACAGCAAGCAGATAACTCAATCCTTATTGAGCATTGGGCTGATTCCCCCTACGCTGTGACTGTTCTTAGGTTCTTTAATGTTTTGTTGGCTGCCAGGGCAACTAAGCATCTTGAGTCCCTTCTCTGGATCCATCAGTTTGTCCCTAATGACAGATCTTCAGATCCTGGCCATACATACTGTTGATGATTTGTAAAACTAGGTAAAGGTTCCTCTCTAAGCTAGCCTGCCTGATTAGTTATTTGGGAGATGAAACCAATTTTTTTGCAATTCGATAAATAACAGACAAAACTGGTTTTGGTTTATATATTTCTTTATATTGCACAGACTTGCAAGGAAATATTTGCAAATGATAAAGTAGAAATACAAATCCTGATTACAATGAAGTTAAGACACATTAAGTGTGGTTAGTTGTCAGATATAGTCCCAATTTGGGTTGACTTCACAGTAATTGTTAAGATTTAGTGGTGCACAATTTTGCCAGCAATTTTTGTTATAGTCTTGCTATTTTCTTAGCTTTTTCAGCTTGCCCACTGACCAATCAGCAAGGTGAATCATTCACTAGTCTTGAGAAATCATTTGCGTTTACTTTTTCTAGGTTCTTTTTGTGCTCCTTAAACAGGTGTAGACTAGGTTTGTTTTTGTTTGTTTTTTTAAAGCCTATTATTGATGTCTACCTGTTTTCAAATATTTGGGTACATGTGTGACATACCTTTTTTTAGTGTTTGGGTTTGTAAGTATATTCATTTGTATTTATATTCCTTTTATTTTTGATTGTTTGAAGTTTTTATTAGCATTTTTTTTATTTTTAATTAAAAACTTTCTATAAATGCATTTACTTACATTTATTAGAGGGGTGGGTAAAGTTTAGCTGCAGTGAGCAGAAATTTGTGGAACTGCTCTTTTATAATCGGTTACTTCAGAAAGTGATAACCCTCTATTTTGTGAATAAGTCATATATTTGTGCTTAAGTTGTTTTTTTTATTAAATTAAGTTTTTTCTTTGGCAAATAAAAAAAAAGTGTTTTGGGGAGGTTTTCTTTTGTTTTGGTTATTGGAATGTCACCATTTTGAAGTGAATTTCAAAATGGGTGGGCTTTGCCCCCATACCTGCCTTTACTTGTAGGGGGTTGGACTCCCCTGTTATTTTTAATAATCTAGTAGTATTCCCAATTTGAAAGCCTAGCATTAGATTTGAATTCAAAGGTGATTGATTGCCAGACATCATTGTAGGCAAACCTACAAAAAGTTAAGGAAATGGGGAAAAAGTAGCTAGAGGAAAAAAAAAAATTAAAATTGCTAAAAAGATTGTGTGCCACTAATCTTAACAATTACCAACTTTACAGATTAATGGTAAAACCCCTACCACTTTTATTTCTATACAGGGTGTGGTGGGTAATGTTCCCAGTGAGGCGTTGGTCAAATACAAGACCAAGGAAACAGTGAGAGTCCACCACTTACAGGCAAACCCCATTTCAAAACAAGTCTGGGTCAGAGTGGAGCCATGGATGGTGGTATAAGGGCACCACCTTAGTCTTGACCAAGGAAAACTGAAGCCTGTGAGCTTTGGCATAGTGAGAGACAGGGTTCAATGCTTATTGGAGTAGACACTCCAGAGATGGCATCTGGGCCACACCAAGAGATAGAAAGGTCATCCAATTAGAGCGTAGCGAGAAAATCTTACAGAAGTAGAGGTGATGCCGTTGATACTCAGGGCAAAGAGTGCGACACTGAGGATACTTCCCTGCCCCATTGGGCTGGAGAGGGCTCCCCATACCTGTATGCAGAATCGATGATCTCACAAAAATTCAGATATAAAGATGGAGACTCCATGATACTCTATTGCAATGCCGTCTCAAGGGCCTTCTCCAGATCAACAAACACCATGGCATAGTGCTGTCTATGTTGCAATGCCGTCTCAAGGGCCTTCTCCAGATCAACAAACACCATGGCATAGTGCTGTCTATGAAGGAAGGTCTCACAGAGGGCATTTTCCAGTTGGAGCAGAGCATCCGATGTGGAGTGGAACTTGCACAGATCCACTTGAAGTTGTGCGCTTATTTCATTTGACTTGATCTCCCTCCAGATCTTTCATCATCTGCAAAAAGGTAAACACATGACTCCACGCACTCAGGGAGGTCATTTATATACAGCATGAACAAGATCAGCCTCAATACACTCCCTTGTGGGAAACAAGGAGATACTGAAGAAGATGATAGAAAAAGACAGTCGCAAGTTAGGGTCAAGTGCGTTCCTTTTCACAAAGGATATTACTCTGGTGTCATACATCCCTACAATGTCTAAGACCAAAAAGAAAATGGTAGTGCTAATGTCTTCCATGCATACACAGCCAACCCTCAGAGACACTGGCAAGCCTGATGTGATTGAATTTTATAATGTCACCAAAGGAGGAGTTGACTCATTCGATCAGATGTGTGCACAGTATTCATGTGCATGAAAGACCAAACAATGGCCAGTGTGTGCTTTGCAGGATGCTGAACACCTCTTCTATTAACTTGTGGATCATAGACAGTGAGAATTTGATTAGGACAGGTGGCAAAGTACTGATTAGGAGGAAGTAGATGCAGGAGTTGGCACATTCCCTCATCACACCCTGGGCACAGAAGATGCTCAACTCTCTATATCTGCCACACACCCTCAGCAATCTCACCTGCACCATCCGTCTGCAACCTCCCTTCACCTGGCACTGCTGTAGGGACACCACGGACAATGGTAGCAGACAGTCAGGGACCCTTAGTATGCTGTGTGGAGTGCCCTAAGAAATCTGACAAGACACGACACAGGTGGCACGGCTGTTGTCACCTTATTTACCTTCACCATTTCTACCGTCTGTACTAACTGCCTTATAAGGTAAGTTATGTTATTGGTAGTTCTCTGCAATACTTATTATATTTAATTAAAATTTAATTGTCTCTCAAAAAATACCCTTTTTATGTATCTCTCCTACAGCCCGGAGTGATGCCAGGATGTTGCAGCTGCACCAGCTGGAGCTCCCATTACCTGGGTGGGTCCAGGCTAATGCTCAAGTCTTCAGCTGCGGTATTTTTATTTTCCTTAGAATTTATTGTGTAGTTATTTCATGATTTTCAGTATTTTAGTGAGTTTAATCTTAAGTCACTCACCCCTTCAGTAGGTATGTTTTTTCAATAACTTCTTATAAGGGGAAATGAAAGCCAAGGAGTTATATTTTCCATGATTTTTGTACTTTTAATATATTTTGATTGCAACTATATTTTTTTCAATTTCTGAAAAATTGGGTTTTTCACCCTGAGTTTGTGATGGTGTAACTCGGACATAAGGTTTGTGTTCTAGGGTTAATCACTAACATAAGGGTATGAAACCAAAAGAAGGATGAATCGTTATAATATTCGGGGCGAACAAGAGTCTAAACTGTAAGAGGTCACAAAAGGCCCTCCAGCGATTACAGGGCACTGAGTTGGGGACCTCAAAAGGCCTTCAAGCGGCAGATGGCTCCTTAGCTAATGCTCACCTGTTTAACTCACCTGGGGGAGGGCTGACATCATCAATGAATGAATAAAGATTTTTAACATAACATAACATAATTTCAGGGATGACAAAAGCCACAAGGGCCTACCAAAGGTCATCCGCATCCATCAAAACCCACCCACAAAAAGCACCATCGCCAGGGGAAGACAAAATCAAAGTCCCCCACAATATAATATAACAGATGACAAAAGCCACAAGGGCCCATCATAGGTCATCCGAGTCAAACGGCCTCTTTTTTAAGGCACCCAAACTCCCAAGAAAACTACATCCAGAGGATTGCGTCCAGAAACAAGGGTATCACCAATCAAGGCTTGTCAAGAACTAAATCATGCAGCTATAGATATATACAAACAATATTAATATATACAAAACTTAGGAACCATCACAACCTTCCCTCCCCATAAACTTATACAACCTACTCTTAAATACATTTAAATTTGGACTACCTACTACCCTCCGCGGCAATTTATTCCAGAAGTCTACCACTCTATTAGTGAAAAAATATTTTCTTAAATCCAACCTACACCCTTGCTTTTTAATTTTCAAGTGGTGACCTCTAGTCCGATTTCCATCATCCTAACTCAAAAAAGTTCTAACATACAATTTATCTATCCCAGAAAAATTTTTAAAGAGCTCAATCATATCCCCTCTCACACACCTTTCGAATAAGAACATATTTACTACCCTCAGTCTATCTATATATTCAAGGTGCCTCAGGGAAGGAATAATCTTTGTTGCCCTCCGTTGCCTGACACAAGAAGGTTAAAATCGTGTCTAAAATGTGGGGACCATGCCAGTATGCAGTACTCTAGATGTGGCCTAACATAAGAGTTATAGAGTTTAAGAATAACCTCCTTACTTTTGTAACCGACATTTCTCTTAATAAAACCCAGCACTCTATTTGCCCTATTTCTTGCTTCAATACACTGCTTAGAAAAACTTAATGACTTATCTATTACTACTCCTAGATCTTTCTCATCCTCTACTGAGCTCAGCCAATGCCCATCCATTTCATAGTTAAATTCTCTATTATCTTTTCCCATGTTAATAACTTTGCACTTATCAAGGTTGAAAGTGATTTGCCACTTATGTGCCCAGGATAACAATTTATTTAAATCCCCCTGCCCTTTAAAATTATCATCAATATCTTTAACTACAGTTGCTAATTTGGTATCATCCGCAAAAATTGACACTATTATTAATTGCCTCTTCAAGATCGTTTATATAGATGACAAATAATAATGGACCGAGAACTGATCCCTGAAGAACCCTACTGATAACATCCCTCCACTCTGACTTTACACCATTTAGCACTACCCTTTGCTTCCTGTCTTTCAGCCACTCAGCTATCCAATTTGATCTAAGCCAATGCTGAGCATCGCTGATTAACCCCTCCCTCTCTAGATGTTGGCAAATCCCTTTTTTAACTATTTTCTCAAGAATTTTACAGACTACAGGAGTTAGGCTAACCGGTCTAAAGTTATTTGGATCCTCTTTACTACCCTTCTTGAAAATGGGGACTACATTCGGTCTCTTCCAATCATCGGGTATTTCTCCATATTCCAGTGACCTAGTATACAACTCCTCCAGAGCTATTGAGATACTTCCTACCGTTCTTTAAGTATCCTAGAATAAATATTATCAGGGCCGGAGGCCTTGGTAGCATCTAACTCACCTATTAGTCCTTTTATCATCCTCTAATCCACACTAATGGTAGTAAACACCTCTCTCCCTGACCCATGAGTACTATACATAAGACTATTTAGTTTCTCCTTTGTAAATACTGATGCAAAAAGACCATTTAGTACCGCAACTAATTCCTCATCAGTTTCTCTCACAACCCCTTCATATTTGATAGGTCCTATATTAACTCTGCCAGACTTATTATTAATTTTATAGTAACTAAAGAACTTTCTAGGATCTTTGTTGCTATCCTGAGCTAATTTAATTTCTGACACCCTTTTGTTCTTTATAATCTTATTTAACTCATTCCTAGCCATTCTATAATCACTTAAATTTTGAATATTATTTTGTACCTGTAATTTTTTATATGCCCTTTTCTTCTCTGAAATTTTCCTAGCTATCTCCTGATTCCACCATAATGGTTTCCTACTTTTTTTCCTAATAGCCTTCATTGGGATACATTGCTCTTGGACTACATTTATTATATGCTTGAAAGTATCCCATATCCCATAAGCATTTTTACCTCTGAATTCTACATCCCAGTCTACCAAATTTAGCAAGCTTCGAAGTTTTACATAATCTCCATTATGAAAATAAAATGTCATTTTTGCGGATGATAACAAATTAACAACTGTAGTTAAAGATATTGATGATAATTTTAAAGTATAGGGGGATTTAAATAAATTGTTATCCTGGGCACATAAGTGGCAAATCACTTTCAACCTTGATAAGTGTAAAGTTATTAACATGGGAAAAGATAATAGAGAATTTAACTATGAAATGGATGGGCATTGGCTGAGGGCACATAAGTGGCAAATCACTTTCAACCTTGATAAGTGCAAAGTTATTAACATGGGAAAAGATAATAGAGAATTTAACTATGAAATGGATGGGCATTGGCTGAGCTCAGTGGAGGATGAGAAAGATCTAGGTGTAGTAATAGATAAGTCATTAAGGTTTTCTAAGCAGTGTATTGAAGCAAGAAATAGGGCAAATAGAGTGCTGGGTTGCATTAAGAGAAATGTCAGTTACAAAAGTAAGGAGGTTATTCTTAAACTCTATAACTCTTATGTTAGGCCACATCTAGAGTACTGTATACAGGCATGGTCCCCACATTTTAGACACGATATTAACCTTCTTGAGTCAGTGCAACGGAGGGCAACAAAAATTATTCCTTCCCTGAGGCACCTTGAATATATAGATAGACTGAGGGTAGTAAATATGTTCTCGTTTGAAAGGAGGTGTATGAGAGGGGATATGATTGAGCTCTTTAAAAAAAATTTCTGGGATAGATAAATTGGATGTTAGCAAGTTTTTTGAGTTAGATGATGGAAATCGGACTAGAGGTCACCACTTGAAAATTAAAAAGCAAGGGTGTAGGTTGGATTTAAGAAAATATTCTTTCACCAATAGAGTGGTAGACTTCTGGAATAAATTGCCGCGAAGGGTAGTAGGTAGTCCAAATTTAAATGTATTTAAGAGTAGGTTGGATGAGTTTATGGGGAGGGAAGGTTGTGATGGTTCCTAAGTTTTGTATATATTAATATTGTTTGTATATATCTATAGCTGCATGATTTAGTTCTTGACAAGCATTGATTGGTGATACCCTTGTTTCTGGACACAATCCTCTGGATGTAGTTTTCTTGGGAGTTTGGGTGCCTTAAAAAAAGAGGCTGTTTGACTCGGATGACCTATGATGGGCCCTTGTGGCTTTTGTCATCTGTTATATTATATTGTGGGGGACTTTGATTTTGTCTTCCCCAGGTGATGGTGCTTTTTGTGGGTGGGTTTTGACGGATGTGGATGACCTTTGATAGGCCCTTGTGGCTTTTGTCATCCGTGAAATTATGTTATGTTATGTTATCACCAATATTTCAAACATTCGGCTTTAAATGTGACTTTTTTTTCAAAATTAAGCCTCTCTGTAGAAACTATATTACAAATTATTTATTCGTTTTTGGTAAACCAAAATACATTAGAAGTTATTTGCCATGTAGTTAAGGTTTCCGAAAAAAAACTTTAATTGGTTTAGTTTCTGCAGAGTGGAAATTAATTTTGGCAAAAAAAATAGGCAATAAAAATAAAGTAAGTGAAAAGCATTTTCCATTTTATTTTCATTTTTCATTCAGAAGTTTGTGGTTAATTTGAGAGATTTTTTAAATTAATATAAAAATGGCACCTTGAGATTTGAACTAGGACTCAAACGCGCATGAATATGCTGGTAAGCTTTGATTTAAAGGCGACCAAGGAAGGAGCATCAACCACCTCATCAGGTAGTGAGTTCCAGTAAGGAGTAACTCTACAGGAAAAGAAGTGCTTGCGGGTTTCAGTATGGCAACATAACCAAATCGGATGGGCTAATTGCACATAAACCATGAAATATCTTGTAACACTGAATTAAGTCAGCAAGCAGGAGTCTCCCCTTCACAGAAAATAACTTTAAGGAAGCTAATCTGTCAGAATATGAAATATCTATTAAACCCAATCTATATTTGGTCCATCTACGGTATACAGATTTAATAAGGTTTGTATCACCAATAAACCCAGTATTTTATACAGGATTAGGTTGTGATGGATTTAGGAGATTCCTTTCAACCTCTTTTTTGTTTGGGGACTTTTGATGATTCGTAGTTGAGCAGTATGATAGAATGGGATAGAATTGCAGTCAGTCTAGAGACTGACTATCTGATATGCTGGTGAAATTTAAGCTCTGAATCCAAAAGACTACCAAATCGTGGTAAGATGTAACTTGGTTTATAAGAATGCCATCAATGGTGTAAACAGCCTCGGTATCTAAAGCTCTGACCTGGGCAAACTTCAGGACAACACACGTTTGAGAAGCAAACTTGAGTCCCCAGGATGAAGCTGCAGAATGTAAAAGGAGTGAGAAAATTCATCATGGTAAAGATATAGTTTAAGATCATCTGCAAACATTTTATACTCACAAGTAAGTTGGGAACTTAGGGGTTAACAAAAAGTAAAAATAAAATAAAATAAAAATAATTCTATATATCAAGGAAAAGTTGAGTCACTGTGGATAGATATTAGGGTCAGTAAAAATAGGATATTATACTTGGGAACCTTTTACAGACCACCCGGACAGACTGATTGTATTGATGAGTTAATGATCAAGGAAATAAGGAAAGAATGTGAAGTAGATAGAGTTATTCTTGGTCACTTTAATTTACATTCTGTGGACTGGGAACATATGATAGGAAGGGATAGAGCAAGTTGTAAGTTTATAGAATACTTTGAGGAATATTTTTTTACTCAGTTTGTTAATAAGCCAACAAGGGGTACCAATATATTAGATCTGGTTCTTTCAAATGATGATCACTTGGTTCAGGAATTATGCGTTACTGAATCATGGGTTAATGAAATAGAATTTAGTGACACTATAAGTGAATTTGATTTACAGGGCTATAATATGTACACTAGTCAAAGGACAGGTAGGATTGGTGGAGGAATAATTATCTATATAAAAAACAACATTGTTTCAAGTTTAAATACTTCAATAAAGCAGGATGGAGTTGAGTCACTTTGGATAGATATTAGGTTCAGTAAAAATAGAATGGTGCATTTGGGAGCTTTTTACAGGCCACCTGGGCAGACTGATGATATAGATGAACTAATGATAAGGGAAATAAGTAAGGGATGTGAAACAGATGCAGTTATTATTGGGGACTTCAACTTAAACTCTGTGGACTGGGAAAATATGATAGGTAGGAAAAGAACAAGTGGCAGGTTCATAGAATGCTTTGAGGATAATTTTTTGAATCAATTTGTTAATGAGCCAACGAGGGGGGACAATATATTAGATTTAGTACTTTCTAACAGTGATCATTTAGTTCAAGAATTGACTGTTGGGGAAGCATTGGGAAATAGTGACCATCAGATAGTTCGTTTTAACTTGGGAATTGAGAAGGGTAAAATAACTGAGAATGCTGAAAAAGTTCCAAATTTTCATAAGGGAGATTATGTAAAACTTCGAAGCTTGCTAAATTTGGTAGACTGGGATATAGAATTCAGAGGTAAAAATGCTTATGGGATGTGGGATACTTTCAAGCATATAATAAATGTAGTCCAAGAACAATGTATCCCAATGAAGACCATTAGGAACAAAAGTAGGAAACCATTATGGTGGAATCAGGAGATAGCTAGAAAAATTTCAGAGAAGAAAAGGGCATATAAAAAATTACAGGTACAAAATAATATTCAAAATTTAAGTGATTATAGAATGGCTAGGAATGAGTTAAATAAGATTATAAAGAAGAACAAAAGGGTGTCAGAAATTAAATTAGCTCAGGATAGCAACAAAGATCCTAGAAAGTTCTTTAGTTACTATAAAATTAATAACAAGTGTGGCAGAGTTAAAATAGGACCTATCAAATATGAAGGGTTTGTGAGAGAAACTGATGAGGAAATAGTTGAGGTACTAAATGGTCATTTTGCATCAGTATTTACAAAAGAGAAACTAAATAGTCCTATGTATAGTACTCATAGGTCAGGAAAAGAGGTGTTTACTAACATTTGTGTGGATCGGAGGATGATAAAAGGACTAATAGGTGATTTAGATACTACCAAGGCCTCCGGCCCTGATAATATTCATTCTAGGATACTTAAAGAAGGGGTAGAAAGTATCTCAATAGCTCTGGACAAGTTATATACTAGGTCATTGGAATATGGAGAAATACCCGATGATTGGAAGAGAGCAAATGTAGTCCCCATTTTCAAGAAGGGTAGTAAAGAGGATCCAAATAACTTTAGACCGGTTAGCCTAACTCCTGTAGTGTGTAAAATTCTTGAGAAAATAGTTAAAAAAGGGATTTGCCAACATCTAGAGAGGGAGGGGTTAATCAGCGATGCTCAGCATGGGTTTAGATCAGGTAGATCATGTTTGACTAACTTACTAGACTTTCTGGAGTTTGTAACAGATCAAGTAGATAAGGGAGAGAATGTAGATATAATTTACTTAGATTTTAGTAAAGCATTTGATAAGGTACCACATAGGAGACTAGTTCATAAATTAAAAATGATTGGGATATATGGGGGTGTTTCAAATTGGATAGCTGAGTGGCTGAAAGACAGGAAGCAAAGGGTAGTGCTAAATGGTGTAAAGTCAGAGTGGAGGGATGTTATCAGTGGGGTTCCTCAGGGATCAGTTCTCGGTCCATTATTATTTGTCATCTATATAAACGATCTTGGGGAGGCAGTTAATAATAAAGTGTCAATTTTTGCGGATGATACCAAATTAGCAGCTGTAGTTAAAGATATTGATGATAATTTTAAAGTGCAGGGGGACTTAAATAAATTGTTATCCTGGGCACATAAGTGGCAAATGACTTTCAACCTTGATAAGTGCAAAGTTATTAACATGGGAAAAGATAATAGAGAATTTAACTATGAAATGGATGGGCATTGGCTGAGCTCAGTAGAGGATGAGAAAGATCTAGGAGTAGTAATAGATAAGTCATTAAGGTTTTCTAAGCAGTGTATTGAAGCAAGAAATAGGGCAAATAGAGTGCTGGGTTGCATTAAGAGAAATGTCAGTTACAAAAGTAAGGAGGTTATTCTTAAACTCTATAACTCTTATGTTAGGCCACATCTAGAGTACTGTATACAGGCATGGTCCCCACATTTTAGACACGATATTAACCTTCTTGAGTCAGTGCAACGGAGGGCAACAAAGATTATTCCTTCCCTGAGGCACCTTGAATATGAAGATAGACTGAGGGTATTAAATATGTTCTCGTTCGAAAGGAGGTGTGTGAGAGGGGATATGATTGA
Source organism: Ceratothoa steindachneri (assembly GCA_963969495.1). NCBI lineage: Eukaryota > Metazoa > Arthropoda > Malacostraca > Isopoda > Cymothoidae > Ceratothoa > Ceratothoa steindachneri. The sequence goes on from OZ018324.1 coordinate 121,698,190, forward strand.
GCTGTTTAAAATTTTTTCCGGGATAGATAAATTGGATGTTAGCAAGTTTTTTGAGTTAGATGATGGAAATCGGACTAGAGGTCACCACTTGAAAATTAAAAAGCAAGGGTGTAGGTTGGATTTAAGAAAATATTTTTTCACCAATAGAGTGGTAGACTTTTGGAACAAATTGCCGCAGAGGGTAGTAGGTAGTCCAAATCTAAATGTATTTAAGAGTAGGTTGGATGAGTTTATGGGAAGGGAAGGTTGTAATGGTTCCTAAGTTTTGTATATATTAATATTGTTTGTATATATCTATAGCTGCATGATTTAGTTCTTGACAAGCCTTGATTGGTGATACCCTTGTTTCTGGATGCAATCCTCTGGATGTAGTTTTCCTGGGAGTTTGGGTGCCTTGAAAAAGAGGCCGCTTGACTCGGATGACCTATGATGAGCCCTTGTGGCTTTTGTCATCCGTTATATTATATTGTGGGGGACTTTGATTTTGTCTTCCCCTGGTGATGGTGCTTTTTGTGGGTGGGTTTTGACGGAGTCGGATGACCTTTGATAGGCCCTTGTGGCTTTTGTCATCCGTGTAATTATGTTATGTTATGTTATGTTATGACTGTCTGGGAAGCATTGGGAAATAGTGATCATCAGATGGTTCATTTTAACTTGGGAATAGTGAAAGGTAGGACATCAACAAAATCCACAAAAACTCCAAATTTTTATAGGGATTACAATAAATTATGTAACTTGCTAAATCAGATTAGGTGGAATATAGAATTCAGGGGAAAGAATACTTATGAGATGTGGGACACTTTTAAGACTATATTAGAAATAGTGTAGGAATGTATTCCAATGAAGGATATTAGGAAGAAATGTAAGAAGCCATTGTGGTGGAATCAGGAGGTAGCTAGGAAAAACTTTTGACAATTTAGATCATTATAGGTCGACCAGAAATGAGCTAAATAGGATTATAAAGAGCAACAGGGTGGCAGAAATTAATTTCGCTCAAAATAATAATGAAGATCGAGGTAAATTCGGTAAATATGTAGCTTAGCGACTCGAACGATGAGACGTACTATTTTGTCTGTGTTCCAAAATGTTTCACATTTTTGGAGTACATTAAAGGGGACGGCTCGTGTGGGGGTAAACACAATGGGGGACCACACTATGATGATCCTGACTTTCATTAAATTGGTGAGTCTAGGGGGCACAGCCCCCCAGTATATAATCCTAATTGTTTATAGACTAATGTCCTAACGTTTACAGAGGTGAATGATTTAACCAAATCATGTCAGCGCCAATTTAACAAATACAGTTAAATAGATTCTAAACTCGGTATAAATTATGGTTATTTTGTTTTGGTGAGTAAGTGACTTTTGTTTACTTCAGTGGCCATCTTGATTAGCAGGTTTTAAACTTGCGCGCACAAATTCGGGTCAAATTCTTGTTGTTCGTAAGTTTTTGTTACTATTATTGTTCTTGTTTAAGTATGGCTGACTGTTTGGATGTAGAGAGGGCCTTTTGAAAGTAGTGTGTATGTAGTGTGCAATGTCTGTGGTGTAGAGAGGAGAGTGAATGTGTCTGAGTGCCGTGTATGTGCTTTACTGAGGAAGTGAGTTGATTACGTGCAGAATGCTTGAGACTGAATGATTTAGTGTCTGAAGTGAGAAGAGATGCTAGTGCACGTTTGAAGAGTCAGATTGGGACCAGGAGGGAGGAAGTTAGGCCTAGAACAGGGACTGGAGGAAAAGCAGTAAGTGAAGTAGGTGATGATGAGTGGTGGGTGAAAGTGGACAGAATAGATAAGTTAGGACAGGTTAGGTGTGTGAATGAGAGGGACATGGAACCTGTTAGGCTAACTAATAGATTTGATGCCCTGAGAGAGGTAGAATTTGAAAGAGATTTGTCTGGTGTGGCCGTGCCTAAAAGTAGAATAGGAGGATGAGTGAGTGAGAGCAGGAAGGAGGGTAATACTAGGCCTAGAGAGAATAGGAGAATGACTGAGGTGATTGTGATGGGTGACTCTCAAATTAGGTATTTAGATAGGAAGTTGAGTGAAAGTAAATGGAAGGGAGTGAGAGTTTGTCTGCTGGGTGCTTGTTTAGATGATGTATATTGTGGGGGACTTTGATTTTGTCTTTCCCTGGTGATGGTGCTTTTTGTGGGTGGGTTTTGATGGATGCGGATGACCTTTGATAGGCCCTTGTGGCTTTTGTCATCAGTAAAATTATGTTATGTTACAATATACAATTTAACAATCCATAGGAATGTCCAACCATGCATCTACAATATATAATTTAAAGCCTCTAGTTCTATTACTACTTTCTAACTCAAATAACTTGCTGAAATCCAATTTATCCATCCCAGAAAAGATTTTAAAAAGCTCAATCATATCTCCCCTCACACACCTTCTTTCAAATGAAAACATATTTAATACCCTCAGTCTATCTTCATATTTAAGGTGCTTCAACGCACCAGGGGTGGTGGGTTGATTATTTATATCAGAAATAGCATTTCTTCAAATCTAAATAACTCTGATGAGGAAATAGTAGAGGTCCTTAATGATCATTTTGCTTCAGTATTCACAGAAGAGAAACCAGTTAGATTAGTTGATGATAATTGTAGGTCAAGGGAAGTAGTGATAAATTCTATTAATATAGACAGAGAAGAAATTAAAGGGCTTATAATGCAGTTAAATACTAGTAAGGCATCTGGCCCTGACAACATTCATTCTAGGATACTCAAAGAAGGTGTAGAAAGTATTGCAGTAGCTCTTGAGAAGATATTTATTAGATCACTAGTCTGGAGAAATACCAAATGATTGGAAGTGGCAAATGTAGTGCCAATTTTTAAAAAGGGAAGCAAAGAGGATCCAAATAACTTTAGACCGGTAAGCTTAACTTCTATAGTCTGTAAAATTATTGAGAAGATGGTTAAGAAGGGAATTTCTGATCATCTAGAGAGTACATAAGAACATAAGAAAAGAAGGAGACTGCAAAAGACCATTCATGGCCTACACTTGACAGCTCCTGTTCCAGTCAACACACAAAAGATTTATTACCAGAGAAAAGTCATCAACATTGTCACCCTTTACAGGAGTTCGTCAGATCTAATCTACAATATACATAAAATGCATCCAGAGGATTATGTCCATTCATGCAACCGCAAAATATAATCTCCCCACTCCTTAGAAAAATATATACATATGTACATAAAAAAAGTCAGTCCCATCTAGCAGCTTCATCCATATATTTATCTAATCTATTCTTAAAACTACCCAGAGAGGAGGCTTCTATCACATGTCTAGTGAGCCTATTCCATTCATCTACCACACGATTTGTAAACCCATTGCTACGTGTCCTATCATGTTCACTAAGTATAAGAACCTTACCCAGATCCCCTTTATTATATCCTTTTACCCATTTGAAGACTTCAATCAATTCCCCTCTGACTCTTCTCCTTTCCAATGTATGTAGATTTAGTTTTCTGAGCCTTTCCCCATAAGGTAAGTTCCTTAGCCCACCAATCATCTTTGTCATCCTTCTCTGCACAGACTCAAGCAAATCAATATCCTTCCTATAATATGGTGACCAAAATTGTACTGCATAGTCTAGATGAGGCCTAACTAGCGCCAGATACAGTTTTAGAATGACTTCAGCACTCTTATTGCTTACACTCCTCCTAATGAATCCCAATATCCTATTAGCTTTATTCTTAGCATTTAGGCATTGCTTTCTAGGATGAAGGTCTGAACTTACCAAAATACCCAAGTCCCTCTCACAATCAGTCCTCCCTAAAATTCTCCCATTTAATTTAGAACTATTCAATGGATTATTTCTACCTATACTAAGTACACTACATTTGTCTATGTTAAACTTCATTTGCCATTTCTCGGCCCAATTGGACAGAATGGTCAATTCCTCCTGCATTACAACAGCATCAGAATCAGCCCTAATGGCCCTACCTAGCTTAGTATCATCAGAAAATTTACTCAGGTCACTACTTATACCTATGTCAAGATCATTAATATAAATTAAGAATAGCAAGGGACCCAAAACAGATCCTTGCAGAACTCCACTGCTAACACACCCCCACTCAGATTTAACTCCATCTATACTAACTCTTTGCTGTCTGTCACCAAGCAATGACTGAATCTACCTAAATATACTGCCATCGATCCTGTGTGCTTTAACTTTGCTCAGAAGCCGTAAGTTTGGCACTCGATCAAAAGCCTTACTAAAGTCCAAGTATAAAATATCATAGTTTTCATCATTATCTGCTGCTTCATACACCTTACTATAAAAAGACAGCAAATTAGTCAGGCAGGATTTCCCCTTAGTAAAGCCATGCTGTCATTCTTTTATCAACTTATGCTTATCCAAGTGATCTCTAATATTCCTTGCTATAATAGATTCCATCATTTTCCCTACCACTGATGTCAAACATACTGGTCTGTAATTAGACATATTTGTTTTATCCCCTTTCTTAAATATAGGTATCACATTGGCTTTCTTCCATGCCACTGGCACAATGCCACTCTCCAATGATTTTCTAAAGATGCATGCTAGGGGCTCACTTAACACATCCTTACATTCTTTCAAAATTCTAGGAAATTCTATCTCCTTTGTGATCAAGATATCCTTTAATTTCTCTTCATCATTACCCTGAAAAATCATTGACACCTCGGGTATATTTAGAGTATCCTCCTGTGTAAATACTGAGAGAAAAAAGTCATTTAGCATTCCAGCCATTGAGTCCCTATCACTCACTAATTCTCCACTGGAATCTATAAGTGGGCCTATTTTATCTCTAACCTTAGTTTTGTATAATGTATAAAAACTTTAAGGATGTTCCTTTGCCCTATTTGCCACTTTAATTTCATAATTTCTCCTTGCTACTCTAATTAACTTTTTAACATCTCTTGCTAGTTCATTATATCTCTGCCTTAAGTGATACTCTCCATTTTTTATTTTCCTATAAATGCCCTTTTTAATGCCAATATAATGCTTAATTTTATCTGTCATCAATTTGGGTCATTATTTTTAGTCCTAATCTCCTTATATGGAATGTTAATCATCTGACCTGTAATTAATTGCTCAATTATTCTTTCATACTCCTCTTCAATTGTAATCTCTTCCTCCTGGTGATTATTGTCTCCACTAACTGATATCATTGAATCTATTCCTGATTTGATTTCATTGCCTGGTTTCTGTACAACTGCCTCCAGGTAAGTCCTTAGCCCATTATAATTTGCTCTTCTAAAGTCAGGAATTTTAACATTGTTCATGCTACTATCAATACCATTCTATTTCATCTTGAATCTAATTTCACAATGGTCACTATTACCCAAATTTCCTCCAATCTCAGTATCCTTAATAACTTCTTCCCGATTTGTCAGAACTAAATCCAGTATATTATTACCTCTAGTGGGTTTGTTAATAATCTGCCTCAGAAAATTATCTTGGACAATATTCAAAAATTCCTCAGCCTCCTCTGATCACCCACAAGAGCTTCCCAGTCTATATTTCTGTAGCAGGTTAATTAATGATGCTCAGCATGGTTTTAGAAAAGGTAGATCGTGTTTAACTAATTTACTGGATTTTATGGATTATGTAACTAAAGAATTAGATAGGGGTGAGAAAGTTGATGTGATCTACTTAGATTTCAGCAAAGCTTTTGATAAGGTTCCACATAGAAGACTAGTTCATAAATAAAGGCTGCATGGGATATGTGGGAAAGTGTCAATTTTTGCTGATGACACTAAATTGGCAGCTGTAGTCAAAGAGGTTGAGGGTAGCTTTAAAGTGCAGGGTGACTTAGATAAGCTGTTAGCTTGGGCTCAGAAGTGGCAGATAACTTTTAACCTTAATAAATGCAAAGTTATTAACATGGGGAGAGATAATAGGGAATTTAGCTAGAAATGGATGGGCATTGGCTGAATTCAGTTGAGGATGAGAAGGACTTAGGAGTGGTAGTAGATAGGTCACTGAAATTTTCAAAGCAGTGTATTGAGGCAAAAAATAGAGCAAATAGGGTGCTAGGTTACATTAAAAGAAATGTTAGCTACAAGAGTAAGGAGGTCATACTTAAACTATACAACTCTTATGTCAGGCCACATTTAGAGTACTGTATACAGGCATGGTCGCCACATTTTAGACATGATATAAACTTATTAGAGTCAGTACAAAGGAGGGCAACAAAAATAATACCATCCCTGAAGCACCTTAGGCGGTGGCGTGTGGCGGATGTGTTGCTTGTGCTCTCTTGAATTCATGCCTTTGAGGTTGTTTGCTGCTATACAGTATCATCTTTAGACACCATAAGCTTGCTTGAGATATATTTGAACACAAGGTATACTTTAAATTTGCATTTATATTGGTGATCTAGCGAAATATGGCGAGTAAACAGATGGACTCTGGTGGAGGAAGACGAAAAGTAAGTAGAACAACAACGGAAGCGTCTTCAAGGGAAACAGAAAATGCAGTTGATTGCTGTGGGAGATGCAGTGGACTGGTAAGAGATAATGATATGGCACTCTTATGTGATATCTGTGTGACTTGGTATCATGCCAAATGTGAGAGGATACCTGAGGATGTTTATAAGTTTATGGTGGAAGAAGAGGCAGGATCCCAGTTTACATGGCACTGCGTCTCCTGTAAGAAAGGATGTGCAAAATTAAAATCTCATATTGAGAAGCTGGAGAAGATACAAGCAGACTTAATTGAGAAACAAGATGTACTGCAGGAAGAGGTTAAGGAGATACGAGAGACAGTCAAAATGGATAAAGAAGATTTTAACAACATTACTGGAGGCTAGATCAGTGGATACTAATGAACATATGAATGGGGACAGGGAGACTGTACAAGAATTGAGTTCACGGATGGAGAGAGCTGAAATCAATATACTTGAAATAAAGAAATCAAGTACTGATGAAGTAAACGTAGTATATGGGGCAATTGGAGGACATCAGGCATCTCAGAAAAAACAGGAGGTAATGGATATGACTACAGTTTTGGAAGAACTAAATGATAAGAAGAAGAGAGAAAACAACATTGTGGTGTACAATGTCCCTGAAAGCAATTCAAACATGTTCCAGGAAAGAATTACTTATGACAGACAGATTGTTAAGAAAATTCTGAATACATGTGAGGTTCATGAGGATAATATGATGAGAGTGATAAGGCTTGGGAAAAAGGTAGAAGGCCGAGATCGCCCAATACTGGCTGCACTCACTGACTCAGAAGTGAGAAATGATATATTCAGAAAAATAAAAGAATTGGGCAAGGATGAAAACTTGAAAAATTTTAGAGTGGCCTATGATTTAACCAAGAGAGAGAGAGAAATGGACAAAGAACTGTTAAAGAAGGCAAAAAACTTAACAGATATGGGAGAGGGGAAGCATGTAGTCAGAGGTCCACCCTGGAACCGAAGGGTCATCAAGGTGGAGGATCAAAGACCACAGCCACAGTAGAAATTGACTCAAGTACATCATGTGCTGAGAATGTAGATAATGTAAATAGAAAGTTTAGCATTATATTTACAAATGTGGATGTATATACTTTTGATAAGTTTTTAGAATTAAGGTCGTTACTTGATACATTAAGTGATAAGCCAAGCATTATTGCCCTCTCTGAAGTTAAACCTAAGCACTTTAGATATCGAAGGGAACTTGAAGAATACAACATCGAAGGGTATGAGATAGAGGAAAGTAATGTTTTGGGTAATGAAGGTAGAGGTCTCTTGATATAGTGAAAAATGGCATTAGGTATAGTAAGGGGGATTTGGTTTCATGTTTCTGTGAGTATTGCTGTCTGGAAATTATGCTTCAAGGAGAGAAACTTAACCTAACTCTAGTATATCGGAGTCCAAATAGCCAGGAGGAAAATGACCAACTGTTGCTGGATTTATTGCAAGAGGTGACTGAGATGAAGGCTACATTTAAGATTTTGATGGGAGACTTTAATTTGCCACAAATAAATTGGAAAAATTGCACAACTAACACTGTAATGAATGATTTTCGAACAAAATTTGTGGAAAAGGTGGGCGAGTGCTTTTTGACCCAGCATGTGGAGGAAATTACAAGAATAAGGGGTGAAAATGTGGGTAATACCCTAGATTTATTTTTCACAAATGAAAAATCAATAGTTGAAGAGGTCATGATTGAAAATCCCCTGGGGAGAAGTGATCATGCTGTGATACAAGTTACATGTAATATGGAGGAGATCGTGGCTCATGATAGAAAAACTATGTATTTGTATGAAAAAGCAGATTATGAGTTGCTGAGAAGGGAACTTAGTATTAATATTGACTGGGTGAAATACCTATCCGAGGCTACCAATATTGAGGAAATGTGGAGCAGATTCAAGTCAAAATTGTATGTTGCAATAGATAAGAGTGTACCCACAAGAAAGATGGGGAATTTAAATCAATCCAGGAAAAGGACGAATAGCAATCTACCAATGAATAAGAAATTATGGTCTAAGATAAAGAAGAAACAGAGGTTGTGGATGAGAATGAAATCCTTGAAGAGTAATCTGAATGTATCTACTAAGAATGAGTATTTAGAGACTGAGAAGGAGTACAGAAAACTGAATAATCAAATTAGAAAAGAAACCTGAAATGCTGTAAAACTAAAAGAAAGGGAGATTGCAAAAATGGGGAAGGATAATCCTAAAATATTTTGGAAATATGTGCAGACTAAGACAAAAAGGAAACCAAGGATTCCTGACTTATACAAGGGCACTGCTGAAGATAGAAAAACTGAAAGTGATCTGGAAAAAGTTGAAGTTTTAGCAAAGCAATTTTCGAAGGTGTTTGTCATGGAGCCAGAAGATGAGGTACCATATTGTGTGATGAAAAATGTACCAACACTGAATCACCAGGAAATTAATAAGGAAAAAATTAAGATCATTAAAAATCTAAAGAGGCATACATCCCCAGGACCTGACGGAATCCACTGTAGGATTATAAAAGAAGCTATGGAACAATTAGTAGTGCCTTTAGAAATACTTTATCAGTACTCCTTTAAACATAAGGAACTCGCTCAAGATTGGCTAATTGCTCATATTACTCCTATATTTAAAAAGGGTTCCAAGTGTGATCCAGAGAATTATAGGCCAGTCAGTTTAACAAGTATAATCTGTAAGATATTTGAGACAATGATAAGGGAGGAGATAATGGCACACATGAGAACCAATAGTTTATTTAGTGACAAGCAATATGGCTTTATCTCAGGACGATCAACGGTGCTACAGCTCATAAAGGTTCTGGACAGATGGACTGAAATTATTGATGATGGACATGCAGTGGATGTAATATATTGTGATTTTATGAAGGCTTTCAATAGAGTTGCACATAGAAGACTATTCAGTAAAATTAGTAGTTATGGAATTGGAAAGGAGTACCAAGAGTGGATTGCAGCATTCCTAACACAAAGACAACAAAGAGTGGTGGTGAAGGAGGAAATGTCAAGATGGAAGCCAGTGACAAGTGGAGTGCCGCAGGGCACTGTTCTCGGACCATTGTTGTTTGTTTTGTTTATCAATGACCTCCCCGATAGTAGAGTAAATGACAGCGAGGTATACCTGTATGCAAATGACACAAAGATATGTAGATGCATAAAAGATCAAGAGGATTGTCAAAAGCTGCAGCAGGATGTGCAGGAGGTATACTCATGGAGTGAAAAATGGTTGTTGAGTTTTCATCCGGATAAGTGTAGTTATATGAGAATAGGAAGAACGACTATTGAAGATCAAGGCTACCAAATGGAGAAGCAGCTGAAAAAGATTACTTCTGAGAAGGATGTGGGAGTAATAATCAATGATAAATTGAGTTGTGCAGATCACCTGGCAGAGAAAGTAAATAAAGCCAACAAATTAGTGGGAATAATCAGAAGGACCTTTGTTACATTGGATGCAACGATATTTAAAGCTTTGTTTGTAGCTTTAGTAAGACCGCATATAGAGTATGCTAATCAGGTATGGAGTCCTCACTTGGTTAAAGACATTGAGATGGTCGAGAACGTGCAACGAAGGGCTACAAGGATGGTGCCGGAACTTAAAGGACTTAATTATGAAGAGAGACTAAGGAAGCTGAACCTACCAACACTGGCATACAGAAGAGCACAGGGAGACGTGATAGAGACCTACAAGATACTCACTGGAAAATATGATGGGGAATGTAGTCAAGGCATATTGAAACTTCGAGAAGAAAACATCAGCAGGGGAAATTCACTGAAGCTTTTTAAGACAAGGTCACGGCTGGATATAAGGAAGTATGCTTTCCCGTGTAGGGTGATAAATAACTGGAATCAGTTGCCTGAGTGGGTGATTGAAGCAGCATCAGTCAACCAGTTTGAGGTCAGACTTGATAAATTTTGGATTAATCAAGAATTGAAATACAATTACAAGGCAAAGGTAATCCACCACATGCTGCCGCAGGTTGATAATATATATATGGAGTCACAGGCATAAGCCTCTACCATAAAGCCTTCTCATTATATTGAATATGAAGATAGACTGAGAGTATTAAATATATCTTCATTTGAAAGAAGGTGTGTGAGGGGAGATATGATTGAGCTTTTTAAAATCTTTTCTGGGATGGATAAATTAGATTTCAGCAAGTTATTTGAGTTAGAAGGTAGTAATAGAGATAAATATGTAGATTAGCGGCCCGGCCGAAAAAATAATTTATATGTAAATATTATCGTTCACTCGTGTTGGAATATTCATGCGCGTTTGAGTCCTTTTCGAATTATTATTCTATAAACAATTAGGATTATATACTGGGGGGCTGTGGCCCCCAGACCCCCCCAATTTAATGAAACCCAGGATCATCGTAGTGTAGTCCCCCCATTGTGTTTACCCCCACACGAGGCGTCAACTTAAATGTACTCCCGAAACGTGAAACATTTTGGAACACGGATGAAATAGTACGTCCTATCATTCGCGCCGATAATCTACATATTTACCGTAATAGAACTAGAGGCCACTAATTAAAGATTAAAAAACAGAGGTGCAGACTGGATGTTAGAAAATATTTTTTCACTAACAGAGTGGTGGATTATTGGAATAGTTTGCCACCTGAGACTGTAGACAGCGCAAACTTGAATGTTTTCAAGCGCAGATTGGATGATTATATGGGGATAGAGGGTTAATTTCTTACTTTTTGGTATGTGGATATGTTTCTTGACTCATTCCTGTGGATGCAGTTTCTTTTTATGGTATATTTTGGGGGAGTTTGATTTTGTTTTTGACAGACTCCTATGGAGGCTTTAAATTATATATTGTAGATGCATGGTTGGACATTCCTATGGATTGTTAGATTGTATATTGTAGATGCATGATCTGACAAAATCCTATGGATGCATTATATGGGAGGGATTTGATGGATACGGATGACCTTTGATAGGCCCCTGTGGCTTTTGTCATCCGTTAAATTATGTTATGTTAAAGTTTTAAATTGGATAACTGAATGGCTGAAAGATAGGAAACAGAGAGTTGTACTGAATGGAGTGAGGTCAGAGTGGAGGAATGTTATTAGTGGCGTATCTCAGGGATCAGTTTTAGGCCCTTTATTATTTTTAATCTATGTAAATGATCTTGGGCAAGGTGTAAATAGAAAAGTATCAATTTTTGCTGATGACACTAAATTGGCAGGTGTAGTCAAAGAGGTTGAGGGTAGCTTTAAAGTGCAGGGTGACTTAAATAAGTTGTTAGCTTGGGCTCAGAAATGGCAGATGACTTTTAACCTTAATAAATGCAAAGTTATTAACATGGGGAGAAATAATGGTAATTGTGAAGACGATGGCCGGATCCTAGGCCTAGTTTTTGGGGGGCTACTTTTCGTTGTTACTTTTTTAGAGATGAAATCGAAGAATTTTATGGCGATTTTCATTTTTATACTGGGGGGCTGTGCCCCCTAGACCCCCCCAAAATATTGAAACTCAGGGTCATCGCAGTGTTATCCTTGCGGCGAGCCGTACCCAACAACGAGCCGACACTAAAAATAATTGCATCCGGCCATCATCTATACAATTACCGAAATAATAGGGAATTTAGCTATGAGATGGATGGGTATTGGCTTAATTCAGTTGAAGATGAGAAGGACTTAGGAGTAGTAGTAGATAGGTCACTGAAATTTTCAAAGCAGTGTATTGAGGCAAAAAATAGAGCAAATAGGGTGCTAGGTTACATTAAAAGAAATGTTAGCTACAAGAGTAAGGAGGTCATCCTTAAACTATACAACTCTTATGTCAGGCCACATTTAGAGTACTGTATACAGGCATGGTCACCACATTTTAGACATGATATAAACTTATTAGAGTCAGTACAAAGGAGGGCAACAAAAATAATACCATCCCTGAAGCACCTTGAATATGAAGATAGACTAAGGGTATTAAATATGTTTTCATTTGAAAGAAGGTGTGTGAGGGGAGATATGATTGAGCTTTTTAAAATCTTTTCACGATGGATAAATTAGATTTCAGCAAGTTATTTGAGTTTGAAGGTAGTAATAGAACTAGAGGCCACCACTTAAAGATTAAAAAACAGAGGTGCAGACTGGATGTTAGAAAATATTTTTTCACTAACAGAGTGGTGGATTATTGGAATAGTTTGCCACCTGAGACTGTAGACAGCCAAAACTTGAATGTTTTCAAGCGCAGATTGGATGATTACGTGGAGATGGGGGGTTAATTTCTTACTTTTTGGTATGGGGATATGTTTCTTTACTCATTCCTGTGGATGCAGTTTCTTTTTATTGTATATTTTTGGGGACTTTGATTTTGTTTTTGACAGACTCCTATGGAGACTTTAAATTATATATTGTAGATGCATGGTTGGACATAATCCTATGGAATGTTTAAATTGTATATTGTAGATGCGTGATCTGACAAAATCCTATGGATGCATTATGCGGGTGGGATTTGATGGATACGGATGAACTTTGATAGGCCCTTGAGGCTTTTGTCATCCGTGAAATTATGTTATGTTAATGGGGGTGGAGGTGGGGTCTGACGTCAAACGACTCAAACGTGCATGAATAACATAACATAACATAACATAACATAATTTAACGGATGACAAAAGCCACAAGGGCCTATCAAAGGTCATCCGTATCCATCAAATCCCACCCATATAATGCATCCATAGGATTTTGTCAGATCATGCAGCTACAATATACAATTTAACAATCCATAGGAATGTCCAACCATGCATCTACAATATATAATTTAAAGCCTCCATAGGAGTCTGTCAAAAACAAAATCAAAATCCCCCAAAATATACAATAAAAAGAAACTGCATCCACAGGAATGAGTCAAGAAACATATCCACATACCAAAAAGTAAGAAATTAACCCTCCATCCCCATATAATCATCCAATCTGCGCTTGAAAACATTCAAGTTTGGGCTGTCTACAGTCTCAGGTGGCAAACTATTCCAATAATCTACCACTCTGTTAGTGAAAAAATATTTTCTAACATCCAGTCTGCACCTCTGTTTTTTAATCTTTAAGTGGTGGCCTCTAGTTCTATTACTACCTTCTAACTCAAATAACTTGCTGAAATCTAATTTATCCATCCCAGAAAAGATTTTAAAAAGCTCAATCATATCTCCCCTCACACACCTTCTTTCAAATGAAAACATATTTAATACCCTCAGTCTATCTTCATATTCAAGGTGCTTCAGGGATGGTATTATTTTTGTTGCCCTCCTTTGTACTGACTCTAATAAGTTTATATCATGTCTAAAATGTGGTGACCATGCCTGTATACAGTACTCTAAATGTGGCCTGACATAAGAGTTGTATAGTTTAAGGATGACCTCCTTACTCTTGTAGCTAACATTTCTTTTAATGTAACCTAGCACCCTATTTGCTCTATTTTTTGCCTCAATACACTGCTTTGAAAATTTCAGTGACCTATCTACTACCACTCCTAAGTCTTTCTCATCTTCAACTGAATTAAGCCAATATCCATCCATCTCATAGCTAAATTCCCTATTATCTCTCCCCATGTTAATAACTTTGCATTTATTAAGGTTAAAAGTCATCTGCCACTTCTGAGCCCAAGCTAACAGCTTATCTAAGTCACCCTGCACTTTAAAGCTACCCTCAACCTCTTTGACTACAGCTGCCAATTTAGTGTCATCAGCAAAAATTGACACTTTGCTATTTACACCTTGCCCAAGATCATTTACATAGATTATAAATAATAAAGGGCCTAAAACTGATCCCTGAGGTACGCCACTAATAACATTCCTCCACTCTGACCTCACTCCATTCAGTACAACTCTCTGTTTCCTATTTTTCAGCCATTCAGTTATCCAATTTAAAACGTTCCCACATATCCCATGCAGCTTTAATTTATGAACTAGTCTTCTATGTGGAACCTTATCAAAAGCTTTGCTGAAATCTAAGTAGATCACATCAACTTTCTCACCCCTATCTAATTCTTTAGTTACATAATCCATAAAATCCAGTAAATTAGTTAAACACGATCTATCTTTTCTAAAACCATGCTGAGCATCATTAATTAACCTGCTACTCTCTAGATGATCAGAAATTCCCTTCTTAACCATCTTCTCAAGAATTTTACAGACTATAGAAGTTAAGCTTACTGGTCTAAAGTTATTTGGGTCCTCTTTGCTTCCCTTTTTAAAAATTGGCACTACATTTGCCAATTTCCAATCATTTGGTATTTCTCCAGACTCTAGTGATCTAATAAATATCTTCTCGAGAGCTACTGCAATACTTTCTACACCTTCTTTGAGTATCCTAGAATGAATATTCCGGCATGAACGAAAATATTTACCAAAAAACCCCACTTTTTCGGCCGAGTCGCTAATCTACATATTTACCGAAAATTCTTTAGCTATTATAGAATTAATCACAAATCTAAGTGATAAAATAGGGCTTATTAGATATAAAGGGGTTTTGAAAGAATCTGATGACAAAATAGTAAACGTCATTTTTCTTCAGTATTTACAGAAGAGAATCCAGATAAATTAATTGATAAATGTTGTTATTTTATGTTTAACACGTTTGGAACTTGTTTTTCGGGAACCAAAATTGTAAATCTTGGTATTTTCTAAAAGAAAAAAATTAGCTCAAAAAATAATTAAAAAGTGTTGCTATAATTAATTTTAAGGTAAATATGTAGACGAGCGGCCCGGCCGATAAGATGTACTATTTCGTCCGTGTTCCAAAATGTTTCACGTTTTTGGAGTACATTTATAGGGGACGGCTCGTGGGGGGATAAACAAGATGCGTGGACCGCACTACGATGATCCTGAGTTTCATTAAATTTTTATAATGTGCTGACGTTTACATAGGTAAATGCTTTAACTACAACATGTCAGCACCTTTAATCGTTTTGCGAATTATAATAGGGGTTATGGGTGAGGTATGACGTCAGACGACTCAAACGTGCATGAATATTCAGAAACGGGTGAACGATAATATTTACACAAAATAATTTTTTCAGGCCGGGCCGCTCGTCTACATGTTTACCAATTTTAACGTTATATTTAGAACTAAGAGTTGAAACAACATTAATTCAGAATTTTTGCATCATCCGAAACAAGTCTGGATATTATCTTCAGCTTTAATTGGATGAAAAAGGGATGACGTCACATATCTAGCGATTTTGGCGATTACAACGAGTCATTAAGAGATGAGATCAAATTTTACAATTTTATAGTGAGCATTAAGAATTTTTCCCGTTTAAAACAAGTAAACGTTGAGTTTATCGTAGGAAAGGGGAATTAACATTAAATTGGTGATCTCTCTCGCCTCCCCTATGAGACTTCCTACCTCCCAAGTGCGTCGAGCTTAAGTGCAGCTAATTATGAATTATACAAATGCCTAATGTTGCTTATATCTAAAAAATGTCAAAATATGTTATTCGCTAGGAAATTCAAAAGTGAAGAATATTGTCCATGTTCACAGTTGTTGTTAAATGAGCGTCAGTGCATCATTAAAAGGAAATGATAAAATGAATGCAAATGCATGCCAAACTTGAAAAATAGATCCGTAGATAAATGAGGTACTTACTCAACTCAAGACTTCAAGATTACTCACTGAATACCCAGGGGCTCAGAATACCACTTGGAAGATATAATGCTCTATAGAATTGCAAAATGAGCTGCAAATTTAATAAAAACAATGGGTAATATTCATAATGCATTGAAGTATTTAATTATAATAAAAACTCATAAATATTAATCTTTCTTAAGCTATCTACCTTTATTTGACTAAAAAATATGTTCCATATATGCAGCGTCAGATCATACTGAGTTAAATGAGCTAGGATGATGCACAACCTCGCACCAAACACATCAATATCTAGAGCCATCTAGCAATTTAAGTTCTTCATTTTGTTATTATAACGCAAAGTAAACATGTAGGGTACGGACTTCTCATTTACAATGAGATTTTGACAAAAGCGTAAGCCTCCTTCTCCACAGAACAATGCTCTTTCAACCACAGTTCAACTGGTAGTTCTAGAAGTCGAGTTGTAGGACAGCATTGCCAGGCATTGATGGTGTACTAGACACACTCTCTCGCATTCCTTCGATCTCCGACATGAACATATCTTGTGCCTCGTCAGATGGTTATGCGACTCTAGCGTTGGGTCAAGAACTGGGCGTAGAAACGTAAGCATTGCATAACTCTTCTCAACTCGGCGTTCGAGAAGTTCAGTTACTAGGTAGCCATAAGAACATAAGAAAGGAAGGAGACTGCAAAAGACCATTCATGACCTACACTTGGCAGCTCCTGTTCCAGTCAACACACAAAAGATTTCTTACCAGAGAAAAGTCATCAACATTGTCACCCTTTACAGGAGTTCGTCAGATCTAATCTACAATATACATAAAATGCATCGAGGATTATGTCCATTCATGCAACCGCAAAATATAATCTCCCCACTCCTTAGAAAAATATATACATATGTACATAAAAAAGTCAGTCCCATCTAGCAGCTTCATCCATATATTTATCTAATCTATTCTTAAAACTACCCAGAGAGGAGGCTTCTATCACATGTCTAGTGAGCCTATTCCATTCATCTACCACACGATTTGTAAACCAATTCCTCCCAATCTCCTTCCTAAATCTATACTTATCAAGCTTAAACCCATTGCTACGTGTCCTGTCATGTTCACTAAGTATAAGAACCTTACCCAGATCCCCTTTATTATATCCTTTTACCCATTTGAAGACTTCAATCAATTCCCCTCTGACTCTTCTCCTTTCCAATGTATGTAGATTTAGTTTTCTGAGCCTTTCACCATAAGGTAAGTTCCTCAGCCCACCAATCATCTTTGTCATCCTTCTCTGCACAGACTCAAGCAAATCAATATCCTTCCTATAATATGGTGACCAAAATTGTACTGCATAGTCTAGATGAGGCCTAACTAGCGCCAGATACAGTTTTAGAATGACTTCAGCACTCTTATTGCTTACACTCCTCCTAATGAATCCCAATATCCTATTAGCTTTATTCTTAGCATTTAGGCATTGCTTTCTAGGACGAAGGTCTGAACTTACCAAAATACCCAAGTCCCTCTCACAATCGGTCCTCCCTAAATTTCTCCCATTTAATTTATAACTATTCATTGGATTATTCATTGGTATGTTCGTATTTTGTGTGTTGTCGCGCGCGACTGTATCGACCGCTTGCCTTATCTCTATTTATACAAATTAACATATGTATTTTCATTTCCTTATTATCTACACAAATTAATACATACAAATTAACATATATATTTTAATTTCCTCATTCTCACATTAGACATATTATTTCCGTTACTTCAGTTTCATTTATATGTGCGCCATAAGTTCAGTTCAATAGAAAATATAAAAACAGGATTTAGTCATGCTGAACTTTATAAAATAATTGTAGAAGACAATTTTGAGTGTGCCTTTCCAAATATAGACATTGGCTTCCGTTTATTTTTTAACATTAATGGTCGCAAATTGCTCTGCTGAGCGTTCATTTTCACGGTTGAAATATATTAAAAAATCCCTTCAAAACAACTATGCAACAAGGCAAGCTGGATCTCTTATCTCTATTATGTATAGAAGCAGATATATTACGACATAAGATTGGTTATGGGGATCTGATCAAAGACTTTGCCAGAGAAAAAGTTGGAGAAAATTATTCAACTATAAAAAAAAATGGAACCATACAGTGCCTTGATGAATTTGAGTGTTTTCGTGGACTTGACTATTGTGTTTTGTATGTGTTTTGAGTATGTGAGTTTGGGGTCGAAAGTGAGGTCAATGATCTTCGGTTCTTTTGTGCTAGTTAGTGTTATGTTTAGATTCAGGGTTGTGTTGTATTCTGCAGGCTCTGGGGTGAAGAGAGTGGTCATTGTTTTGCTGGCGTTTAGCTTTAGTGAGTTTTATATTGTCTTAGTGTGTATTTTGTTGAGGTAAGGTTGTATCTGTTGTGCAGCGGTTTCTGGTTTGTTGTGTGAGGAGAGTATTGTGATGTCGTCTGCGTAAATGACAGTTTTTACTGTTTGTGGGGAAATTGATATATTTGAGGTGTAGATGTTGAAAAGTGTTGGGTAACATAACATAACATAACATAACATAATTACACGGATGACAAAAGCCACAAGGGCCTATCAAAGGTCATCCGCCTCCGTCAAAACCCACCCACAAAAAGCACCATCACCAGGGGAAGACAAAATCAAAGTCCCCCACAATATAATATAACGGATGACAAAAGCCACAAGGGCTCATCATAGGTCATCCGAGTCAAGCGGCCTCTTTTTCAAGGCACCCAAACTCCCAGGAAAACTACATCCAGAGGATTGCATCCAGAAACAAGGGTATCACCAATCAAGGCTTGTCAAGAACTAAATCATGCAGCTATAGATATATACAAACAATATTAATATATACAAAACTTAGGAACCATCACAACCTTCCCTTCCCATAAACTCATCCAACCTACTCTTAAATACATTTAGATTTGGACTACCTACTACCCTCTGCAGCAATTTGTTCCAGAAGTCTACCACTCTATTGGTGAAAAAATACTTTCTTAAATCCAACCTACACCCTTGCTTTTTAATTTTCAAGTGGTGACCTCTAGTCCGATTTCCATCATCTAACTCAAAAAACTTGCTAACATCCAATTTATCTATCCCGGAAAAAATTTTAAACAGCTCAATCATATCCCCTCTCACACACCTCCTTTCGAACGAGAACATATTTAATACCCTCAGTCTATCTTCATATTCAAGGTGCCTCAGGGAAGGAATAATCTTTGTTGCCCTCCGTTGCACTGACTCAAGAAGGTTAATATCGTGTCTAAAATATGGGGACCATGCCTGTATACAGTACTCTAGATGTGGCCTAACATAAGAGTTATAGAGTTTAAGAATAACCTCCTTACTTTTGTAACTGACATTTCTCTTAATAAAACCCAGCACTCTATTTGCCCTATTTCTTGCTTCAATACACTGCTTAGAAAACCTTAATGACTTATCTATTACTACTCCTAGATCTTTCTCATCCTCTACTGAGCTCAGCCAATGCCCATCCATTTCATAGTTAAATTCTCTATTATCTTTTCCCATGTTAATAACTTTGCACTTATCAAGGTTGAAAGTCATTTGCCACTTATGTGCCCAGGATAACAATTTATTTAAGTCCCCCTGCACTTTAAAATTATCATCAATATCTTTAACTACAGCTGCTAATTTGGTATCATCCGCAAAAATTGACACTTTATTATTAACTGCCTCCCCAAGATCGTTTATATAGATGACAAATAATAATGGACCGAGAACTGATCCCTGAGGAACCCCACTGATAACATCCCTCCACTCTGACTTTACACCATTTAGCACTACCCTTTGCTTCCTGTCTTTCAGCCACTCAGCTATCCAATTTGAAACACCCCCACATATCCCAATCATTTTTAATTTATGAACTAGTCTCCTGTGTGGTACCTTATCAAATGCTTTACTAAAATCTAAGTAAATTATATCTACATTCTCTCCCTTATCTACTTGATCTGTTACAAACTCCAGAAAGTCTAGTAAGTTAGTCAAACATGATCTACCTGATCTAAACCCATGCTGAGCATCGCTGATTAACCCCTCCCTCTCTAGATGTTGGCAAATCCCTTTTTTAACTATTTTCTCAAGAATTTTACAGACTACAGGAGTTAGGCTAACCGGTCTAAAGTTATTTGGATCCTCTTTACTACCCTTCTTGAAAATGGGGACTACATTCGCTCTCTTCCAATCATCGGGTATTTCTCCATATTCCAATGACCTAGTATATAACTTGTCCAGAGCTATTGAGATACTTTCTACCCCTTCCTTAAGTATCCTAGAATGAATATTATCAGGGCCGGAGGCCTTGGTAGTATCTAAATCACCTATTAGTCCTTTTATCATCCTCCGATCCACACAAATGTTAGTAAACACCTCTTTTCCTGACCTATGAGTACTATACATAGGACTATTTAGTTTCTCTTTTGTAAATACTGATGCAAAATGACCATTTAGTACCTCAACTATTTCCTCATCAGTTTCTCTCACAAACCCTTCATATTTGATAGGTCCTATTTTAACTCTGCCACACTTGTTATTAGTTTTATAGTAACTAAAGAACTTTCTAGGATCTTTGTTGCTATCCTGAGCTAATTTAATTTCTGACACCCTTTTGTTCTTCTTTATAATCTTATTTAACTCATTCCTAGCCATTCTATAATCACTTAAATTTTGAATATTATTTTGTACCTGTAATTTTTTATATGCCCTTTTCTTCTCTGAAATTTTTCTAGCTATCTCCTGATTCCACCATAATGGTTTCCTACTTTTGTTCCTAATGGCCTTCATTGGGATACATTGTTCTTGGACTACATTTATTATATGCTTGAAAGTATCCCACATCCCATAAGCATTTTTACCTCTGAATTCTATATCCCAGTCTACCAAATTTAGCAAGCTTCGAAGTTTTACATAATCTCCCTTATGAAAATTTGGAACTTTTTCAGCATTCTCAGTTATTTTACCCTTCTCAATTCCCAAGTTAAAACGAACTATCTGATGGTCACTATTTCCCAATGCTTCCCCAACAGTCAATTCTTGAACTAAATGATCACTGTTAGAAAGTACTAAATCTAATATATTGTCCCCCCTCGTTGGCTCATTAACAAATTGATTCAAAAAATTATCCTCAAAGCATTCTATGAACCTGCCACTTGTTCTATCCCTACCTATCATATTTTCCCAGTCCACAGAGTTTAAGTTGAAGTCCCCAATAATAACTGCATCTGTTTCACATCCCTTACTTATTTCCCTTATCATTAGTTCATCTATATCATCAGTCTGCCCAGGTGGCCTGTAAAAAGCTCCCAAATGCACCATTCTATTTTTACTGAACCTAATATCTATCCAAAGTGACTCAACTCCATCCTGCTTTATTGAAGTATTTAAACTAGAAACAATGTTGTTTTTTATATAGATAATTATTCCTCCACCAATCCTACCTGTCCTTTGACTAATGTACATATTATAGCCCTGAAAATCAAATTCACTTATAGTGTCACTAAATTCTATTTCATTAACCCATGATTCAGTAACGCATAATATATCTATATCCTCATTGCTAATATAACTAAATAGCTCATCCTTCTTGTTTCTAAGACTACGAGCATTTGTATAGAAACATAACATAACATAACATAATTTAACGGATGACAAAAGCCACAAGGGCCTATCAAAGGTCATCCGTATCCATCAAATCCCACCCATATAATGCATCCATAGGATTTTGTCAGATCATGCAGCTACAATATACAATTTAACAATCCATAGGAATGTCCAACCATGCATCTACAATATATAATTTAAAGCCTCCATAGGAGTCTGTCAAAAACAAAATCAAAATCCCCCAAAATATACAATAAAAAGAAACTGCATCCACAGGAATGAGTCAAGAAACATATCCACATACTAAAAAGTAAGAAATTAACCCTCCATCCCCATATAATCATCCAATCTGCGCTTGAAAACATTCAAGTTTGGGCTGTCTACAGTCTCAGGTGGCAAACTATTCCAATAATCCACCACTCTGTTAGTGAAAAAATATTTTCTAACATCCAGTCTGCACCTCTGTTTTTTAATCTTTAAGTGGTGGCCTCTAGTTCTATTACTACCTTCTAACTCAAATAACTTGCTGAAATCTAATTTATCCATCCCAGAAAAGATTTTAAAAAGCTCAATCATATCTCCCCTCACACACCTTCTTTCAAATGAAAACATATTTAATACCCTCAGTCTATCTTCATATTCAAGGTGCTTCAGGGATGGTATTATTTTTGTTGCCCTCCTTTGTACTGACTCTAATAAGTTTATATCATGTCTAAAATGTGGTGACCATGCCTGTATACAGTACTCTAAATGTGGCCTGACATAAGAGTTGTATAGTTTAAGGATGACCTCCTTACTCTTGTAGCTAACATTTCTTTTAATGTAACCTAGCACCCTATTTGCTCTATTTTTTGCCTCAATACACTGCTTTGAAAATTTCAGTGACCTATCTACTACCACTCCTAAGTCTTTCTCATCTTCAACTGAATTAAGCCAATATCCATCCATCTCATAGCTAAATTCCCTATTATCTCTCCCCATGTTAATAACTTTGCATTTATTAAGGTTAAAAGTCATCTGCCACTTCTGAGCCCAAGCTAACAGCTTATCTAAGTCACCCTGCACTTTAAAGCTACCCTCAACCTCTTTGACTACAGCTGCCAATTTAGTGTCATCAGCAAAAATTGACACTTTGCTATTTACACCTTGCCCAAGATCATTTACATAGATTATAAATAATAAAGGGCCTAAAACTGATCCCTGAGGTACGCCACTAATAACATTCCTCCACTCTGACCTCACTCCATTCAGTACAACTCTCTGTTTCCTATTTTTCAGCCATTCAGTTATCCAATTTAAAACGTTCCCACATATCCCATGCAGCTTTAATTTATGAACTAGTCTTCTATGTGGAACCTTATCAAAAGCTTTGCTGAAATCTAAGTAGATCACATCAACTTTCTCACCCCTATCTAATTCTTTAGTTACATAATCCATAAAATCCAGTAAATTAGTTAAACACGATCTATCTTTTCTAAAACCATGCTGAGCATCTTTAATTAACCTGCTACTCTCTAGATGATCAGAAATTCCCTTCTTAACCATCTTCTCAAGAATTTTACAGACTATAGAAGTTAAGCTTACTGGTCTAAAGTTATTTGGGTCCTCTTTGCTTCCCTTTTTAAAAATTGGCACTACATTTGCCAATTTCCAATCATTTGATATTTCTCCAGACTCTAGTGATCTAATAAATATCTTCTCAAGAGCTACTGCAATACTTTCTACACCTTCTTTGAGTATCCTAGAATGAATGTTGTCAGGGCCAGATGCCTTACTAGTATTTAACTGCATTATAAGCCCTTTAATTTCTTCTCTGTCTATATTAATAGAATTTATCACTACTTCCCTTGACCTAGAATTATCATCAATTAATCTAACTGGTTTCTCTTCTGTGAATACTGAAGCAAAATGATCATTAAGGACCTCTACTATTTCCTCATCAGATTCTTTCAAAACCCCTTCATATTTAATAGGCCCTATTTTATCACTGTTAGATTGATTATTGATTCTATAATAGCTAAAGAATTTTTTAGGATCTTTATTATTATTTTTAGCTAAATTAATTTCTGCTGTCCTTTTGGTCTTCTTAATAATCTTATTTAGTTCATTTCTGGTTGACCTATAATGGTTTAAATTATCTAAACTACTCTCACTTTGTAATCTCTGGTATGCCCTTTTTTTCTCTGAAACTTTATTAGCTATTTCTTGGTTCCACCATAATGGTTTCCTACATTTCTTCCTAATAGACTTCATCGGAATACACTGTTCCTGAACCATGTTTAATATAGTCTTAAAAATATCCCACATCTCATAAGTATTCTTTCCATGGAATTCTATATCCCACCTAATCTGATTTAGCATGCTGCGTAATTTATTGTAATCTCCCCTATAAAAATTTGGAATTTTCGTGGAGTTTGTCGTTGTTCTACCCTTAACTATTTGCAAATTAAACCGAACCATCTGATGATCACTGTTTCCCAATGATTCCCCTACACTCAATCCTTGAACTAAGTGATCATCATTTGAAAGAATTAGATCTAATATATTGGCACCCCTTGTTGGCTTATTAACAAATTGGATCAAAAAGTTATCCTCAAAACACTCCATAAACTTACAACTTGCTCTATCTCTTCCTATCATATTTTCCCAGTCTACAGAAGTTAAATTAAAGTCACCAAGAATAACTGTATCTTCTTTGCATCCTTTACTTATTTCCCTAATCATTAACTCATCGATACAATCAGTCTGTCCTGGTGGTCTATAAAAAGCTCCCAAGTGTATTTTCCTATTTTTACCAACCTTAATATCTATCCATAATGATTCACCTTCTCCTTGCTTTATAGAGTTATTTAGATTTGAAGAAATGCTATTTCTGATATAAATAATCAACCCACCACCAGTCCTATCTCTCCTTTGACTAATGTACATAGTATAACCCTCTAGTTCAAATTCACTGACATTATCATTAAATATATTTTCATTAACCCATGATTCAACTATACATATTATATCTATATCTTCATGAATGATATAACTAAATAATTCATCCTTCTTATTTCTAAGACTACGAGCATTTGTGTAAAGACAACTCAGCCCACCTATCCCTGAAGCACCTGAGGGCCTATCTCCTCTGCATCTCCTTTCTCTCTTTCCCCGACCCTGTACTCTTGTATTTCCCTGACCACTATCACTACTCAAGTAGTTTAACCCTAAAGCACTTCCATTAGCCTGCCTACCTTCTACAAATCTGTGTTTGCTTCCTTTCCCTGCCTCACTTTGAGCCATTAAATTTCCCTGACCACTATCAAAACCTAGTTTCCCGCCTCTAAAGAGGCGGGAAGCCAGCCATGGCTGGTTTACTAATTTTAAGAAGTGGTCTGGCATTGACAGTGTTGTGAAGGGTGGAGAGAGAGCCATGCACTAGAGTCTTCTCAGCAAGGTAAAGTGAGGTTAAATTATAATTTATTTCATCTAATTGCTCTTAACATAACATAACATAACAATTTAACCCCCCTATCCCTGAAGCACCTCTTGAAACTTGAATGACCTCACCTCTATCGCCTTGGAACCTATTTCTGTTATGTGCCAAGTCCATTCTACTTTCAGTACTATAATGTCCTCTCATAATTCCCTGACCACTATTAGTATCTAGTAATGTACTCCTCTTTTGGGAACTCCATATTTTGTGTGTCTGTGTTTGGATTTTGTATTCGGGTGTATTGGAGTCTTCCCTTGATGTAGTTTGCTATGTACTTTATGAGGGTGGTTGGTATGGTGAGTTTGTGGATATTGTTGATTAGTTTGTGTAGGTCTACTGTGTCGAGTGCTTTGGACATGTCAAGGGAGACTGTTATAGTTCTATGTTATGGAATTTTCTTGTCATCTTGCAATTTACACCACTCGCAAAACCTTACTTAAAATATCCCTTATGTTATATTCTTAAGTTCATATTCCTTATATTATTGGATAAAATATCAAATCTTCTCATAGTCGTGAATATTTTAATTTCTCTTTGTTCTCAACCACTTGTTGTTTATGCCGCAGATTCACATGTTGATTATTCAATAAAATCATTCCCTCTTTGATTTCAAAAGTGCAGTGGTACCTCAGTAAACGTTCGCTTTGGAATCAGTCCAACTTAATATGTCCTGTTTAGATGCGATAATCTTTGCTTGGTATACGACCTTTGTTTGTAATACGACTCGCGTACTAAAACTTGTATGAGTCGCTAACCTCTCCCGAGACACAGCCACGACTCTCTACGAGCCTCAGTACACCACTTGCCACCCTAAGGTGAACAACCCGCGCTACAACTCTGTGAAATTTCATGAATTTTTTTTAGTAAATTCATTAACCTTGGGTTCTAATAATAAGGAGAGGAGCAAACATCGAATAAAATGGTTAAGATCACAATGGAGGTGAAAAAGAGATTGTTGACTTTTCTCTGGTAAGAAATCTTTTGTGTGTTGACTGGAACAGGAGCTGCCAAGTGTAGGCCATGAATGGTCTTTTGCAGTCTCCTTCTTTTCTTATGTTCTTATGAAGGTAGCATGCGTATCACGGACAGGGCTGATGCATACCGTATGCCGATAAGACGGTATCTAAGATTGTGAAAAACAAACACATTATTGAATAGGCTAACGTTGCGAAGGAGGTGAAATTGATTACCAAACAAAGATCAGGGAGATGAGAGCATGCTGAAAAATTGTTGTTAATCTGGATAATAGAAAAACGGTGTGGTGGCAATAGCTTATCGTAGGCAATGATTTACAAGAAGGCAAAACATGCCTATCTTTTGAAAAATAAAGTAGAAACTAGCCAATAAAGTAAAGTGTTTGAAGCCAGCCATGGCTGGTTTACTAATTTTAAGAAGTGGTCTGGCATTGACAGTGTTGTGAAGGGTGGAGAGAGAGCCATGCACTAGAGTCTTCTCAGCAAGGTAAAGTGAGGTTAAATTATAATTTATTTCATCTAATTGCTCTTGTATTTGTGTATTTTAGTATTAAGCCGTGTTTAAATAATTGTATACAACACCATCAAGGTATATTATGCCAATAACAATAGAATTTTTTTTTCATGCGAACGAATTAATCAATTTCCTTATATTTCTTATTGGCAAAATGTTTGGTATAAGTCCAAGAATCTTGAACGGATTAAGGACGTATACCGAGGTACCACTGTATATTTATAGTCAAGTAGAGCTAGTGAGCATAGAGATTACACCACTATTCTGTTCGACACGAACTTATTAAACCAGGTTTACAGAAAAAGAATATGAGGCAAGAATGTAAATAGTATTTTTTTGACTAATTAGTATATGCTTAATTCAAATTTATAATCATTTTTGCTTTATCACCTCTAATTTCGTTGTTTGCACTTAGCCATTTTATTAAAAACATATATTTGTAAAATAATGTGTTTAATTCATATATTATAATGTAGGCTTGCCATACTTCCCGATTAGGTCGGTGTAGTCCCGATCAGCAGTGACGGCTCGTGTTTAAGCATTGCGCTACTGCAGCATCCCCTATCTCCACTTGATATTATCGATAACATTCAATAATAATGAGTCCTTTAATTCTTTATTTATACTTGTACATTATATAATCATTACCTTCATTCTGATTGCGTATCCTCGTTTATGGCGAAGGATCTACGTGAATTCTTGCACAATCTAGGCATCGCCACTAGTTGAACGAAACCTTATTTTCCTCCAGGGAATGGGCAGTGTGAGAGGCATAATGCTATGAACTAGAAACGCATAACCCTTGCTCTGGCATCCAAGAACCTTCAAGAATGTCAATGGGAAACAGTGCTGCCTGACGCCTTTCATTCTATTAGATCTCTGCTCTGCACAGCCACCAATGCTACCTCACATGAGAGGCTCTTCTCGTACCAGCGTCGATCTCGCAGTGGCCATTCGTTGCCAACTTGGTTATCTGTTCCTGGACCCGTCTTACTACGACGTTACGTTCACGCCAGTAAATATGAACCTCTCGTTGAGGAGGTCTAGTTGTTAGAGGCAAACTCACAATACGCTCATGTAAGATTTGCTGATGGACGCGAATCCTACGATATCAGTGCATAACTTGGCTCCGACTGGTAACGTATCATTATATGAGAGGCAAGAGGATCTCAACGTCGATCCTTCTCCAGAAACTGGTTTGGTGGAGATTCTTCCGGTACCTACTGTCAATTCATCTGAGTTGAATTCTTCCAATGTTGTAGGTGATCAGAATTTATTCACCAAGGAAGGAGATATGAAGGTGGATTCAACGTAGGGATGAACCCTCTACCCCGGCGCATGCTGGCCTGAAACAACTCCACCAATCTACGCGGGAACGATCTGGTGCTCCGGCTAATCTCCAACGTAGGGATGAACCCTCTACTCCCGCGCATGCTGGCCCATAACAACTGCGCCGATCTACACGGGAATGCCACAAGCCTATTCGCTATATAGAACAATGATTCTTCAATGGAAGAGAGAATGTGGTGATCTAAGCTTCATGTAACCTTATATGTATATATGTTTACTTATATTATTTCTCTTTTATTTTCAGGCTGTATTGATGTTTTGTTAGTTGAATAAAGCCTAGAGAAAGGTATTGACGCTTTATTATGATTACCACAGTTAGTCAAAGGTAAAGTAGTATCACTTAAAGGACGGATTTTATCCGAGAAATTTGGTATCCATTTCGCATAGTAGGCAAAAAGTCCTAACATTCTTACAAGGATTTCTTATCATGATGAGTAGTCATATTATGCAATGGCTCAAATATACTTGGATCTGGTCTTAGTTGGTGGTTTTTTTTATATCCTAATATTCTAATAATGTCTTTCGAAAATTTGCATTTATCATCATTTAAAATCATCCCATATTTGCGAGCTACTTCTAAGAATCTGTTTACATTTTGATTGTGAGGATTTGATCTTTACCGGCAATAGTAACATCGTCCAAATAGGCGTACGTTCCTTCTAGATTATTTTCTTCAATGATTTCGTCTATTATTCACAGAAAACAAGCTACTCCCTTATTAATCCGAAACTAAGGGCATTAAAATGGTATAGTTTACCGTCAGCTTCAAAGGCAGTATATATTTTTTCAAACTCATATAAAGGTATTAGGTGGTAGGCGCTAGTAAGATCAATTGTACTAAAAACCTCGTTCTGAGCAATTCTATTCACTAAGTCTCCAATGTTTGGAAGTGGATAAGCGTCAAGTTGAGTATACTTATTTATAGTAGCTGAGTAATCAATAACCATTCTCTTCTTAGGTCCACTTACCACGAGTAATTGAGCTCGCCATAGAGAGTTTGAAGGTTCAATAATTTTATTCTCTAGTAATCGCTTTACTTCAGATTTAATAAAAGCAGAATCATCAGCATTATGTTTTCTGGACCTGGTGGCCACAGGTTTGACCTCCTCAGAAAGGTTTTGGAATACTCTCGGAGGCTCGATATTTAGAGAAGCTAAACAACTAATACCAATTTCAGGCAGTGATCCACTATAATTAAGACTAACTGTAGAATGATTCTTCAGAAAGGGTAAGCCTAAAATGCGTCACAGCTCATAATAAAACTAAAAAACGCACACTTTTATATTTTCTGTTATTCATAGAAAAATTTATAAAACAAATTTCATCAACTTTAGATTTAAATTTTTCTGAGGCCATGGTGATTGTGCCATTGTGAGGTAATAGTGATAAGGATAACCTTTTCGCTATCTTAGTGGCTAAAAAATTTCTCAGAGCTACCTGTATCAAGCAAGGCATCCAAACGTCACCACTTACTTGAATCTCAACAACAGATGGGTTCAAACTTTTGACAGAGTAGACGCAAGAGTTGCTGAAACAAAGGAATCTTCCGCTGAGGTAGAGTTGACTTGGAATCGGTTAGGCTTCTTTTTACAACACCGCAAAAAATGCCCCTTCATCCGGCAATAGTGACACTCAATGTTTCGTGCGGGGCAGTTGACCCTGTGGTGAGGATTACCTCCCCCATAAAAGAAACATTTAAAAGAACTCACGGCAGCACTCGATTAGGAACCGTCTTCAGTAGTACCAGCAGGACGTGTTACCGACCTAGATATTACATCTCCTTTCATTTCCTTTAATGAGACTTTAGCAAGTTGACTTTCTGAAAGGGTACCACTAATAAATGATTGAGAATCTCTAAATGCTAGCACTAGGGCCCTCACTTTGTTACCAGCGGCAGCTAAATTGCGTTTTTATTCTCTAAGAAATGGGTTCGGATATTTTGAGAAGCCAACCCAGAAATAAATGCATCTCGGATGCTCTCATCTCGATGGACAGATGAATTCTACGCTTAGAGTAGACAAAGATCACACATACTCATCAATAGATACGTCACTCTTTTGACGTGTGGTAGCTAAACGGGGACGAGCTACAATTTCGTTAGGCGGCTGTATAAAAGTTTCTCTTAGTTTTATGGCGGTTTCATAAGTGGAACATTCAGCAATGAGTTCAAAATAATCGGCAGACAATGAGTTGGCTAAAAGGCCGATAAACAGGTTGTTATCACCTTCTAATTATGCTTTATACTTTTCAAATACGAATAAGAAATGCTTCAATATTCTACTTGCCTCGGGAGAGTTTGGATGGATTTCAAGATGCTCCGGACGTAAGCCACGCTCCATTTTTTAAGTTGATTAAATTGACGTGGACCAGATGATGAATAAAATTCCGACTCAATTATCTGGTTTTAATCAACTTTAAATATGACACAGGGATCAGCGCATGCTATTACAAACAAACACAATAAGTCGAAGAAAATTAAATTATTAATAATCTATATAAATGTTATAAACGATATATTAAAAGGTTAAGTAATAATAAGAAGTTATATTTACCTTAAACTACGGTTCACCAGGTTGATCAATTTCCACCATTCCTTGAGAGAACTAAGGTGAACACTTTAGAAAGCATTTAGAAGAAGACTGACCACTGCCAGCAGCTACTAAACGTTATCAGTTTCCTCCAAGCCAACCAGCTGTTATTGCTGGTTGTTTTCAGTGACAATTTGTAACAATACCCAGCACAGTGACATCAAATGCAACTAAGAAAAAATGAATGGCGGTAGACTTTTCTGGAACTCTAAATAAGTATACCCCTTTGGACGCGTACGCGCTACCTAGGATTGAAGATATAGCTGAAAATACCGTTAAGAATAACTATTTCAGCATTATTGATCTATCCAATGCATATCATCAGATATAAATATGCTCAGAGGACCGACCTTGCATGCTTTTCAGGCCGGCAACTGTCTTTATCAATTCAGACACATATTTTTAGGTCTTACAAATGGGGTTTCCAAACTAAACCATTTATGAATAAGTTTATAACCAATAACAAACTATGTAACACTTATGCCTATCTCGACAACATATTAGTGTACAGAAAAATGAAAGAACATGACAGCAATCTAAAGCATTTCATGGAAGCTACTTCTAAATACAATCTGTCCCTAAATTCTGAAAAATTTATGTTTTCTCTAACCTGCATTAATATTCTCGGTTACCAAATTTCTAATGGCAATCTGAAACTCTATCCTAAACGAATGGGACCTTTGTCCGAATTACCCCTGCCATCTAGTAAAAAGTTCTTTCAGCGTTGTTTAGGGTTATTTGCATACTACGCTAAGTTGGTTCGCAACTATTCAGAAAAGTACGGCCTCTTGTAGATTGCTGCAAATTTCCTTTATCTCTTCAGGCTATTCAAGCATTTGAAATTTTAAAGAATGACATTGCCAAATCTTCAGGGAAAGTTATTGATAAAGACGGCCCCCTTTTCCATAGAAACGGATGCATCAGATAATGCAATCGGTGCCACCTTATCACAGAACGGACGAACAGTGGCTTTCTTCTCACGCTCATTGAACCCATCAGAGAAGAGACATATCATCGTTGAAAAGAAGCGTATGTGGTGGTAGAGAGCATACGTAAATGGAAATTTTTGGGGGCTGGGAGACATTTTGATGTAGCCACTGATTAAAGAGCTGTCAGTCATGTTTGATACCGATGTAATGGGTAAAATCAAGAATGATAAGATCATGTGCTGGCGTATGAAATTACTACCTACCATTTTCCTTCGATATTTATTATCACTCGAGTCACGAAAACGTTGTTGCTGATACACTATGAGGAGCGTATTGCAACGCTACTTCAGATACTACATGTTTAAAATCGCTTGACGAGAGTCTCATTCGTCCTGGAGTCTAGAGAATGTTACATTATGTTCCTGATAAAAACCTTCCTTACTCCATCGATGAAATCCGCCGTATTATTGCTAATTGTCAGGCATGTGCTAAAATTAAACTGCATTTCTTTAAACCAGAAAATATTTCTTTCATACAGACGACTGCGACTTCCCATCGTCTTTCAATTGATTTTAAGGGTCCGCTTCCAATTTCCTAACACTCGTCACATTATCTCAATAAAATTGCTGATGAGTTTAGCTGATTTCCATTTGCGTTTCCATGCCGCGATATGTCATCCAAAATAGTTATTGACTGTCTTACAAATCTGTTTTCGTTATTTGGTCTACTCGTCTATGAATGGAGAAGAAAAATACCATCTACGGCATTATAAATGAAAGTGATCTGCCCGACTGTTAATCTTCGAACAACGAATTGACTTAGGACAACATGAAATAAAAATATTCCCATATGACGTAATTGCCAAGAATCAGCGAGGAGAGATTCTATAGTATAGTAATTGCAGTTAAACGAGGCATAGAATACAAATATTTACATATACTAGGTGAATCTTATCTTGCAATATAACTACGAACGACATCGGGAAACCTAGTTATGTCAATGAATATTGTCGTGGTATAGCAAGGACTGAGTGATGGTGTTCGTACGTATGGGTTGGTTACGTACTTCAAAAGTCCTTGATTAAGTTTTCTCTCTAAGAGTGCTATATTTGATTATTATGATGATTATTATTACGTTATTTTTTTTGTCTTTGAGGGTTTCTAGTGCTTTGCTCAACGTTTCGAGGATTGAATTAAATGCTTCTAAGAAAACTAGACCTTTAAAAACAAACTTGAAATTTAACAAACAGTCGTAGTAATGAATTAAACAAATTTAAGTGAGGCTTACTAAATTACATAATTGAATATACTGTAATGGTTGACCCAAAGCTCACTTTAATATTGAACGCAAATTGAACTTGAGCAAACGAGGTAATTAAACCTTTAAAGATTCACATGAGAATCGGGTTTGAGACTGACCTTGACTCCAATTTTTATGTCGCCTCAAGAATGTTACTTTCGGGCAGGCACGTGGACTGCCGTTCCAGATGTTGTCTGAAGTGGGAATGCTTTAAAGCCACAGAGGAATTCGGCGCGTGTGGCTGATGGAGTTAAGCACGTATTCTTGGTGAGATGATTTCACCAACGGGACGTAGAAAGTATGCTTCTTCCACTCTTTGGGTTAATCTGAGAATAATTCGCACTGACGAGCGTTGAGCAAACGAGTGAACCTTTTGACGAAGGGGAGTGCTTAAGGGAGTTTACTTTGGGGTATTCCTCAATGGCGAGGACTATCTCTGGGTTTTGGGGTACACCAGGATAGTGAATTTTCTGACGAGAGATAGTTTTAACTTGTTTCTCAAATCAAGTTAACTTAAAGTTCGGTTTGACCACCAGGAACTGGCTCCAGATGAGCTTCTTCTAAGTCCTTCTCATTGGTTTGCCGGGCACTTATGCTGGACTTCGCTGTTTTGATAGAATCTCACAATCTACCACGTTCTTCTGCAGTTATTTGATTATATACTTCGCCACCCCACTGGTGTTAGGGAAGGTAGGAGGGGGGGGGGGGTTGATGAGGACGGCGGCATTAAGTCTCCTCCTCTAACAATTTTTCTCAGAGCGTCTTACACCTAATCCTAAAGGCACCTTCTGGGTTTTGGTCAACTCTCCTCTAATTTCGCATGAGGTGAAATTAAATACCAACTCTTAGGGAAAATATTGCTGGTTTAACCAATGTTAGGCTCACCGGGGCCGACATGTGAAGATTAGAGCATTATGTGGTGTTGGGTGGCCTTTCTGGTTATCCTCGAGGCAAGGAGAGAGGGCGGGGGGAGGTTAAGTGATCAGGCTACGCCCCCAAAAAATGCAAGAACGTTGTGGTTAAGGAACAGGGCATCAGTTGGGAGGGTAGGATATCGATTCCCCCACAAATATCAACCTCATATACTCAACTAAATCCCAATTCACATGTTCCTTCAAGCCTTAGGTGACACCCCGAAAAATATTTATTGCAAGAGAGCTAAACACGAAGAGCCCTTCGGGATCTACAATTAATTATAAATGAGGTAGGAAAAAACCTATTAAATGATTAACATATACTGTATGTTGAAATAAGCGTCACTGAAGAAAATGTAATCAAAGTAAGTAGAATAAGACAATTGAGACACCTAATAACAGCACTAATCCAATAACAACAAAGCCTCGGAAGGACATAATAGACTGACTTGACACTGACACAAACCCTTGTTCCTTCTGGCAAAATTAAGAAGATTGGGAAAATTCTTCGAACTGTTAGATAAAGTTAAACATACGAAGAAGCAATCGCCAATAAAGAATAAATACAAAGACTATTCAGGAAATATTTGTTTAGCCTTTTTATTATAACTTCTGGTGATAGTGAAACCTGTTACTTAAGGTTGAGATGTTAGTGACAAATTAATCACACAGAGGGACATAACCACATAATAAAGTGATGCATCACAAATATGGAGTAATGTGGGGTAAAGATACGAAAATGCATTCGGCAAAGAGCTACAAAGGTAATCTTCAGCAACGCTCACCCAACATATGCAGATGGCTTCTACTGTAAATATCTTGAATTTTTTAGTAAAAGTGGGAGCTATTTTCTCTACCACTGAAATGTAGCAAAATGACATGACTCTCCCAAATTGAAAAGCACCCTGACAGACCGACAATTTCTAAACCCATATCTCTCTTATAGTTTGCCGGCAAATTCTTTGCAAAGATAATAGTCAATAGAAACAAGCTTTCGTTGAAGTAAAAAATATGCACAACCGCCACCAGCTCATATTTAGGACAAAGAGGGGAGCGGGCACAACTATATTCGTTATTACAGAAAAGTCAGTGAAACCAAGGCGGAATAGAGGCACGCATAACTGATGCTCTAATAAATCCAAAGTTTTTCGATAGAGTATGGCAGAGAGTGGATCATTCCGATATTTTATTTGTTAATTTAAACCTCATACTCGAAAGGATTTTGCGTCATATATTCTTGAGAAGATTATATATAAATAAAAGAGCATGTGAGATAAGAATTTCATCTATTGCGGGATTCCCGTAAGGGGGGTGCTTAAGCCCCATTCCATTACATGATGTACACTGGATATGCCTGACTCTCCGTACAATTCGCTATTACACAACTCAAAATGTGACTGACAAAATCAGCAATAGGAATTTCATAGATAAAATAATAATAAGCGATATTACGAACATTTGTAGTGATTGAAGTACGCAATAGGTAGAACTCTGGCACCAAAATTGCTGGATCCAATTGGCCCAAAAGATACCCCATCATAATATTCAGATATTAGAGTAAAGAGTTTATTTTCGTATGCCCATATTTGCCTTGAACCTTCGATAAGCCCAGCCAAGTAGAAGAACACCATAAGATCCTTTATCCTTGGAGTCAGATAAATAATTCGCCCTAACGCCATCCTTCACCTATAAACTGGAACTAGTCGCTCCCTCATAAGGTGGTGGTTCACGGAAACATCTTTCATTCACACACCATTTATTCACCGTTGTCAGGACCTATATAACTGGTGACCTTGTCGTTTACTATACCATTTACCTAACTCTCCATAACTGGCGACCCCCTCTACATTAATGGATTTGAAAAGAATTTGAAATTCTCCACTAGCCCTCTGACGTTAGAGCTAGTTCGGCTAAACCGTAAGAGACACTGGCATCAGAACTTAGGGATAAATTATCCAAAATATCACCGAAGAAACTGTGCTGTTATTCAAATAGAGACAAAGTGGCACAAGAGTAATTTCTTGACAAGAACTGCATTTGTGCCGACCTATTTAAGGATTTTGTCCCGTTTCTTGTCTTTCTAACGTTAAAATATCGGCAATATTTTCCAATGCGTGAATCCAATCAATATTTTTTTATGGGCCTCTGTTCCCACGAATACAAACCCCTAATTGCACATCCTGAAACTTCCGAGGACAGAAAAAAGGTATTTTAAATTATAAGGAACACAAGATAAATAGGAGAAAAGACAAAATAAGTTGCAGACATAAATTAGCATGCTTCATATTAGCACATACCTACAGAACTACGAATGAAGAGAAGTTACTCGTATATAAGCAGCAAACGGCAGATGGTAGAAAATAGAAAGTCCAGTTGAGTTTAGACTGAATTCAAAAGCGTAAGAAAAGTCTCAATATGTGTTCCAAGGTAAAGGAAATATAACAAAAAGGACGAAAAAATCTACCCCGAGATCTGCCGTTCAGAAGCCTACGGGCATTTCAATTTGGGTCTTCTCCTCGATCGGGACCACACATCTACTCCGAGTACGGCCAGGAGAGCATTTGCCTGCAAGGGAATTTCCTTGGAAATGAGGCTAACCGGGAGGGAAGGGGGGGAGGCAAGTCTCATCCTTCTTCGTGTTAGCTGTCACCAAAGGAATATGGTTAGCCCCAAGGCCCCTTCCCATCGCCGGGGCATAAGGGTTTGGGGATTCTACCACCAAGTGATCGGGTCGGGCAGTAGGACGAATGATTTACACCCGGCATTTTGTCTCGCTGCTTCTTCCAGCATTAAATACTGCATTTTAGGCGGTGACAGTGCAGCAGCTGCACACGGATAGGAGATAGTTTTGTTTCTGTGCGCCGTCAGCCCACTTTGACGCATCACACTTCCAATGCATGCAGGCACGCTTGCCCCTTCTCTTTCTTGGGAATTCGAGGCTCTAGAAGACTGCATTATCACTTTGGAGAATCATGACCCTGACGACCTTATTGAAAAGGCTCAGATAGGAGCTCTTACGGTGAATAAATTTACGCATCACTCTCCGAGAACCGATTCATTTACCTGTCTCGATATGACCCTGCACTCTCTGGATGCACAGCTAAATTTTGAATGGCAATAGTCGATGACTTTCATGGTGATGACCACTTTTCCATTAAAATATCATTTATAGTGCTGCTGCCGCCTGACAGCCCACTACCCCTGATAGTGAGTAAAACGTGAGTAGTATCCTGCATTTCAGGAAATGACTAAATTCTCTGTTTTAGTCGAATAGCTTCGTGCAGTTGATGAGGCCGATGAGTTCTTTCCGGCAACCTCATCGCCGTGGACCTAACTATCATTAATAGAACGTTTTCACATCGTACGATTTCCTTCTAGCCACCTTAGTAGAAGACGGCCCTCAGAGAAAAAGCAATCTGCTTATATGTGCGCTATAGTCGCCGCCAGAGCGATTTCACCTGCAGTAAACTTCGTCAAGCTAGGGCTAAGTTCCAGCATGTTAAGCAGGCTCGCCGCTCTTCTTGGAGGCCATATATGTCTTATTAACGTGAATACCCCTCTTACAAAGGAGTAGAAGCGAGTTGGATGCTCTGCTACGGCTAGAAAATGCTATATGCGAGCCCTTCCTTCGTAGACAGAACTTCTCTACGGTGTTTTGCGTTCTGGAGAATACCTATGATACCTCATGGCGATGTGGTATCATGGATAGCCTTTACACCATGAAGACGAGTGGAAGCCTCCCAATTTCCATATCGGAGTTCTTACTAAATTGTCCATTCCCCAGGAGGGTAGGGTGAGCCCCCTCCTACCAAATAAGGAAAGAAGAGGGCGTTCCATAATATAGTATTCTCAGTATCACTCTCTATGCCCCTTCAACATAAACGTTATCACCCTACTGTTGTACGAAAATTTATTTTCTACGCTCTACGTACACGATTCTTCGATCTCTTTTGTTGCTGCCCAGATCTTAGTTTGAGAGCGTCACCCCATTCTGGTATTGAACTGCCTCTCCTCTCCCCATGCCAAAGCGCAAGGGTTTCCATTTTCTTTGGCCAAATCTAAGGTAGTGCACCTTTTTTGACATTCATGGCTCCACCCTGCCGTAGACATTCTTTTCTTCGTTAAGTGACGTTCGAAGCTAAGGGGCTGATATTGCTTCCGTCTTTTTAATTTTAACGTCCTTTGTTCGCTTAAATCTTGACTACAAATACAATTTCACGCATTCGTAGATAAAAGTGATTGGCAAGTGGACACGATCCACCACACTGATATCTGGTTGGCGACCTGTGTCTTCCAAACTTCCCCTAAGTAGAGCCTCCTGTTTGATACCGGGAGATCCCACTTTCTCTGCTCCGTACCCAGCGTATTATGCGCTTGTACGCGCGGGCTAGGTATCCCCTCAGTCGCCAATGGCTCTCATTGCTCCCGCAGTCAATCTCTACGCTGCCTATGCTGCTGAGAGACGCCCAACGTACCCTAAATTTTTCGGGTTTAAAGCAAAGAAACTCCTAGTGATCAATGTAGTCCTCGGAACATTGTGACCTCTGGTTATGCTCAGGAACCAGCCTGGAGTGCACTACTTTTAGATAATTGTCACTACACCTCAGCTAGCATAGCTTATACAGCGCTGAAGGTATTGCGTTCGACGCTTTTAGAGCACACTTCGTGTCACGCTCGATCCGTGTCAGTTTACTCAGATGGCTCCAAATCCGCCTACCAAGCAGATTTCTCATTCTTTGAAGTCGAAGGGCTTTGCAAAGCGCTATGTGTATCTCCACGGCCGAGTTAGTTTCAATGTATCCTTTGGTACGGGAGATAGCGCGTCATGCCTCGTTCTGAATCCGTGATTTCTAGTGACTACCAAATGGCCTGAGTGCTCTCGGGGCACTAGAATATCTACAGCCTCTGGTTTGCGGTGTTTGTAACGACAGGGCTCACACAAGCCGCCCAGATGTCGAGATTATTTTCTACTGTGTTCCTAGGTCATGCAGGGATTGCGGAACATGAGCGCATTGATAAGCACTAGATTCTATGAGGATTGGATGACCAAACAAGTGTTTCACTCTTTTCCACATTAACTACATATCAGGAATCATGTGAGCAATCTGGATGATGAACAAGGAAATTGCAAACGGCTGATGGAAACGCAAAGTTGTGCGTCATTGCGCAGTTTCTGTTCCCGTGGACCTCTTTCTAACGGCTCGTTGGTTTCACGTTGATTTCATTCGTCTTTGAAGTGGGCGCACTCGCGGAATACCCCACTATTTAATGGAGCCTTCACTCGCACCTTTGTGCCAGATTGCCTAAGACATCCCTGTTTAATGTACCAGAATAGGAGATCTTTGCGCACGTTACCTGTCCCGTTCCCGGGATAAGTTAGGTCACTAGCGCTTGTCTTTTGTACATATATTTAAATAGCTTAATCGTAGGCTAAAGGTTTTTAGGCAACTTATACCCTCGGTGGCAGTCGCCTGATGGTCGTTATTAAAACCCCTTTGAATTCGCCCAAATTTGATCATCACCCTTACCACTGATATGACATGAGGTGAACCTACGACATGGCTAAGTCGGAATGCCACTTGCCATTTGAGCAAAGTTGAGCCACATCAGGGATGAGTACTCACCTGATGCTGCAGTGACCCATAGATTTATCCCAAACTGTTGGCCCCTAACGTGACCGGTCTAAATAATAGGCAAATAGGTGGCGAAATCCCTACCAAATGAGAAACAAATAACTTTTAACTGTTTACCACTTACTCCACCCATTTTTTGAACCTGCAATAGCGATTTCAGCTACTTTCACTTTTTTTCACCTACGAATGATATCTTGAAAAATTTCTTCTTCTCTTCAATGCCATCTTACCTACGCCAAAAGGAAGAAATCCATCTTTCGGATTGACGAATTTTCCCTCTGAATTCAAGAACCTCTCCGGTCGAAATTCCTCAGGTGCCTCGAAGTAATCGGAGTTGTAATGAATTCGATAATGCACTCCCATAATAATGGCGTCCTGTGGACTTTGTAAAATGAATTTACCTCTGTTTAGGATTTATCACCATTGCAACTTTAATCGCCAACTTTCGATATAGCTTAAAGTATATTGAGTAATTTACACGATATATATAATGCTAACCTTTGGAATTCGATATCCATTCAGCATCGTATCAACTGGAACTGTGTGAAAAGGGCTGGCAGAAATCATTGATGTATGACGAAAAATTTCGTGTATAAACGCATCAGTATATGGAAGTCTGCAATAAATTTTAGATAATAAGATACCACCTTCGTTTGCTTGAGTAGTAGAAACCACAAGACCTCAAAAATTAGAGCAGGTATTTGTGGCTAAAGAGATACCGATATTTCGTTTATCCACATTTTCTTACCTTGGTTTATCTTCGAGAGTTGCTTGTGTACCTTTCCAGAGTATGGAATCAATTTCATGTTGGAGTTTCAACTGTATATCGGGATACTTGATCAGATAAAAGATACACCATTGAATAGATGTTTTCGTTGTTTCCGTCCCAGCACCGAAGAAGTCAGAAATATTAAACATCAAATCTTGAACTTTAGCCGAAAAGAATAATTAGGCTGGTGAATATATCCAATGGCAATAATTTTTGTGGCTGGTACTCGAAGTATGGCTCAGAACAGATTTATACATACTTTACTGACGACACGAATATAAGAAAAAGCACCTAAAAGAGTTCCCAAACACAGTTATAAGATCACCTATTACTTTTCCTGCTTACCAGCGACGTTGTTAAGAGATAAAGTAAACTCTTCTCTCAATACCCTCACTCCTCTATAATTAGCCAATATGAATTTAATTCCCTTTCGACTGTGGAAATTTCCAGCATCAAATCGCCCTCTGCTCTGCTCCTCGAACAAGCTCTCGTCAAACGTCTCGCATCGTTGAGAACTGTTCTTCTGTTACTACATGTGCACCTCTTGTAAAACTACCCCTTCTCTTAATCTCCAACTTGCACACGCCTTTTCAGAGACTACCGTATTGTCTATTCGACATCTACTAGCATTTTCTAATATGTCTACATGGAATATATGGCCTATCTGTTCACTTACATTCATCCATTACTCTGGGGTCCTCAACAACGATTCCTTTTTAAATATTCCACGATTCATTTGTGTAAAGGGGGGAACAACAGTTTGAGCTTGCTATGATCACAATATACCTTCATTTGATGTATCACTTACTAATAATAAAACCGATACAAAACTACAGCTAATTTTTACTTACTTGACATTGAAGAATTAGAATCATTTTCCTGTTTCTTCATTTCGATGAGATAAGCGTCGATGAAGTCCCTCGGCTCATCTTCATTAAGCGTTGAGATGTGCTCATCAATGGCTTCCTTCCGGGAAATGAATTACAAAAAATTGAGAATCTTTGTGAATCTCACATGAGATTCATGTATGTGTGCATAAATAATTAAAATTGCTTGAGATGTTTTCGATAAACCTCTATAGAACTTTTATTTCTTATTTTTATGTATTCTAATAAGTAATTTATGATGCAATTGGAGAGTCCAATATTGCACTAAACATTAATCACTCAAATAAATTCTTTTACTTTCCTCAAAATTTAACCTTTTTCTAACGGCCTTTTCCTTTAAGGAGACACTCGACTCTTGAATTGTTTTTTAATGTAAATTCATCGGGAAATTATAACATTACTTCCAGAGTTCATATCATTATTTCATCATACTAAATGCTGTAGGTGCTACGTAGGAGGATCTATTTTGACCTTGCTGAATCTAGTAAAGTCAACAGACTTATGTCGCGTGCTCTCAATTATTCTGATTTATGACCGTATGACCTTACGACTTACAAGACTTTCAATAATTCCATGACTAACCTTGGGAAGACGTAATTATATCGTTCGAAAGAGAATGTAAAACAACATAAGCGTTTCAATTTTCGTTAGAATCGGCTGAATAGTTACGATGTGATTTCTAAATAATTCCTGGACTAACCTTGGAGGGACCTTGACAATTATATCATTCGAAAGAAAATGTAAAACAACATAAGAATTTTCAATTTCCTTAGAATCGGCCGAAGATTGAAGAGTGTTTATTGACAGCTCAAGCGATCCCTGAAATGTGTTCTGTTGCACAACAATAACCAGTTTGCCTCTGAACCACTCGTTTACTCGATTACTCTAGAGGAGAAGTATGAATCGGCGCAGTACGTACTGGAGAAAATTCGTTATGATCAGCATGAGTGGTTGAGATGTCTTTACCTGAAGATGGTGAAATTTGGTGGGACAACAGTTCGGATTCACCAAGTACCCCTGCTCTCTTTGCACGTAGAATAGTAGGTACCGAGCACAGCATTACATGAACAAAGACTGGTTTTATGGGAGGAATTGGTGTCTTCCATAGCAAAAAACCTCATAAACAATTCTCTGTTGGACAGATTCATGATACTTTCCCCACCGCTCCATTTCAATCTCGGCTTGATCAAATAATTCACCAAATATCTGGACAAGGATGGTTGCTGCTTCGCTTACTTGGGTTCACGCTTTTCCAGGATTGACCATGAAGAAGTTGAAAGCTGACATCTTTGACAGGCCTCAACTCCATCAGCTCATCAGAGATGCAGAGTTTTAAAACTCAGTAAACGAAGTGGAACAGGAAGCATGGAAGGCTATTGTTCTGGTGTGACGAACCTATTTGGCAACAAAAATGCCAGCAACTACACATAACTTATCACCATTATGCTGACTGGTTTCATAACGAAACGTCGGGTTTAGCATGAGCTTCAAAATACATTACTTATTCTCAAATATGGATCTGTTTCCTGAGAATATGTGATGGATGAACGATGAACCTGGGTGAGCTTCCATGGGGATATGGAAGAGATGGAGACGAGGTATCAGGGATACTAGGGTGCAGTCATGCTGCCTAATTACTGTTGAACTCTGATTACAGAATTCTAAGAGTTTGAAGAAACGGAAGTTCATGCCCTCAATTCTAAACAATAATGACCTAATATCCA
This sequence comes from Ceratothoa steindachneri, assembly GCA_963969495.1. NCBI lineage: Eukaryota > Metazoa > Arthropoda > Malacostraca > Isopoda > Cymothoidae > Ceratothoa > Ceratothoa steindachneri. The sequence continues at coordinate 121,740,920 of OZ018324.1, forward strand.
ATTTACATGTACATACCTTTATCGATGTCTACTATTAATTATACACTAATCAATTATGTAAGATTTAATTAATAAATTGTGTTACATTACGATGTTTTTCGTCGTGTGGACATGACTCTATGTTACTATGTCAGTCCGTAGGTCCGTCGCTCGGCTGGTAACCATTTTACTTTCATTGATTCTTTTAGCAATAACACCGTAACTATTCAGTCGATTCTAACAAAATTAAAATTATTAATGTTGTTTTACATTTTCTTTCGAATGGTGTAAGTACCAAGGTCCTCCCAAAGTTATTGCAGGAATTATTAGAATAAAACTAACTATAGGTCAAATTGTAACACTTGTTGAAAGTTTTGAAGGTCATATGATCATAAGGTCATAAGTCAAAATAATTGAGAGCACGCGACTTAGATCTGTTGATATTATTTTATTTATTTTGAAACCTTTTTCGGATGAGAAATATTTACAAAAATATCAACCGAAAAATGTCACAAAAATGAAATCAATTTAGTTATAAGATCGGATTATTTAAAAACCGACTTAGCATAAAACCCCCGACTTGATCAGAGGAAATTTAGACGACTTACAAAGATTATTCTTTGTAACCAATGTTATTTTTGAGGCTAAAAAGCGGGTGCTGCTTACGCTTTAGAAACTAGGCCAATGAAAAAGGGTGTTAATATCGTGAAAAGGGAGAAATAGGGAGAGGCAGCTGAATGGATGATATAGTAACCGATATGTTTCAAAATGGTGACAGTTTATGAATTGGGTCTGGTGGTTGTGTTGTAAGGCCAGTGAAGAACTTTGACTCTAAAAGTCCGAAGAGAAGAAAGGAGACTGAGATAATTATAGGGTAATAAGTTGTTGAGTGTAAAGATTTATCGGAAATAATTCTGGGTAGGATTGTCTTCTAATTATAAGTGCAACAAAGCAGTACATTTTCCACCAGGGAACTGATTGACGATGGAAATTTCCATATGCTACTGGTATAGATTCCTGTCCTGCTTGGTTCAGTTCAGGATGGTAGTAAACAAGGGGACTAGGTCGCTTATGTTGTTGAAATCACTAACCACGATGTCATTGAAGTCGGTGAGTTCTTTGAACTTCAACCAATTTACCCTGCCCTCTCTCCAGCGAGGTGCACTCTGGGTAGATTTTTCCCCTTCGGACGAGAGGACAATGGGGAAATGGTCGCTCCCTCGTAGATCATCTAGGATTTGCCAGTTGAAATCCGTTGCGCTGGAGGTGTTTGTTATAGAGTTATACCTGGTGCCTTCTCCCGGGTTTAACACCACTAAGTCTAGTTCATTGATTAAATAGTTAAGCTCATTCCCTCTCTGATTACAAGGGAAATCTCTACAGTCGGTTTGGCGGCTGTTGAAGTCGCCTATTAGTATGAAGAGAATGGGGAGTTGTGCAGATTGAATTTTTTCAGATGGTGGGGAGAGATGTTTCCGGTAGCGTATTCTCGTCGTTGGTGAAACTTTATTGCTGTTGCTTGGAGTGGTGTATTTAAATTTATGGTAGCTGATGGTAGATCTTTTAAAATTTAGATGGCACATCCGCTTGAGGTGCCGCCGTCTAATCTTGCTGGGGAGGCTACGTGGGTGTAGCCTAGTAAGGCCCATAGTGGGCGTGCTCTAATCATGGCTTCTTGTAAACTGATAATTAATTGATGGGTTTTTAGCGGCTACTAGGGAGCGCACATCTTCCCAGTTAGATCTAAAGTACACAGATTATCCATTGTATTATTTTCATATTTGGTTTATTTGGCGTTTGTGAGTGATGGTTGTTTTATTTTAGTCAGTATCCTTTGTGTCTTGGGTTTTTCAGTGGGTTGTTTTATCCGTATTTGATGATTGTGAGGAGACTTTGATGGGCGATTTTCTTTTTGTTGTAGTTGTAGCGTAGGTATCTATGGCTTCTTCCCAGCTGGAAAGAGCTGAAGGTGTTCGGGTGATTCGTTTTGCAGTGCGGTGGGTGCAAGCGGGTTTTCTTTGATGGGTGAATGTTTATTAGGTTGGGGTGAGGATTTTTGACTAGTGGATAGAGTTATTTTGGGGGATTCAACAGCAGTAGTAGCTGTTGTGACTTCTTATTGATGGCGCATGGCTGAGACTCATTCATAATGCACCTAGGTGGGAGAGGGAGATGATATGCATACTTCCATTATTAGGTCCCCCTTTGGGGTGGGGTTGGCCTCCTGTATGGGGGCCTTGGGTGCTTGGTCCTTTTGCGGAGGTCGTGGCACCCTGATTTTTAGCCATGGAATGAGTGTTTAGTACATCTCGTATTTTCAAGTCTAAGTGCATAGGACATTCCTCTGTTTCCGACTCGGTTTTGCACCCTTTACGCGCTTCCCTAAACTCAATTTTTTCGTTTTCACGTCTTTTGTCACGACTTCCTCTTTAAATTTGTAGACGCTAAGCTTCCGGTTTGATGCTGGGTGTGGTTCGCTACAATTTGCGTATCTTGTAGTTCAAGTTATGTTGTCTTCAGGATGAGACGCGTTGGGGCAGATTACGCATGTAGGTGCAAAGTTTTGTTCTTTTTTGCGGAAAGTTCAGATTGAATGTCCGTAGCTGTGCCAGTAGAAGAATCTCATTGGGTTGAGTTTGGATTCCATTATGGAAAATCTCCTCCAGTCCAAGTAGAAGTATTTCGGCAGGGTGCTGAGATTAAATGTGGTAAATATGTATTTGTTGGTGTTCTAGCGTAATTTACCGTCCGATACACTCTATAGGCAGATGTTACTGAGAATTCACCGAGTTCTTGAGTTCTCTTTTTTTCTGTATACTGAGCAAAGTCTAGCTCGATTACTACTTCTTTTCTCATATTGAAAGAGCTTATTGCCCTGGGTTTAGTTTTAGCTTCCAGTAGGATGCTGCCGTCGCTTTGTGGTGATAACAGTGGGAATTCATTCCTGGAAAGTTGGAAAAGTGTTTTGAAGTCTTTATATTGTTTCACCATACATCCTTTAACTAAATTTGTCCGGTGGTTTGTTGCCTTGATGATGTAAAATCCTTGGTAAGATCGATCGAGGAAGTGTCCAAGTAACACTTGTTCTGCTAGAAGTTTCAAGAGGGCTTTTGTTCATCGTTGGCTGGTTTGTTTGAGTTTGTTCCTTGGTGGAGAAATTTTTTTTGCTCTAAAAAGTTTCTGATATCTTTTGGTATGTGGTTTCTTCTTCAAGCGGTTCTTTTTTGTCCACTTGGCAGTGTAGTGTCTATGTTCAACAGAGACGGAAGTGCTTTGGGGTGGGTAGAGATGGAGGATGTGCAGCGTTTTTCATTATTTGATGGATTTATTGTATTGTTGGGATTGCTTTTAGGAAAAGAAACTCATTTGCACTAAAATAGAGCATACTCAATCCTTAAACGTACCGTTTACCTAGTTTTCATCAGTGAAAGAGCACAAAACCTGAAAAAGGTACCAAGTGTTTGGTTTCCATCAACCATTGCGGATGCCTATTGGGGCAGACAACGGGCCGGTTCCAAACAACACAGTGAGCTTGTAGTGCAGGCGCGGCGCTCAATTTAAAAGGCCACAGACATCTTTAGAAAGGGGTTAACCTATGCGGACCATGCAGGACGCATCCTGGTGAGTCGTGCTTCCTTGTCAAGTCCATTTTTTGTTCAAGCTCGGTCCCTGGGACCAAACGCCGACTATGAAGTTCCACCCCCTTCTTGGCAGCCAAAAAAAGTTGGAGGGAGAAGATTGGGTTGGGCCTCCAATATTCCGCTCTGGTTGCCAGGCGGGACCAAACCAGAGCCAAACTCTCGTGACAGTTTACCAGCCCTGGCCCGAGCTCGGAGAGAGCATCTCGATTTAGTCCTACCAAATTCTTTGAGGGGATACGATGAGAGTTTATACAGTAAGTCAGAAAGATGTTAGCAAAGGAAGTCAGCGACTATTCCCCAACCCAAATCAGGTTGTGCACAGAGATAGATCGAGACAGGAAAATGAAACGGTTTTCGGGCAGTGATACGTAAACTCATCCACATTTAGGACACCTATCTCCAGCTCGTCGATCAGGTCGGCAAGGACCTGACCCCTGAGATTAATTGAGTAGTCTCCCCAGAGGGGGAGGCGTCTACCATTCAGATCCCCAAGCAGAGCAAGAGAAAAGACCTCGTCAACCGTGCCACGACGCGGCGAAAGTCCCCCGCGTCTAAGTCGACTGACGGTGGAATGTACGCAGAAATAACAGTATACCTCCTATCCAGGTGCAGCTGCACAGTTACTGCCTGAAAGGAGTTATTCAAAGGAAAGAGAAGGATGAACACATCATGCTGGGTATAAGTTGCGCATCCTCCTGCCCAGTTCCCATCCTGTGGTGGTGTGCTGGCAAAACCCTTATACCCAGGCAAAGTGGGCAGGGCGCACGCGCCAAGCATGATATCCTGCAAAAAGATAGCTAAGGAAAAACGAGAGAAGACGAGCCGCGCAGCTCCTTCCAGTTGTTTCGGATTCCGCAGCAATTCCATTGAAGGAATATGACCTCCAGGCCTAGCTCGGGGGGGATGAGAGGTCCCTCTTCAAAGAGAAGACCTTCACAAAAATGACCATAAGCATTCTGGAGGCAGAACTCCGGGCGCTGTTGTCTGGACAATGCGCTGAGGCAAATCTGCCCTCGAGGACTTATCTGGGGAAGTTGGGCCTGCATGCGAGTCTTTTCCTACCCTGCTTAGAAACCTTATGCAGGCAGGGTGGTTTCGAATGTGAGGGTCCCTCCTTTGGAGGATCCACCGCTTCTGTCACTTAACTTAGCACTCAGTGCGGGCATAGGAGCTGAAGCTCCATTAGTGATGTCCACCTTTCGGGGAGCAGCTCTAGGAACCCCTGAAGATGACCCCACGACCAACTTCAGGAGTGTTGTCTCCTTTGAGTCTAACGACTCGGCGGAGGTGCGCGGCCATCTCGCCTTAAGGGAAACGGTTACGCTAGGTAAAGGATAGGGTTGGTTTTAGCCGAGGTGGATGTGAACCCTTTTTGCCGCTAGCTCTACAAGAGAAGCGCGTGGAGTTTTTAGAACCAGCAAAAGAGTTCTGAATGGGTGAGGAAACGACCGCGCTTGTCGACCTGAGGGGGCCATGAGCAGAGGGTGTCTTTTTAACATTGAGGTATAAGACGTCCCAGGCGGTGCCGGGCGCGCCAGCACGAAGTCCTTAACCTCGCAAAATGATAGATGATCTTGGGCCTAAAGAGACAGGCTTTCCTTCTTAAGGGAATACGTAGTACCACTTTACTTCGAATGGCGTGGTGCGGCTCTCCGAACTGACACACTTGATCACACACGATTCGGACTTACCGTATGCAGCCTTGGAACAATTTACACAAACTTTTAGTAACCGCGACTTTGTATGTTTTCAACCATACGTTATCGTATGGCCGAACCGGTGTAGGTAGTATCACCTCCGCGGCAGTTGCACGAATGTTTTCACGCAGTAACAACACCAACCGGCACACACCGACTATGTGAGCTTGTCACAGTCGAACATGATAAAGAGTTAGACTTTGACGCTGCATGCTCGGCGAGTTCCATAGGGATGTCATCTATGGAGTAGTCCATGAGTTCTCTCACATAAACCACTCTTCCACGAAGTTCATGGTAGAGTGCGGCGTCACTTTCACCGGCGTGCCATCAAGTAGTGGCTGTCTCGGAGGTATTTGACGCATTCGCCAGAAGGCTCTCGTCCGAGAAACGGGGCACTTTCGACACTCTACCAATCACACTAACTAGTTCTCTCTCCTGGTGGATCATGTTGCCCTTACCCAACATGCTGCTATCAGTAAAGGAAATAACCTGAAAGCGTTTGAAGCCAGCAGGCTCTAAAATTCCAGGTAGGTTTTCAATGACGGGCCTCGACGTAATCAAGGCTCCGCTCTGCGCACTTGCAATTCCGGTCTTTGTCTGGGAGTCCCCGCTTGGGGAAGCACCGAGGCCGAACATGCCGATCTTGGCTTGGGAGCTTACCGAAACCACAGCGGATCCGTCCGTTCCCTTGGTTTGCACGGACGGAGAGGAACCCTGTGTCTTTTTCGTCTTCTTTCTGTCTATTTTCTTTTTAGGAGAACAGGGTGATGAATGAACCCTCTTCTCTTCCCCGCCGGAAGGAGCACTTAGGCCTGATGGACGGGCCTTAGCAAGATCCTTGTCTGACATAAAGAAGGTCTTGGCTGTCACAGTGGCACCAGCTGGGAGAGGAGATCCCTCCTCTCCTTGTGAAGCCTCGGGAACCCGAGCCGTTTACGGAGAAGCTTGCACAAGGGTGGACTCGGGTTCTGTGCTTGGCACCGAGCCCGGGTTCGACCCCATGGAAGATCTTACTGTCTTGGGCTTAGTCACCTCAGGGAGCATATCCATCTCAGGGGGATCTTCCAAATCGGCCATCCCCCCTAAAATATCACGAATCATATTCAATGTAGCTTTTGTCTCGTCTTGGGTCGGTGAACCGGCACCTGTCGTTGAAGAGATGGAGGCAAGTACAGTGACCCAATATCGACTTGATATGCACGCCAGCAGGACTTAAGAGAGGACGGTGCGACAGGCTCTGGCATCCCTTGACCCTCAAAGAGGTTGGGCCTAGTGAGCCGCTCCCGCGGTCAATTTTGGGCTGCTGGCGTGCTTTCTTGGCAGTCCCCTGTGAAATTAAAGAGGGAACTACCGCTGGTAAGAAGGAACTGCCGCTGGTAAGAGAGATTCGCTTAAGACTCCTCCCTGATCAGAGAGGTTTGGAGCGTCCCCTGAGAAGGCACAGGGGGTGACCTCCTTTTCTTTAGTGGAGCTGCCTGAGAGTAGTTCCAATTGTGGTTAAAGGGAAGAGGGGGAGGAATTTTTTTCTTCATCAATGGGCATGGCGATCCTATTATTTGCACGGACGCAAACGTTAATCACTCCGCACAGTAGCCCATTCTGCGAGGGGTAAATACGGAACCGGCAAAGTTAGCTGCCGCCATTCAAGACCACTCCTCCCACCCAGTGGCTAGGCAGCCATTCAGCATAGCGGATTCACCTTGGGATGGGCGTAAAATTGATAGACTATGAAAGGAGAGAGAAAAGGTATGTGAGAATGGTGAGGGTGGGGATGAGGCAGGTGTTTAAAAAAACACCACCCCAACCTGGAACTCAGGGGTGAGGTGCGTTGTCTCCTCCCCCCTCAGCCCTGATCAAGGATGGTTGGGTGGGACTAAGCTTGTCGGTGTCTACCTTGTAGATTAAAGCCCGACTAGAAAACGTTGGCGGAGAAGTTGTAGAGAAAGTGAGAAAGCAGGGTTTGAAGACAGGGTGTCAGAAAGAAGGAGGAGAGGCAAAGCTGGGGCCAGGAGGGGCACTGAATCAAGTCGCACGGCGGCCAGGAAAGTACATCGCCTTGCCCCGTGCTGGCGATGGTGGGGTATAGGGAGGATAGAGTCCAAGACTTGTTAAAAATCATGTCCTCCAACTTGAAGCAAAAATGAAAGAGGTGAGCTCCCGCTCCCGTACCTGACCATAGATAAATGGGAAAAATCTTGCTGCTGACCAGCTTACAAAATTAATCCCTGTGCATGAGAGGCAGATGAGAAGGAACTTGATAGAAAATAACACAAAGGCTAAAATAAAAATATCTAGAGGGAATAAAAAAATAATGTCTTAATATACTAAGTAAGCGTTGGATTGCAACGTAAAAGACGAATTAATTAAGAGAATGAGTGTTTCAGTGATGAAGGGGTGGCAGAATTAATAGTAGATGATATTGTGTATGTTAAGTTTGTGCGATGATTTGCGAGGGGCTCTACTTGCTGCCTTCCTCCCGTGATTGAAGTCAGATTGGACGAGATGCGACAGCATAAGCTTCTCACCGGTATAAAAGGTCAATGAGGCAATAAAGAGGAAAGGTAGGTTGATACATGATAGAACATAAAGGTATGGGAGAGATTAGATTATTTTCAGTGAACCTTATGTCCTACGATGGAATTAAAGGGTTGAATTCTAAGATCATTTTGTTTTCAAGAACTTTGCGACAGTTTCCCGAAAACAGAAGCGGTGGTGTAAGAAATCATTGGAATTTATTATTAATATCCAACGAAAATAATAATTAGTAATACAAGGGCGAGCAATATATTTAGGAGATACCTTTAGAAAACTTGTCATTTTTTCAGTAAGGATATCGCACAATTTCTCATTGGTCAATCGTTTCATGATGGATTTGGGAATGTAATTCATCCATGTGAAGAAATCTGTCAACAGAAGCAGGTAGAAACTGGTTTCGATTTTTGAAATCAACTCTTGGAATTCAAGAATCTTCTTGTCATCCAAGTTATAACGTTTACCTGCAAAGGAATATCTATGGGTTATATAAATTAAGCCACACAAGAGTAGAAAAGCAAAGCAAATCTTCCCATAGAGACAGTCAATTAATACTTTCACACTCATGAGACTCAAGTGCAACACATCCATGGCATACAAATTCCATGTATCCATAAACACTAGTCCCATACTATCACACAATAATTTCACTTTCTCATTGATCCCAACTGCCCGCGACATCCACAAACTGCCTATTATAAGACTGTAAAATTTCTGACACTACACACCTCCTACTACTATCTCGAAACTTCCCTAATAAATCCCTATATCTAGGCAATAGCTACTCCGACCTAGTTTTCCCTATGTCATTCACTCCCAAGTGTAAAAGAATAACTGCATTCATTTTAGCTTCATTCACTAACATCCGCTACACATGATCTAATAAACAAACACACCCTCTTCTTGCGCTCACGTTCACAAAAAGTCCTGTATAAATACTTAACCCGTGAATCACCCAGCACAAGCAATTCAGGCACTTCATTTGCTTCACACGCGCCTATAATCCTTCTTCTCCTATGTCTCACAAGGCACTGAACCTGTTTTTAGACGTAATAGGCTCAAACTTACACTCTCTACCTAGGTCTATTATCCCCACATCCTTAACACCGGCCACCCTAATTCCATCTAGAACAGGAGACGCTTCACAAGCTACCTGTTCCCTTTCTTCCTTTACCACCCTCCACTCGCTACTATCTCCACTAGCCCTAATTTCAGCTAACGTAAATGGGCTAACTTCACGATCCTCACAACTCACTTGGACCTAGTGCTGAGATCCTTCCTAAGCTCAGTGAAAAGATGCTCCAACATAGCTATTCTTTCTAAATTCTGCGCTCTTCTCTCCACTAATTCCACTACATACTCCCGTAGCCCATTTACAATGCAACCAGTCTATACTCCTATTATTCCACATCCAGCACAAACTTGCTAAGTTTCACTCTCATATTCACCCCGACGCTCACCATTAGTCATCCACCTTTCTAGCAGCACACTAATTAACAATTTAGAAAAGATGAAAAAAACATTGCTTCCCTATAGTGAATTGACTTGATTGTCTAGCATGACGACCGTTTATCATAAACAGCTGCACACTAAGGCCACAAAAGAACAGAAAATGAAATATTAGTAAACACAAATCTATCATTTGTGCAGATAGAGAAAACTAAACAATCAAATTAAATTAGCACTTCAGAATTATGATGAATAACTAATCGTAAAGAGCGCTTCCCAAAATACGAGCTACCAGGAGCAAGCCAAGTCTTCTCTTAGTATATGACCGAAGATCGTATGGCAAACTTCACTCCGAAACTAGTTTTGCAATTAACAATTATGCAGCTATAAAGTGATTTCTATTAACATTTAATCAACTTGCTATTGAGTTCAATTATATATATATATATATATATATATATATATATATATATATATATATATATATATATATATATTAGTGTAGTTGGGTAGCATTCTTTCTCGAATGCAAATTTTGTTGCCCATTGTGTATTTCGCCTTAATTAATTTCCTTTGGCAATTTTCTCTTCCTCTAACTATCCTTTTTATTCCATCTTGTAAATGGTGGATCACTTGTCCTGTATTTATCTCTCTTTTAAATGAATGTGTTTGGTAAAAACCAAACTAAATTGCTAAGCTTTCGATCTTATTCGATCATTTTCGGAGCGTTTTGATGTGTTCTTGCCTCCTTTACCGATGTAATGAGTGGAGTGAGGATCTAACAGAATGAAAGAAAGATTCAAGATTCAAGATAGTATAAATTAGAATGTGAAGAGATTGATAGGATAGATAGAAAATATTGTGTAAAAAGATCATGTGTTGATGGGGTAATAATGAGTGTAGGATGAATGATGCGGGTGATGAGGGGAGGATGATAATGATTTGTACCAGGTTGCCTGGCTAACGCTTTCCTTTTTTGTTTTGTTTTTTGCTTTTTGATGTGATTTTAAGTGAAATAGGTATATAAATTTAGCATTCGAGCCTTTGTTTTCTTTTTGCTCAATCGAGCATCTTTATTTTTTTTGTATTCATTAGTTTTTGCTGTTTTTTGTGCTTCGTTCGCCTCTTTTTTCACTATTATTATTAATATATATATTAATTTATTAAATTTTACTTAAATTTTAAATTTTAAGTGGTCATCTTCTCTGTTAATATCGGTAATTCTTTTACTCATCGGGTTTATCATTTTGTTTGTATAGTCGTTAGTCTTATTCAGTTTCTCATATTGATTTTGTTTGTTTAATCGGTTGTCATATTGTTTCTCATATTGATTGTATATAGTTGGTAGTCTTCTTTGGTAATCTTGTATTTTACCTATAGATCGGGTTGACGTTGTTTAAGGTTTTCTTCAGGCTGCCGTTCAAAAGTTGTTTGTAGTGTATTTGCCGGATTTCGTTTTGTGGTACTACTATTCAGTTAATTTCATTTGGGGAAATTATGTTTTTTATATTATCCCACAGTTTCGTCGTTTGTTTTTGTAGGGTTACGTTTACGTGTTCTAATGCAGTTCTTAGATGGAGTTCCTCTGATGGTATGCGATCCTGTCTTTTTGAGTTTGGGATGAATTTTGTGGCTTGATTTTGAATACGTTGGACCTTTTTAATTGTGAATTATTTAACTTATTCATCGGTATTATTGGGTAAAGGAGCTTGGGACGAACTAGGGTCATGTATAATTTTCTTTTGTTTTTATTGCTTAGGTTTTTGAATCTGTACAGCGCCGGCATGGTAATATTCGTTTCGTTGATTTTCTGCGTTATATGGCAGTTGTACCCTGTTGTTGTTAATTTTAGAGTATGGATATGCTTCTCCATCGACTCGTACTGCAGCTGTTTTCCATCTGTTTACGGGTATTAATTTGAATTTATCTTTGTTTGTTCTGATTTTGTTTCTTTTTTCTTAGTCCTTCAGGTTTTTTATTTCCCTCGCTGTTCTTTGAGTTACGTCTCAGGGGTTCTTCCTGTCGCTGGTGATTATTTGTGTGATGTAATCCGCTAGTTGAATGTACATCGAACATTCGTGGGTTGGTTGTAACTGTGTACAACGTTGGAGTGAGGCATCCTCCCTGGGAGACACCCGTTTGCAGGTCGATATGGTCTCCTGTTTGGCCGTTTATTTGTAGTATGGCTTTTCTTTCATCCAGGTAGTTGCATAATGTTTTGCAAACATTTATTTGCATGTTAAGGCTGCAGATCTTGGCTTTTAGGCCGGGCAACCACACCTTGTCGAAGGCTTTAGCAACGTCACGGAATACTATGTCTATTCTGTTGCCTCGCGCTGTTTATGTGGCAATTTTCTCGGTTATAATCGCCAGCGCAGTATCCGTTCCTCGCTTACTACTAAACCCGTGTTGTTGTGGGTTGTACAGGTTATTTTCTGTAGGTGTTTAATTAACCTGTCGTTTAGGAGTTTTTCTAGGACTTTACCCAGAAATTCCAAGAGTGAGATCGGGCGGTAGCTTCCGACTTGGTGTTTTGGTTTGCTCGGCTTCGGTAGGAAGATTATCTTTGCCTTTTTAAAGGTTTGAGAAAAGTATCCAATATTAAGGCAGGCATTGAAAATCTTCACTATCGATTCATGCAAATTTTCAGGAGCATTTATAAGGTGTGCCTTTGTTTCCAGTGATTTTGGAAGTACTCTTGGAGTTCTTCGTTATTTTGCACTTCCCTGTCCTGTATGTTTACTTATATATTTTCTTTTGGTTGTGATCCTCGTAGTTTTCTGTAGTCTCTCTAGAATTTCTTCGGATCTGCTTCGACATCTATTTTACTTATTATTTTATTCCAAATTTGATTTGATCTTTCTTTAATAAGACTATCTATGTGCCTTCTGATTGTGATTAGCCTTCTGCATCTCTCCATATTAGTACCTATTTCTGTAATTTCATTAATTAAGTTTAGAAATTCTTTCATCTTTTCCTGTATTTCGTGGTTCCATCTGGGAACATGTAGGGTTCTGTATTCTATTATTGGGGTGTGAATTCTGTCCGCTTCAACGATATTTTCGGTGATTAGTTTTAATTAGTTTTCTATTTCTTCTGTTCCTTGGTTGTTTAGGGATCCAGTTTCTAGTGTACTTAAGTGTTTTTTGTAACCATTCCAGTTTGTTCTGCTGATAGCTCTTCTTTGTGGAATTTTAATTTGGATGTCTGAAGTTGAAATGGTCGTCAACATACTTAAATGGTCGGATGGGGTTGCGGGGCCTGGTTCTGTGTTGTGATTTAGGTTGAAATTTTCGTTCATAAGTTCGTACTTATGAACGAAAATTTCAGGAGTTGTCGAGGCTTTGGCTGTTAGGTAAGTCTGGATTTTGGCCCTTCTCTGCTTAACAGGTTCCTTTGTATCAATAATTGAAGGGTTTTTCCTGCTCCGTTTGGTTGGCTTGTTTAGCCTGCCTTTCTGCAGCTTGCATTGAGATCTCCTGTTAATTTGGCTGAGGCCTGTCGACAAAAGAGTTTGAGGAAATTTGGAGTTGGCAAATACGAGCGTATTGGGGGCTGATATGCCCCATCTATGACCAGATCTCCTGTGGTCATTTTTATTTTTATAGCCAGATACGATTCTTCTAAGGTAAAATGGATTTCGGTTTTGACGCCAATTGCTACACCATCGTATCTTGTTAGGGTGTAGTTCGTGGTAATAAATTTATAGTTTGGAATTCTTATAGTGTCGATCTCTGTGTTTAGTCCTTGTTCGGTTAGAATAATTATGTCTGCGTCTTCTTTTCTTATTATGTTTGAATATGATATTCTTTTTCCTTGCCAGCCATTTAAATTTAGTGTAAATATTTTAATTTTCTTTTGGTACGTATCCATGTTTAATTATTTGTTGTGGTCTCTTCCTGTCTTCGTTTTTTTTCCGGGCGGCCTGGGGAACGAGTGCGTCCATTTCGTTTTTTCTTGAATTCGCCGTTTGAGATGTTTTGACCTGATTCAGGGGTGATATCTATCATGCCTTGCTTTAAAGCATTGTGAACCTCTGTCTCATCGGCGTCTGCCTCATATTCCCACCTGTATTCTCCATTAACTAGTCCATCCACGATTTCTTTTTGTTTGAGTTGTTTAGGTAACGGGTTGGTGTGAGAACCGTAAATTTTTATGTTCAAATCTTGGGTATTCAGTTTTGGTTTTTGCTTTTGTTTTGAGCTTTCTGTGGTCGTCTTCGAGGTTTCTTCGTCGTTGGATTCCTCTTCAGAATCGGTATCCATTCTGGCTTCGTCTTCTTCCGGTTTCGTATTTTTTGGAGTCTCTTCTTGGGTCATGTTTATATTGTACAGTTCGCTCAAAGGAGGGTTCTCCGAGAACCACATATTTTTAAGTCCGTTCTTTTCCAGCATGGTGTTTAATTCGTCTGCGTATGAGCCCGGCTTCGCCATGTTTACGAAGTGGGCGTGCATTATGCAGAGAATTAGATCTGGCCTCATGTTTGCCTCTATGTTCACCGTTGTGGTCTGTGTTGGTTGTGTTGCGGTATTTCCACTTGCAGTTGCTGCAGCGTAGGAGGTAGGTTTCCTTCTCTCTTTTTCTGTGCTTATTTCCAGTTTTTTCGTCCGTATGAGCTGCTTCTTTATTAGGAAAGACATATCCAGTGTTATGTGAGCATTTCCACAGTTTAAGCATTTATTTACAGTGCTCCTGCATTTATCCCACCTGTGGTCTTGGCTTGCGCATTCGGAGCATGCATTCCTTTTCTAATCGCATTCTTTGGTCGGGTGTGTTTCGAGGGTGTAGTATGTGAAGCATACTTGCACGAAGACAAATATCTCTCTCTCGATTTGATCGGGCGAGATTTTAGTGTAGAAGGCAAGCAGTCCCTGTTTCGAGGCTTTTTTTGACATTTCTGTAGATCTAAATACCACTTTGGAGACATGGTTGTGCTCTTCTCCATTTTGGTTTTAAATTTGATTATTTCTTCGATCTTTGCCCAATCCTGTTGTTTTTCGAGTTCTTCCTTAATTTTTTGGGAGTGTGCTCACCGACCCAGGAGTGGATTCGTCTGCAGATCACGGATCTTTTCGTTTGTACGTCCGGAGGGGTCCGAGGTGCGAGCCTGATATTTTCCAATATTTTTGCTGCGTTTTCGCTCAGGGGAGATCTAGGTCCTTTTCTATGTCACATAACGCCACATAACCGTTGTTCTTGTCTTTTAGTCTAAGGAGTATGACCCCAATATCGGTATAGATAATCCTTAGTGCCATTTCGTGAGTTAGTTTCTCCTGGCCAGGAAGGATGCGAAGGGGGACCCTCTTCGCTCCTTCACGGTCGCCCATTTTGACTCGTTAAAGCCTCCTTCTTCTTTTTGTTTTGTTTTCTTTTTTCTTCTTTGTATCTATTGATTTGCCTGGGATAAAAGTATGTTAAAGTTTTTGAAATAAAAATGAGAATGATCCCCCCCGCCCCCACAATCGTTAGCGTAGTCGGTATATCCACCTGGATGAATGATATGATGGACCCGGGGAGGCCCTCCAGAAGGATACTCATGGCAGAATTTATGATGGGTGGTGATTGAATCAACTACCACCACCAGGGGTGCCGCCTCTTCTGGTGTTTGGGTATCAAGGCTGCTTTCAGCTCACATAGAGACGGTTTTATGTCCCTCTATGATCACTGCCGGCCCATCAGGGGTAGAGAGAACTCTTCCCCAACGGTTGCAGCATCGCTTATTGTCCGGGGTGACTATGACGGAAGGTTCCACAGTGGAATAGTCCACAAACCTGCTTTCCCGACCGCCTCGAATTGTGCCTTGTCTCAAGATGGGCATAGATCGAACTAGGTTATGAATGGCAGTACACACGGCTACGCCTTAGAATGTGAGAGTGGAAGGGGGTGAGGAGTTTCGGTAGCCATAGAGTTAATTATGACCAGCTGGTATTAAATCTATTTTTTAAGTCCCCTGTATGGGAAAAAGTGGCGTTGGAGAGGTAGGTTTCTTCTGTAAAGATCGATGTGCAAAATGCTCTCGTAATTCTCTGGTCTTCTTTCTTCTCCAAAGGGTCAGGCGTTGGAAAGCGAAAGTAGCGTAAGCTGTCTTTCGAGTGCGAGTGTTCGATATCCGTACGTCCGAGCGCTTCAAATTCTCGGAGGAGTCTTTGGAAATTTTCCCCAAATTTTTCCTCATTTATCGAATTAAGAAGTAATTTCCAGGAGTGAGTACGCCAGGAGTTCTAGGCAGTCAATGAAAGAAAAGTGAAAGTGAAAGTTGGAAAATGTGTAGTAGGTATATATAGATCAAAAGAGTTTTAGATTTGCCCTGGTGTAGAGGGCTCCTCTCAGGTTTTTCTTGTCTTGGCTCATATTTTTCTTCCCTTTATTTGTTTGTTATTATTATTTCTATATATATATATATATATTTTTTGTAACTAACATAAAGTAAATAAATAAATATATTTGTTCTTTCCTCCATTGTGGCTTTCAAGCCTTTCAAGTTTCTTACTTGTTATATATATCTTCTTATTTTATATTGCTATCTTATTAGGTAATATATCTTATGCCAGGGTTTAGGTTTTAATTCTTGATTGTCTAAATAGGTTTTATATTGGGCACTACGCCTCTTTTACTCTTCGTTGTAATTTCTTCATTCTTTGGACTTTGGTGATCGTACTTCATGTGTCTAAGTATAAATTCCAACTTGGTGTTCTCGGGAGCAGTTTCTTCCACTCGGGAATAGGGATTTTCTGGTGACACGACCCCTGACTGCTCTCGGTATGTCAAGGTTGTAGTTCGTATTCGTGAGTATTTCCTCTTCTATTTTGTCCCAGGTCTTTCTCCCTAGCCTTTGGAGTTCTATATTCAGAGGGGTTAGTCCTGCTCTTGCGTGCAAGACTGTCTGCTGGATATAGTCTGTCCTTCTCGCTGCAGCTATAAGCAGGGCTGCTTTGTTCTGCAACCTCTGCATTTGTCTGAGAGAGGTGGAACTCGCAGCCTGCATGAACACTGGTGGGTACACTAATGTTAAGCGTACCAGAGCAGTGTACAGCTTTTTTAAGTTCTTGGAGCTGAGTTTTTTAAACCTATACAGTTTGCCAAGCTGTACTTTGGCTAGGGAGATTCTATCACTAATGTAAACTTTGTACCCTTTGGAGGTAAATTGTAGACCTAGGACTTTTCCTCTGTTACCATATAGGTAAACATTGCCATTTACTGTGACATTTACACGTCGTCGGCGGTTAGTCTTGATTTTTCACTTTCGTTCATATCGATTGATGTTGTCGATGTCGATGGCTGTCTGCCTTGCTTGATATCCGGCATGTTTGTAGTAGCTGGAGACGATTTGCGTGATGTCATCTGCAAACTGCAGGTACATCACTTCCTCCCCTACCGGATCAGGTAAGTCCAGTGTGTACAGAAGGTACAGCAGCGGACTCAGACAGCCACCTTGTGGAACACCCGCCTCAAGCCCAAACTCGGGTCCTCTGTAGCCCTCGATCGAAATTTGGGCTTTTCTGCGCATGATGTAATCGCATAGGACCCTTTCCAGGATTGGGTTCAGCTGGAGGCCTAAGATCTTGTGTTGTAAACCTCTTAGCCAAACCTTATCGAAGGCCTTTTGCACATCTCGCATCACTCCGTCTACGTATTTCCTCTCAGCTTCACACCGGGCAAGCTTTTCGGTGAGAAGGGCAAGGGCTGTGTCCGTCCCCTTTCTCTTGCGGAACCCGTGTTGCTGAGGGCTGTGGGCTTCTAGCTCAATAAGTTGATCTTGCAACCTGTTAGCCAGAAGCTTTTCGTAAACTTTGCCTATAATCTCTAGAGGGATATTGGCCTGTAGTCCACCAGTTGATCAGGCTTCCTCCCTTTGGGTATAAAGATGATTTTAGCAATCTTTAAACCGTCTGAGAAGTAGCCTGTATTCAGGGAAGCATTGTAAATGTTCATGATTCCCTAAAAGATCTGCCGGGGGGCATGTACCAAGTTATATCTGGTGATGCCCGTCCAGCCTGGTGCCTTCTGTTTGAAGGTTTTTATGACTGCCATCACCTATTCAGGTGTAGTTGGTCGGCCATGGTCTGCCAAATTCCTCCCTTCGTTGACATAGGCATGTGGGAGCGTGTGATGCACATTCTGATTAAGATCTTCAATCAGTTGGCCTTCGAATTCCTGGTCGAATTCCGCATTTTCTTCTGGTGTTATCCTGAAGATATTTTTCCAAGTAGTCATCGTCCTCCTTAATACGGGTCTTTTCTCTACTTGTAAGACTTTTCAACTTGTTCACAAGTCGCCAGAACACATCGGGTCGAACCTCGCTGTTAACCTTTTCAATCAGGCTGTCCCAGACTTCAGCCTGTGGCTGGTTGATATCCTGCTTAAGTTGTTCACTCAGGCGTCTTAGTAGCGTTGTTCTTTCCCGATTTGTACCCTCTCTCCTGGTTTCCTCATACACCTCCCTGTGTACTCTAGCGATCTCTCTCATTTCTTCGGTCCATCTGGGTTGAGGGAGAGTTTTGTACCTTTTCATCGGCACACTCTCACGATCTGCTTCGATAATGCGGAGATTTATCGCTTCCAGCTCCTCATCGATCCTCTCCAGACTCGCCCCATTCAGGCCCACTGGTTCATATCTAGCAAGGATTTCCTTGTAGCATTCACAGTTGGCCGAAGCGTAGCTTTTTCGAAGATGAATTGGGAGCTGAATTGGCGCGAGAGAAATGGTCGTCAAGGTCGGTATGTGGTCGCTGGGGTCTGTCGGGCCTGGCTCACTACGGTAATTGAAAGGGAAGCCATCCCTTTTCAGGATTATGCCAGGTTTCATTGCGGACCTTACGGTGAAATAGGTCGGAAAATCCGGCCCTATACGCTGAATGTTTTTCCTTCTCATAATCATTTCCAAGTTATGACCTCTTTCGTTTGTGTTTCCGTAGCCAGCCGTTCGGCATCTTGCATTGAGGTCTCCCCCAAGGAATACCATTCTGCCGTGGCCAAACAGGGTGAAAAAGTTTGTTGGAGGGATATACTTGCGTCAAGGTGGTTGGTATGCCGCCGCTACTATGAGCTTGCCTACTAAAGTATGTAGCTCTACTGCCACGAAGGACTCGTCCATATCCGGACGAGTCTGTTTGAACGATAGGTTCCTTCTGACGGCAATGGCAGCACCGTAGTACCTCTCCTGAGAATGTTTTTTTGAGATCACTCTGTAGCCTGGTATCTTCAACTGCTTATTGGTAGTATCGATACCATGCTCCGTAATCAGTATGATGTCGGGATCTAGCACACGGAATATGTTGCCGTGGCTTTCCACTCCCATCCGTTACTTTTGAGCGTTAAGATCTTTAACCTGTTGTTTTGGTTTTCCATTCTCTGTTCTGGCTTGTGTGGATGTCCTAGTGTTTACGGGTTGTTGATTTCCTTTTCCCGTTGCTTCTCTTTTTATATTCTTCTGGGGACAGTTCTACAAAGGTTTCACGGTGGAAGGCGATACTTTGGTTATACAGAGCCTCCTCCACCGTTTCTTCGTCACATTGGGCATCGAAGTCCCATTTGTAGTATTTTTTCTTGAGCCCCACGCAGATTTTGTTTGTGTCCCAGTCCTTCGGGAAGGGAAATTGTTCCGAGGCGTATATATAAAGGTTAATTCTATCGGCGTCAATTTTCTTATTGTTTGCCTTCTTTACTTTTTGGGGCTTCGCTTGGCATACGGAGCCCTCTGAGTCCGAGGAGTCCGTGGTGTCGGATGTCTCCGACTCTTTCGTTTTTTCCGCACACTGTGGTATTGGTTGGACTGTCTTGGTGGCCGCCTCTCTCTCTTTTTTGGCTTCGATCCTGGGATCTGGCCGTCTAACCCCCTTCTTGTTTCGCTTCTCTGTCTCCTGATTTCTGCTAACCATTTCTTTAAGGACCATTTGCAACTGGAGTACGTCACCAGATGGTGGGTTCTCGGGGAACCACATCTCGCTCATACCGTTATTTGCCAGCATCTGGTTCAGCTCCTTTGCAAATGTTCCTGGGTTAGTTAGATTTCTGACATGCGCGTATAGTATGCATGTGAGAATTTTTGTGGAGTTCTCGTTCTCCAGCCTCAGGTGGGTTTTCTTTGCTTCCGTTTCTGTGAGGACTGCCTTCGCTGCTTGTGCATACGTGGTGTTCTGCTTCCTGGTTTGTTCATCTTTCTTTTGCTGAACCTTCTTCTTGATTAGATCTTTTTTAAGAGGGCGGGCCATAGCCATGGAGCGATGTCCTAGGCCGCAGTTGGCGCACTTTTTCCTCGGGCTGCTGCAGTTCTTCCAGTGGTGCCCCGCCTCGCTGCACCTTAAGCAGATCTCTTGTGGTTCGGGACAGTCTTTTGTCGCGTTGCTCTCCATCTTGTAACAGCGGAAGCAGAACTGAATGGGAGTAAATTCTTCCCTTTCTATCTGCTCTCCGCTGATTTTTGCGTTAAAAAGCAAAAGACCATTCTCTTTTGCCTTTTGTGCCATCGCTGTGTCCGTGAAGACTACTTTGAACACATGCGAGTATTCTACGTTTTCTTTTCGGTTCCAGAACTTGATGACTTCCGAAACTTTAGCACATGACTGGTTCTTCGTAATCTCGTCTTTTATTTGTTCCTTGGAATGTTGACCAATCCAAGGGTCCAGCTTCCTGCATACAACGCTCTTGTGCGTTTGGGTTTGTGGTGGGATTACAGGTTGAAGGCCTATCTCGCGCAGTGTCTCCACTGCCTCCTCCTTCGCAATTCCCTCCATGTCTTTCTCCTTCTCGCAGACCGCCACATATCCTGTGGGGACCTCAAGCGGGCGAAGCATAGTGATCTTCAGTTTCACGAAGACCACTTCAAACACCTTCTCCCGTGTTGGCCTAACGCTACCAATGATGGTGCGCAGCGGGATTTTGGTTGTCCCATTAGGCTCCATTATCCCCTCGGGGGAAGCTCCCCTGGGTTGTATTTCCTCTTGTGATTTAGTTTTATCCTGTAGTCCTTTGAGTCCTTTACGATGATCCTTCCTTCTTGGTCAATCTCGTGAGTTTTATATGGAGTTGTTTATTGTGCGCAACCCCCTCCCTCCCCTTTGCAAGAGGACTTCAGTGAACATGAACTGCAGGATGGAGTGGATGAATGGTGGGTGGATGGACCCGGGGAGGCCCCTCAGACGGATGATATGTGGCGACCTTAATGATGGGTGGTGATTGAATCAACTACCACCACCCGGGGGTGCCGCCCTGTCTCGGGTTTGGTTATCGATGCTGCTTCCAACTTACACAGGGACGGTTATATGTCCCACTGTGGTCTTGGCCGGCAACTACCCTCAGAGTTTAGAGCGAACTCTTCCCCAAAGCTTTCAGCATCGCCTCGTAACCGGGCGTTCTCTTCCGTAGAGTTCTACAGTGGGCTAATCCTCAAACCTGCTTTCCTTTACGTATCCAATTATGTCTATCAAAGTGGACCGACATAGTTGGGGCGAGATTGATGAGTGTCAGTTTATTTCACTTCGGTCCCCATGCTCCAGGGGGGAAGGGGACTGCAAGGGGGCTTAGCCAGACATGTGTCGTCTGTGCGTTGCTCCAAATAAAATTGTTATTTTTTTCCCGGTGGGGAAATTGCAAAGCTGGTTGGCGTTTTCTTGTTTTTTCCCTTGACTTTACCGCCTTTGCCGGCTGTGACTTCTTCTTGAGCGTAAAAATATCCAAGTTTTCTTCCAAGTCAATGAAAGAAAAGTGAAAGTGATGTAAGAAGTAGGAAAATGTTTAGTAGGTATATAAAGATAAAAAGAGTTTTAGATTTGCCCTGGTGTAGAGGGCTCCTCTCAGGTTTTTCTTGTCTTGGCTCTTATTTTTCTTCCCTTTATTTGCTTGTTATTATTTTATATATATATATATATACATATATATATATATATATATATATATATATATATATATATATATATATATATATATATATATATATATATATATTTTAAACGATTTTTAAGGGGCTCTTTATTCCGCCTAGGTTGAGCGTAACGTTAGAGGAAACGGGCCAGTCCGGTGAGTGGAATTTTAACATAATTTTAATGTTCAATTCCAGCTTGTCGCGTTACTGTTGAAGCCATATTAATAAACGCAGATAAGCCGGCCATCAATAGTCAAGCGACAAGCTGGAATCGAACATTAAAATTATTTTAAAATTCCACTCACCGAACTGGCCCGTTTCCTCTAACGTTACGCGCAACCTAGGCGGAATAAAGATTCCCTTAAAAATCGTTTCCCACTCATTACATCGATAAAGGAGGCAAGAACATATCAAAACGCTCCGAAGATGATCGAATAAGATCGAAAGCTTAGAAATTTAGTTTGTTTTTTTACCAAACACATTCAATTAAAAGAGAGATGAATACAGGATAAGTGATCTACCATCTACAATATGGAATAAAAAAGATAGTTAGAAAAAGAGAAAGTTGCCAAATACATTTATTAAGGTGAAATACACCATGGTCTTCAACAAAATTTGCATATATATATATATATATATATATATATATATATATATATATATATATATATATATATATATATATATATAAATATATATATATATATATATATATATATATATATATATATATATATATATATATATATATATACATATATATATATATATATATATATATATATATGTATAAATATATATATATATATATATATATAAATCTTTCATGAACGCGAAAGAATGATGAAATGGATCTAGCAAACGGCAAGAAACTAAATAACAGGAAATATTTTCTTCGGAAATGTTATTTCCTAATTCGCAAAAAATTCCGTACAGGGGTTGGATTCGAATCGTGCACACTGAGGCAGCGAGCAACCGCTTTGATCTCAATTAACATTTTCAAAGTTAATTGCAGTAGAGATTAACATTAATTGTTTGATTGTTGTGTAGTAGTTAGTAGTAAAACAATTCTTTCACTATTCCACCATACTCAACCCCCTCTCGTTTGTTGAGAAATTCTGGATTCTCAGCTGTAATAATATTGGTGGAGAATATTCAGTCGAATGTTCTGTTTGTCCAAGTAAATATTTTGGACAGACAGGAAAACAATTATCTGTTCCTATTAACCAGCATAAATACAATGTTAGGAGCTGTAAAAAATAGTGCGTTTTTTGTTCTTATGTATGAAAATAACCACTTAATTGGAATTCAGCAAAATTTATTTTCCGCTCGAATGACTCAATTTAAAGAAACCTTGTTGAATGTTAATGTATAAGCCAATTTAATAACTTTAACATTTCTCCTGGCCTTTTTAAAGTTGATGCTCTTATCAAAATACTTATTCTTAAAGAAATTAGTTTTGACCTATATTCTTAGTTTTGCTGGCAATTTTCATTGTTATGGGTACCCAATTTGTCAATTTAATTGTATCATTGGTTTTGCATTAACATTATTTTATTTCTCTTACTCTCTCCTTGTCCCCCTTCCCCAATGTATTTGCTTGCTTCTCGTGTCCCTCCGAATCTCCATCTTTCGACTATCTCTTTTTCCGTTAATCGTCTTAACCTCTTTGGCTCTGTTCTTGACCATTACTGCTTCTTGTTTCACCTTGCTACCTCTTATAGTTAGCTATAAGAGGTAGCATGGTCAAACCAAGAAGCAATAAGATTCAAGAACAGAGCCAATTTACAAGTCCCTCTCCTACTTGCTCATTGGCGATTTCTTGTCTTAGAGGCGGTCCTCTATTTTTTACTGGTTTTTATATATATATATATATATCGTTATTATATTATTTTGACTTATAGTTATCCTTGAGAATGAACTGAATAAAGTTCGAAATTACTTGGAAGCACCTTTTCATTTTTCCTGCGGGACATTGCATATATATATATATATATATATATATATATATATATATATATATATATATATATATATATATATATATATATACAAGAGAAAATAAGAATTGAACACGAATGAGCAAATGAGACAAGAAACCTGAGTTGTTTAAAGGAAAGAGAGAGGGACATTATAAGAATCCAGAATCAAAGGGAGCAGAGGGCGGCATAGTGAAGGCGATCCTCTACCGAGAAGACAGAAATAGCGGTAAAGCATCAGACCGGCAATCAGCAGACCCGGGTTCGAGTCCCGACCAGGAATTCAAAACTTTTTTCCCCTGGCGTTATTTCTGTCTTCTCGGTAAAGGATCGCCTTCACTGTGACGCCCTCTGCTCCCTTTGATTCTGGATTCTTCTAATGTCCCTCTCTCTTGCCTTTAAAAAACTCCGGTTTCTTGTCTCATTTGCTCATTCGCGTCCAATTCTTATTTTCTCTTGTACTATATGTATTTATAGTCAGCGACACCAGGTTTCTGCATCTTTCTTTCTGTCTTCAAATTTTATTTGAAAGACAGAAAATAGAAATGGCATAGCCTTGTGGTGGTTGTATTATCACCCGCAGATCCTGTAGTTGCTTTCTTTGTATGTATATATATATATATATATATATATATATATATATATATATATATATATATATATATATATATATATATATAAAGAAAATGTAAATACAAGTTCTGCGGGTCGTAACATCTACGACAAAGCTTTCACCATTATTTTAAATTTTGCATTTCAAAAATCTTTTGAGGACAGGAATAAAGATGCAGAAAACTAGTATTGCAGAGGCACTGTAACTGTAAAGTAGAAATTAAATTTGACGTTAATGAACACATGAACAGGAGTTTCTAAGAGCAAGAGGTAAAGATATTGGAAAACACAGAGGCGAATAATTTTTTATATCTCCACTTTCTTTTAACATAGAGTATTCGCTTTTCTCCAGTTGATGTAGTCATAATGTTTACCACGGCTGAATGTGTACAAGAAAAAAACTTAGATATCTAAACGAAACTAAAACTACTTTTTAATATTTTCACAAGTAGTTTATTTTTTATTCATTCAATTAATTTGGATCAATCGATCAAGAATGCTAAAAAATGATCTGATAACAATTTACTTGCGACCATCTGCCAAATGACGTTGAGGAAGGGCACTGCGATTGAGTTGGAAATGGGGCCTGGCTTTCCATCACGACTCTTAAAATGATCAACCAGCGTCTTCGCCTCTTTCTGAACAGCCACTACCAGCTTGGATTTGCCCATGCCTAAATCTCTCAAATGGCGTAGCGAAAAGCGACGAATGTTAAGCCAGTGTTCGCCATTAGTGGATACAACACCTGCGAAGAAATTCAGGTAATACTCTAAATCTAGAAAATTATGCGTTAAATCAATCTATCAGTGAAATAAATGACAGTAAAAAAAATTCAAGCAACAGGTAGGTAATAAATTTAAAAAAACTATGCAGAATGACAAACCCAGCTTTTTTTCATAATTGAGCATAGAAAGCATTTTGAAGTTTGGTCTGTCAGCCATATTGAAACCAGAAAAAGCTTCTTTCATTATCTTGAAATCGTAAATGAACACTGCCGTCTTCGATCCAATTTGGAGACTGAAACGCCAAGGAGAATGGAATTTCAGATAGAGCGAGCACGCGTAGGAGAACGAGAGGGAAGGGGGAGAAATCGTTAGAGCCACAAGGAATAGAGGTACCTAAAAGTCCTTTCGATCCATTGCTAAGAGGTATAAGTGTCGTATCTAGTCTAAGTCGTGCAGCACATTGTCCTGTCGAGCCTTGAACTGTTTAACAAATGAACTCTTCACCACCTACACTGGAAAATGTTTCCATATGTCGCTATCGATGCTGATTTGCACGTCTAATTTTGTTTCCAGTTTGGTCGCCTCCAAAGGACTACTTAACAAATATCTGTCTTGCCAAGCGTTAGCTTGATAGATGTGCATCCCATTGCACTTTCACCATCTCAGCCAGTCACTTAAGATGCGAAGACTGTGTCTAAAACATTCTACTCCGTGCGAGATAACCCATCCTCCTAATTTGGTATCGACCTCGAAATTGGCTATCGAGCATAGTAGTCCTTTGTGTATATCGTTGAGGTAGACGATGAAATGCAATGGACCGAGCTAAGGGCCCTGGAGCACCCCGCTAATCAAGGAGGGCCGCCTCGAAGTTACAGCTGTGACCTTCGATCCCTGCCCCCTATCCGTCAACCAAATTATCAATGCAATGAACCAGCTTCTCGACAATGCCAACCTCGCGGAATTTACTCATGGTAGAATACCTAATCGAAGCCTTGTGAAAGTATAGCTAAAGAGAAAGTTAAAGAGAAAGAAAGAGTTAGAAAGAAAAAGAGAGAGAGAGAGTGAAAGCTAGAGAGAAAGAGTTTGAGAGAGAGGGGGGTAGGGAGAGAGATATAGCTAAATAGAGTAAGATATATAGAGTTATATATAAAGAGCAAGGCTGAAGATAGAGAGAGAGAGTTAGAGATAGGGAGAGTTAAAGATAGAGAATACAGGTATGGCTTAAAAAAGAAATCCTAAACATAAACGGGTCTGAAAGTTGTAGGGTGCTTCAGCCCCCTAGCTCCCCCTCCCTCCTTGATCCACACCTGCTCTACAACGACTAATAACTGACATCATGGGGAAGGGTGGCGGTCCTTTACTCGTAAAGACTCAGTCCTGATTTTGTAAAGTGATATTCCTTCGTGTTCCTACTAGCTCACATTTGAACGCGGATATTACTCGTTCACTCTGTTTGTTTTATATATATATATATATATATATATATATATATATATATATATATATATATATTAACCCACGTACTTTCGATTATTTGGTCGGGTTTATTATTCCATGTTTGAGTGATTTTATAGGTAAAAAAAAAGTGGTGCTATTCTACTGGTGAATCTCTTGTTGACTAATTTATATCTATTTTGATGGTTATTTTCTCTATAATTTATTTCGAATAATGACGAATAATTTATGTTTGAAAGACCTTTTAAGATTTTAAAAACCTCTATCAGCTGGCCGCGTAAACGTTTACTCGCGAGTGAAAAAGGTTTAGTTAGACAGTGGAGTCTTTCTTCAGCGGGTTTGTTCTTAAGGTAGTGTATCAGTTTAATCATTCTGCGTTGTAATCTTTCTAAAATTTCCACATCTTTACTAATATTGGAGACCAACACTGAACCGAATATTCTAGATGTGTTCGAACTAATGATTTATTAGGTTGGCCAGAAATTCATGACTCAATTAGCGGAAAGAAAACACCAAATTTTTATGGACCAACACCAACATTTATTCTTCAAAATTAAGTCCATCATTCTCTACGATCTTCTTATAACCGTCAGCCAGCATCCGAATCTGCTCCAGACACCAGGTCGATGGTCAACCTGAAGGTGGTTGATCGTCAAGGGTAAGATTCCCTGAGTTGAAATGTCTGTACCACCTCGAGACCTTCGCCTGACTGACTGTGCCTTCTCCTTCAGTATCGCAAATTTTTTTCACCATAACTGTTGTAGAAAGTTTTTGTTTATAACAGTAGCGAATAAAAATTCTAATTCCACTTTCTTCCAAACTTATTTCTGTCTGTTGTGGCTCACACAAAGAGAAATAAACTGATCAGGAGCAGAAAATAGCAGCGTACGGAAGCTGGTGGTCGAAGGAGGAAGGCTAACCTAACCTAATGTTGGTGTTTCTCCATATTTTTTTCTTTTCGCTTCCTAAGTGAGTCAGGACTTTTTGGCCAACCATATATATTTACGTAAGATAATGTCTCTAGACTTATAGAAGAAATTTATGGCGATGTATCTTAGCATTTGATTTGTTTTTGTAGTGACTTCCATGTATTCCTTTGAAACTTTTATGTCCGCTGTAATTATGACATCACTATCCTTTTCCACGGATTCAAAATGTTGGCCACTCATATGATAATTTGTTTCAATGTTTCTGAATCATACCAGCATAAATTTGTATTTACGTATGTTGAATTTCATTTGCATTTATCTGCCCGTTCGACTTTTTTGTTTCGGTCTCGCTTCAGTCCCATGACAACGCATTAAGCGACAGTACTATTTTCTATCTTGGTGTTTTCATCAAATTTAGAAATTTTACTAAGTAGCCCGTTATAGAGGTCTTTATATATATATATATATATATATATATATATATATATATATATATATATATGTATATATATATATATATATATATATATATATATATATATATATATATATATTATGAGCAATAATGGTTCTAGGACTGACCCATGCGAGGGTGACCCCACGGGTAATTGGGGTAATTTATGACTACCATCTGTCAACGATTGTCGAGTCAGTGTTAAATCTACTTAAGATTTCGCCCACTATTCCAAGAGCTTTTATTTTAAGTAAGATCCTCTCATGCGGGAATGTATCAAACTATTCTTTAAAGTCGAGGGATATTATGTCTACTGCTCTACTATGGTATGGTTGAAAAACTATCTCACTTTTCTAAAACCATGTTGATTTTCTGAGATTAGGTTATTTGCCTCGAGGTGAGCTACCATCCTTTCTCTGGTTATCGATTCTAAGACCTTACCAACAACTGACCTAACGCTAATAGAAGGAAAGTTGCTGGGGTCGGATTTGTCCTCCTCTTTAAAGATCGGCGTAATATCACCTCTCATAAATTCAACTAGGACCATCCCCTCACAAAAAGAACGATTAAAAAGCATGCTCAGAGGTTTTACCAGTGCAGGGTTTTCTTTAATTGCATAAGGTGCGTCGGATATACACCGCCTGGCCCGGCTGCCTTTGATTGTTTCATTTTATTTATATACGAGGTAATTTCGCATTCGCTTACAAACAGGTCAGAGAGCATCATATTTTCCCTTAAAACGATCTCCTCACTTAATGTGTTTAATTAACTGCGTCATGTCCTTGACAGTAAAGACGCTTACGAAGTAATCGTTTTGTATCTTAACAGTTTCTTCAACTCTATTTTGATAGGCGCACCTCTTTACTTATTAGCTTTCCTATACTCTCCCTGATTGGCTCTAAATATTTACGTATGCATAGAACCGTGTTTTTTTCTGCTTTAGAATTTCCAGCTGCATTTCTTTCATGGTCATTCTTCACTTTTCTAATAGATTTCTTTAGTTGTCTTCTATATGTAATGTAACTTGCTCAATTTGACCCTGTAATGTTGTTTTTTATTATATACTGTCCATTTCGCTTCCCTGTAGGGTTTAGAATTTCCGCTGTCAACCATTGTGCCCTGCAGATTACTGTTTTTTTTTCTTTTTACATATTTTACTAACACCGAGTCTATATTTTGGATTACTCGCAGTAATATTTCATACATATGCTGTGCGTCTATATTTAAAAATGAGCTATAACAATCGTGGGTCAGTATACGATCCCGAAAGAGGTGAAAGTTACACGTTCGAACAACGAAACAAGTTGTTAACTATCACTTATGCATACGTGTATCTTTATATCGAATCTAATCGCAATATGGTTGCTTTTTCCTGCGGCCTCAATTTGAACATTTTGTATTTTTATCCGTCGTTAGAACAAGATCGAGGATACTTTGGTCTACGTTGGTTCATCTACTTTTGACAAAGAAAATTATCTCCCATTAATTTTAGCAGTTAGAGATAAAGAGAGATAATATATATATATAGAGAGAGAGTTAAAGACAATAGTATTTTTTATTTGAAGGAGACCATCTGTCGACTGCCTACTAGGGCAGAAGTCGCCGTACTCACACAAGAGCCTATACTAGGCTATATTAAAAAAACCCCCATAAAAATATGTAAATAACAACGATAAAAGGTACAGAGGCTAAACAAAACAACAAAAAAAGAAGACAAAGCAAAAAGGGAACAAAAATGAAGCTCGCTCATGCGTAGGGGGCAGGCCCACCTCCACCCGGCGCAGGAACAAGTGACTAACAAAAAAAAACCCAGTTAAATAAAGTGGAGGAGGCCAGCCTCCTTCAAAGAGTCATATAGTTTACGTGTATCTATGAACGAACCAGTCCAGAGTGACCCCACCTGTCCCGGTACTGGGACAGTTAACAGTCTGGGGGACAACGCAGTCGTCACAATAAGGCGCAGGCGAGCGCTCCATAAAATGGCAGTGTGTCTCGCTCATGTGTCCAATTCGGAGACGGCAGAAAGCAACCTGAAGCCATCTCGGCATTGGTGGGTAGGTCCATGGGAACAGTCGCGGCGCACTGGCATGCAACTTTAATTTCCTCAGGACCATCTCCCATCTTCTTTGCTAAGCAGCACGGAGGGCTGCCCGTATTCCTGCCATGTAATCGGTATGAGGAAGGGCGAAACGCTAGTATGGTCGCCCAGTCATCGCGGATTCTTGGGTGTTATCATTCCCCGCATTTCTCCCATGTCCAGGAACCCAGCATAAGATAATCTCGACATCCGCCCGGCTCGCTAAAACCGAGGTGTCACGGATATCGGGAACCAAGGGATGCGGAGATTCCAATGCCCCGAGAGCACTTTGGGGGCTTTAAGAGTCGCTAATATTACTAATCGGGCTCCAAACTAGGCACGTTGCATTATCTCCCTTACCGAGCGGTGTATTGCAACCAGCTCAGCCGTGAAGACAGATGCAGCACTTGACAGAGCCTCGCTGACTTCAAACAGAGGGGACATGTCTTTGAAACCGACCCGCTCTTGGGTCTTGGTGCCATCTGTATACACTGGTACGGTTCCAGCGTGACACGAAGACTGCTTCACAAAGGCCGAATGCAATCCTCCCGCGTTGTAGAATCTTTGGAAGTAGAGGCGTGGCGACAAATAGTTAAAGATTGTACTCATCAGAGTGGCGTCCTGGGCAGAAACAGGGGAGCCACAGGCCCGAGAGCTATACTGAGGAGTTTCCTAGCCCTAAACCTATAGGGCTTAGGGTATGACTGGCGTCTATTGCCGGCATAGGCAGCGTCAAGATCAGCTGCGGATGCAGTGAGAGCTGTTGGCGACTGAGGGAGGCGCCAGGCTCACGTGTGCCGGCGAATAATGCACTGTGCATGGCGCAGAGTGAGTGTCATCTGTCCAATATTGACAAGTATGCTCTCAATGTGGGAAATGCGGAAGGCAGTGTTCACCAGGCGAAGACCGATGAGATAGATCGAGTCCACCTTCCGCAATACGCGTTTGGCTGTGGATGCATACAACTCACATCCGTAATCGAGCTTCAAACGAACAAACGATCGCGCGGGTACAAGAGACCATATGCTACGAAGGTAAGCCTCCTCGGTGTGGTGTCTGCCAAATTAAAGACCAAGAAAACAGTGCGAGTCCCCCCCCATTTAGAAACAAGTCCGGGGCAAGTGGAGCCGTGGATGACGGCAGAATTGCACCACCTTACGCTTGTTTAAGGAAAACCGAAGCCTGTGTGTTTTGGCATAGCGCGAGAGACTCAGTTCAATGCCTATTTGAGTGGATGTTCCAGAGTTGTACCAAAAGGATCGAAAGGTCATCCAGGTAGAGCGTAGCGAAATCATCTTCTGGCAGCACCGAGGTGATAACGTTAAAGTTCATGGGAAATAGTGTGACACTGATGACACTTTCCTGCGGGACATCCTCTTTCTTCTCTAATGGGCCAGCGAGGGCTCCCCCCCAACCTGTATGCGGAATCGAAAATCTCGGAAAAATTCAGATATAAACATTAAGAGGCCTTCCCTCTTTCCCATCCTGTATAGAGTCTCCATGATACCGTATCGCCATGCGCTATCATAGGCCTTCTCCAGATAAAAAAAACACCGTGCCGTATTGCTGTCTACGATGGAAGGCCTTGCAGCCAGCATTTTCAGTCGGAGCAGAGTATCCGACGTGAAGAGGAACTTGCGGAAGCCGCCTTGTGCAGAAGTCAGATGGCCTTCACTTTCCATAAAAAAGGCTATTCTAACATTTACCAATATCTCCATCAACTCGCACACTCAGAAGTTTAGAGAGATTAGACGGAAAACGACTGGGGTAAAGTAATCTCTCCTGGTTTGCGATTTGCCAGGAGTCTGGAAGGATACCCTTATACCCAGATCCGGTTGAACAAATCTAACAGAAAGGCCATGCCTCACTCACTCAGGTGTTGAAGCATGGCGTATCGAAAATCGTCCGGACCAGGGGCGGTGACCGCGCACGAAGCGAGAGCGAAACGCAGATCACTCAGTGTAAACCTGTCGTTGAAGGGTTCTCCGCCTCTGGAGGTAAATCTAGTCGGCGGCCTTTCGTGATATCACGACGCATATTGAATGCTGGTGGAGTAGCATCACGGCTAGAGAATGCAGATAAACCAGTCGCGAAGGATTCCGCCACAGACGCGGGATCCGAGATGGCGGTCCCCTTCTTCTGGAGAACGGAATGTTGGGGGGGCCTGCGAGAACTTTTCTTGAATCCTTTTGACTCGCTTCCCCACCCCGACTAGAGGGCTATTCCCGTTAAGTGAAGACATGTATGTCCGCCTGGAAGAGGGGCGGGTGTGCTCGAAACATACCGGAACCTAGCCCTAGCTCGCGAAATTTACTGACAGTGAAATCGTCCGGGCGGTGCTTATAGCGCAAGTAGGCATAACCCTTCTGCTTGAAGGCCGCATCACACTCAGCTGACCACCACGTAAGTGGTCAGCGTGCAAAATGGCCAGACGATTCGCCTTACTAGAAACGGTCACGCTGTGGGAAGGGGCGGGGAGTGGGTGGTTCTAGCCGGAGCTGGGTTTTAACCCTTTGTACCACCAGCTTTACCAGGGGATCACTCGGGGTGGGTATAACCCACAGAATGTTTCTGAATGGGCGCCGTGTCTTTTTGAACATTGAGGCATAGGACGTCCCAGGCAGCGCCGGGCGCTTCAGGACAAAGTTCTTAGCCTCGCATAAGAGAGACGTCCCTTGGCATCAACGGCTAAGATTTCCTTTTCAAGGAGATATGCACCACATGGGCCACACACGATTTGGACTTATCGTGTGCGGCCTTAGACGAGCAAATAACACAGACTTCGGGAAACCCCGACCTTGCTCGTCGGCAGGAGCGATTCGTTTGGCCGAAGCGGTGGCAGTATTAGTTAGCACTTCCTCGGTGGTGGCCCGAATGCTTTCACGAGGTAGTGAGACCAACCAGCACTCACCGATTCAGGGAGCTTGTCACAGTCAAACGTGAAGAAGAGTGTAGAGGTGGGTCTCAATCGCCCTCTCTATTTTCTCATCACACGTTTGACCTTGGCCGCTCCATGGTCGGCCAGCTCTAAGGTGATGTCATCTATGGAGTAGTCCACGAGTTCCCGTGCATAAACCACTCCTTTCACGAAGTTAATGGTAGTGTGCAGCGTCACACTCACCGGCCTGCGATTTAGTGTCCGAAGGGCAATAATTATGGCCGCCTCGGAGGGATTCGACGCATTCGCCAGAAAGCTCGCGTCCAAAAAACGGGTCATTTTCACCTCTTTACTAATCATGCTAGCTACAGCTCTTTTCTGATGGATCATGTTGCCCTTATCGAACATGCTGACATCGGTGGAGCGTATGACGAGGAAGTGGTAGAAGCCAGTGACCTTTAAAACGCCAGGTAACCTTTGAATGATGAGCTTCGATGTAATTGAGGCTGCGCTCTGCGCACTTTTATTTGTTGTCTGGGACTTTCCACCCGGAGGAGCACCGTGGCCGGATATGCCGATCTTGGCTTAGTCGCACACCGAAACTGCATCAGCCCCGTCTCTCCCCGTGGCTGCTGTGGAGAAATAGAAGCCTTGCTTGTTTTGGAGAGAGAATCCTCAGCAATCTTCATCGATGTCTTGATTATATGTTTCGTTTCCCCGACTCTACCTCCTCTAAGGAAAAGGTCGTTTCCACTTACCATTGAGGCAAGCACGGAGCTCTTGGGGAAATTCCGTACCTTTTAATTTCATCTTGAAGTGCCTCGTTTTCCCTTCAGGGAAGACATTGTATTTCCCTTCTATAGCACTTTCCCCCACCCAGGTGGTCCTGAAGGCCTCGCATCTGTGAGTCTATCACCATTACGCATTGCACGCCCTCATACGAAAGGACAACAAAGCGATTTAGGGTCACTTATCGTCATTCTTCTTACTTCCTGAAACTCCCCTTCGTTCGAGCTTGCACTCTTAACCTCCAGTGCATCCTCCCCTGCCGATCCCGATGAGCTCGTATCGGCCGGATCACTGTTGCTCACTGGAGCTGGTCTCGCAGCTGCTGTCTACCTTTTCCTATTTTTTTCGCTTCATTTTCTTCGTTTTGATCCAAAGATTTAGTGCAGCAGCTTGAATAGGAAGTCCTGCAGCCCCAATTTTATCCTTTTCAATATTCTTGGGGTTCGTTCGAGGTGCGCCCAACACAGAAAGCCTCGCCACTTGGAGGTTTGCCATGGATCTAGCGACGTCAGCATAACTTCCCCTGTTTTTCGACTATCCCCTTAGCTCTCTCTATCCGGGTCTTTTCAGCGAGCACCCTGTCCGTATTGGGTGTGTTAGAGAGAAAGAGAGAAAGAGAGAGAGAGAAACTGTGTTAGGTAGTGTGAATTGGTTATAGAAAATGGAGATTCTGTTATATATAGAGAGAGATTTATAGAACAGTAGTAAAAGAGATATAGAGATTTTGAGAGAGATATAGAGAATTAGCTAGAGAAAAAGATTTAGAGAGAGAGTTGATTAGAGAAATAGTTAAGGAAAGAGAGAGATAGAGAGCGATATATATATATAGATATATATATATATATATATATATATATATATATATATATATATATATATATATATATAGTGAGACTTAGAGAGAAATAGAGAGCTAGATAGATAAAGAATTAGTGAAACTTAGAGATAGTTATATAGACACCATTATAGATAGAGAGGGTTAGAGATAAAATGTATTAGAGTGAGAGTGTTAAAGAGAGAGTGTAATAGAGGGAGTTAGTATGAGAGTTCTTTAGAGAATGAGTGTGTTCGAGAGATATAGAGTTGGATAGAGATTTAGAAAGAGAGTGCTAGAGAGCAACTTTGAAAATAGAGCGTTAAAGAGAAATAGAGATATAATTGGAGATACACTTAGAATTAGAAGGAGATATAGAGATAGAGTTATATAGCAAGTAAGAGATAGAGAGGGACATTTTCATAGAGGTAGATAGAAAGCAAGAGAAAGTATGAGAAAGCGTCTGTGTTGGAGAGTATGTGTTAGAGAGAGTTAGAGTTAGAGACTTAGAGATACAGAGAGAATATGAGACAGAAAGCTAGTTAGGGAGTGTTTTAGAGCAAGGTAGAAAGAGAAAGTGTTAGAGGGGGGGAATAAAAGAGGAAGTTATATATAGAGAGAGAGTTGAGAGAGAGAGAGTATGTGTAAGAAAGGGTTTAGAGAGAATGAGAGAGTATGTGTAAGAGGGGTTTAGAAAGAGAGGGAGATAGTGTTTGTTATAGAAATTGCAATAGTGGAAGAGAGCTTTAGAGAGAAAGAGGTTTTGAGAGAGAGAGAGAGAGCGTTAGTGAGATAGATCGTTTTAAGAGAACTAGTTAGAAAGAGAGAGTTAGATAGAGATAACGATAGATAGAGTGATTTGAGGCAAATAGTTACAAAGAGACTTTAAAGTAGAGCAAGTTAGAGAGAAAGTTAGGGAGTGAGATAGAAGAGAGCATTTTACAGAGTGGGTACTTCAGAGTTAGAGGGACTGGATTAGAGTAAGAGTGTGGGAGAGAGTAAGATAGAGAGGTAGAAAGATCAAGTTAGACAAAAAACGATAGACGGGAAGAAAGAGAGCGATAGATAGAGAGACAACTAGAGAGATATACAGTTAGAAAGTGAGAGTGTGTTAGAGTGAGAGGGATTATATTGGAGAGACTTTGTGTTAGAGATAGATAAAAAATTATAAATAGCGAGAGAATTATAGTTTTAAAGAGAGAGTTAGATATAAAAGGGGATTTAGAGAGGGTTAGAGTGATAGAGGAAGAACGAGAGATAGGGAGAGACAGCTAGAGAGAGAGAGAGAGAGAGACTGTGGTAGAAATAGAGTGCGTTAAAGAGCGAATATGTGTATTAGAGTTAGTGAGAGAGATGGAGATTTAGAGAAACAGAAAGAATAATAGAAAGTGAGATTGGGGTAGAAAGAGAGAAAGATAGAGAGAATTATAGAGAGAGACATCAAGAGATAGTAAGATGGATATATATATATATATATATATATATATATATATATATATATATATATATATATATATATATATATATATATATATATATATATATATATATATATATATATATATATATATATATATATATATATATATATATATATATATATATATATATATATATATATATATATATATATAAAGAAAGATAGATAGAGAGTTTTTTAGAGAGTTATAAAGAGAGCGCTAGAGAGTGAGCTTTAGAAAGTTACCGTTGGGGGAGAATATTAGGTAGAGAGAATATAGAGAGATAGCGTTTAGAGAAGTGTGTTAAAGACAGATTTGAACAGAGAGAGAGAGAGAGAGAGAGAGAGAGAGAGAGAGAGAGAGAGAGAGAGAGAGAGAGTTAAGAGCGAGTTAAATTGCGAGTCAGAGATACCTAGAGTAAGAGCTATAGATAAATTTATAGAGAGTGGTAGATAGTGAGCAAGAGTGCGAATTAGAGATAGTCACAAGGAGTCAGAAGGAATAGTATTACCTCAAAGGACATTGCTGACCATACCATGGAGGTACTATTTTGTGAAAGCACTAACCTATAGTGTAGGAGAATAGCATAATGCACCTACATTTCCCCACCTTCCTTCCGGGCGGGCCGGTTATCAAACCTTTCCCTTCTGGCCCGATATCTGATGGGTCTCCCACCGGAAGAACCCGCCGACCATTTTAGCTTCCACCGCGTTCCTTCCTCGACTGGTTATCGATACATGGGAGCCCATCTTTTTTTCCGGTGGTTCCTGGAAGTTTACAAAGGACGAAATGGAGGAGATAATCAAGCCTATCTCACCCGAAGAAGGGCACTTGATATCAAATCTGCTTCCGGAACCATGTGAACCCCTCCCGAGTTTCGAGTATAAAAGATGAATTCTTTTAACCCTCGGTAGTAGAGCTTGCACAGCATCTGGTGGGGCAGAAATTGCCATCTATTTCAGTGTAGTGGTAAATCGTCAGAGCACTAAGTCTTTAGAGAGGAGGTCGGTCCCAGTTAGGGAGGCACCTTACCCCGTTGGTCTGCAAGTCAGTGCGGACCCTGGCTCGTACTCACGTTTTCAGAGCCGAAGCTACAAACGGCCTCACTCTGGTTCCCCAGGCGAGAAAACTACATCTCGGCTTTTCTCCATGACCCTACGCGTCGATAGGTCACTTCGCCCCCTCCCCCCCACCCCTCACAGAGGCATCAAAGATTCCTCGGAGTTCACGAGCGTGGGGCCCTCTTTAATAAGAGGCTCCAATCACCACCTTCTTCCAGCAGAATCGTGACGGAATTGTGAGATCAGGTCGGTCCCTGGAGAACCTACCTCATCGTCTCCAGCCCTTATCCCATCACCTTCTCTCACCAGCGCCACCCGAACATCAGGTTCCCAAGTAACCCTTCCCTTTCACATTCTCCAACTTCACCGCAAAGCTTACCAACATTACAAGTGTATAGGGATTTACATAGTGAATAGTTATTTACAAGCCAAGTGAGATATCCGAGATTCACTTATTAATTTATCTCTCAAAGCACCTTATATATATATATATATATATATATATATATATATATATATATATATATATATATACATATATATATACATATATATATATATATATATATATATATATATATATATATATATATATATATATATATACATATATATATACATATATATATATATATATATATATATATATATATATATATATATATATATATATATATATATATATATATATATATATAAGAGTCGGGGAAAACTCCAACCACCCCTCGGCCTATTCCTCAACATATAGCATATGAGAAAGTATAGCATATATGAAGGCTCTCCCCGCCCATCTCTCTCACCCGCATTTGCGGGACAGAAAGCTGAAACAATACCTGAATGTGCTGAAAAAAAAGAACGCAAACAGGAATTTTTTATAAAATAGTTGAAACCTATCTACTTTACTCAGATCTGTAATTTACACTCAGGTGGTACCATCTAGGTCAGGGTGTGGATTATCTTGTCAAATCGAAATTTGAACTGTTCGACTGACGACTGTTCACCACTTCGGGCGGTAGACGGTTCCACGTTCCGCAGATTTTGTACGAGAAGAAGTTTCCCCAAATGCTAGTATGGAATTGTGGTAATTCCAGTTTGAAACCGTAGTTACGTGTAGCATTTGCGTTCAACGTGAACAGCCTCCTGTGATCAACGTTTTAAACTACTCCTATTATCTTAAAAGTTTTAATCAGCTGGCCTCTTAACCGGCGCGTCTCCAAGGAGAACATCCCCAGTTCTCGTAGCCTATGCTGATAAATTTTATGTCTAAGGGAGGGAATCAGTTTGTGGCTCTGGCCTGTACCCTATCCAGCCGTTCAATATCCATCCTCAGTGTTTAGGACCAGAACTGTACGGCGTATTTAAGGTGTGGCCAGACTAGAGAGTTTTACAAGGCGAGAACAATCTACTTATTTCGGAAGCGAAAATGTCTTAATATGTACCCTAGCATTCTCTGGGTCCTTTTTTCTACCTGGAGGCACAGCTTAGAGAACCTTAGATCACTGATGATTAGCACGCCGAAATCTTTCTCAAGGTCAGTGGTATCTAGTTGTTTGCCTAGCAAGGAGTAGTTTTACTGAGGGTTAGCATGGCCGATGTGCATTACCTTGCACTTGTCAAGGTTAAATGGCATCTGCCACATTTCTGACCATTCGGCTATCCTGAGAAGGCTATTTCGCATGCGTTCCACTCCTTCTCGCAAGCTTACAGTACAAACTAGTTTGCTATCGTCGGCGAACTTGGCTATCGAGCATATTAGCCCTTCGGGCACTCCGCTACTGACTGGCGTCCATTGCGAGGCTATCCCGTTGATCTTTACTTGTTGCCTCCTTCCCGAGAGGCAGTTTTTCATCCATTCGGCTACCTTGCCGTTGATGCCAAGGGTGTTTAATTTTTTAATTAACCTGTGGTGTGGTACCTTATCGAAGGCTTTTTGAAAGTCCAGGTATATGATATCCATAGCTCGACTACGGTCATACTCCCTTAAAATACCGTGGAAAAATTCTAGTAGATTAGTGAGACATGAACGGTTTTTGCCAAATCCGTGCTGGGAATTCAAGATCAGGTTGTGTGACTCTAAGTGCTGCACTATACGGTCTGCGATTATTCCCTCAATTAGTTTGCCTACGATGGATGTCAGACTAATAGGCCGGTAATTACCTGGGCATTCGCGGTCCCCTTCTTTTTAATGAGAGTTACGTCTGCTATTCTCCAGTCTTCCGGCACCTCTCCAGTATCCAAAGATTTG
Source organism: Ceratothoa steindachneri (assembly GCA_963969495.1). Lineage (NCBI taxonomy): Eukaryota > Metazoa > Arthropoda > Malacostraca > Isopoda > Cymothoidae > Ceratothoa > Ceratothoa steindachneri. The sequence goes on from OZ018324.1 coordinate 121,779,556, forward strand.
TTGAAAATGGTGGTGAGGTGTGGAGCAACCTTTTCACTAACTTCTTGGTGGACTCTAGGAAGAAAGCCATCCGGACTTGGAGACTTATACGGGTTAAGGTTTTCTAGTCTGGCTACTACTTCGTTTCTCTCTAAGACTATTTCGCATAGGTTTTTGCCTTCTTCGAGATGAACCCCCTGCTTTGGAGCTGGACCGTCAACTTCCCTCGTAAATATGGAGGCGAAGTAGCCCTTCAATACGTTGGCGATGTCTGGTACTGACTTCCGTAACACGTCATTGTCATCTCTCAGCGGTCCTATGCTATGGCGAATCGGCTTGCGGCTATTGACATGCAGGAAGAATTCTTTCGGGGTCTCTTTACAGAGGGAGGCAACCTAAACTTCCTTGCTGTGCTTAGCTCTGCGTGCCAGTGCTTTAACTCGCTTACACTTTTCCCTGTATTGAAGAAGCCTTTCTTCATTACGGTTGGTTTTCCAGTTATTGTAAGCAGGTTTTCCTGTTCCTTATCACTGCGGCAATGCCTCGATTGAACTATTTCGGTTCCATGCTAATAGCTGTATGCTAACTGAACTTTGTTGCATTTGAAGAACAAATGTTGCCACTAAACAATTCTTTCCTTTATACACCCTCAAGTGACTCCGCATTTAAGCCTACTTCCTCCATTGCCAGGCAAGTTTTTACAATTGCGTTTCCGTTACCTCAACCCGAACTCAAATACATTATAATTCAGTTCAACATTAAATTAGTTATTTTCTGCAATAAAGAACAAAATCTAATCACTTTCCTTTCAATGCTCTCCAAAATCACATAAAGCAGACAAATGACCTCGTTGGTTGTGGAAGTGAATCAAATCAATAGCAAGTACTGGCATTTACGCGTAAAATTTAATGTTCTGAACAAGGCTAAATTATATTCAGCAGTTGAACATATCCTTAAGGTGCATAAAGAGGTATGTACTGGAACAAGGTTTGCTGACCAAAAAGTCGCGTGCCCTCACTTATTCTGATTTATGACCACACCTAACATAATATAGCCAAGCACATCATATTAGAGCCTAGGCTAGTATATCATACACTAGTGAAACATACATACCCTATAGTAGAATAACCTTGCATAGCTTAGCCTATTATAGCATTGGTTAGCTAGTCTATCGTAGCCTAACATAGTATTATCTAGCAGAGCATAGCCTAGCCTATTATACTTTAGCCTACCCTAGCATAGCATAACCCTATCTAGCCTAGGATAGCTTAGCATAGCTTAGTATACTATAACCTAGCCTAGCATTAACTATCCTAGACAAGTATAGCCTATACTATCATATTATACCCAAGTTAAGCATAGCTTAGTATTGTCTAGCCTAACATACTATTTGATATCCTAGCATATCATTTTATTGCCTAAATTAGCATAGTATATCTTACCCCTGTACATTATATCTTAGCATATTATTATTATTACACAAGATGAGATAAGTAGAATAAGAAGAGTGCAAATACTATAGATTGCAATTAGCAATCCCCGCACACCTACAACGTCAAAGAGGGAACGATGGTAAGAAGACAAGGAAGTTGGATAGAAGAACAAACTGGGAAAAGATAGGTAAAGAAAATCCTCAAGGCTTCCAGTCATCTATAGATTCAGTTAAATTAAATTAGGTAATAAAATTAAATACAAGATTTTTTAATACAGTATATAGCAACATTCAAACAAAACAAGATATACTGTATATAGAATATTCAAACAAGAAAAAAACATAACAAATAACAAAATAACAGGATAATGGTTCATGATGAAAACAAGATCATATTAGCTTTCTTTTTGAAGGCATCTGCACTATTCGATGCACAAGTCTCTTCGTCCAAGGAATTTCAAAGATGGACAACACTTGGCAGAAAGCAACGCTGAAACTGGCTAGTACGGCATCTGATAGAGACTGAAAACAAAGATGCCAGGCCAAAGCCTGACGAGTATTTCTCCTTGCAACAAAGCGATTTGGCAAGTAAATATACAGCGAGTGATGCGTATTGGATTGTATCTTATAGAGCATGCACACATTGCTGATCTTCCGGCGATGTGCAAGGTTCCATTGGACATTACCACCCCAAAAGAAAGCTGGCAGTATAAGAGACTCTGCCAATAAGATGCAAGTGTGAGGTAGCAGCGGACGACCAGACAGTGGCACAATATTCCAAAGCTGGGAGAATAAAGCTTCAGAAGCAAGTGGCGGACATGGAAGCATCATTGAAGGTGGCATAGGCCTTTCTCATGATTCCTTATTTCTGCGAAACAGTAGTCATAAGAGATCTGATGTGACACTCAAAAGTTAATTTGGAATCAAATTTAATGCCCAAAATGTCCAGTTCGTCCACATCGTTCAATGCTAAACCATCAACATGGAGAGGTTCATGTTGAGGAAAAGGGCTTCGAGATCGTGAGATACACATACATTTTGATTTATCAATGTTAAGCTTCATGTTCCATGTAGGCACCATATAAAAATGCATCGAAGATCTTCATTGAGGGAATTATATGCAATGCTGCCAGAGTGAGGGGAGTTAATAGTCGCGAGCAGAGTTACATCGTCTGCATAACCATACATAATATTTTTCTGATGCTAAAGAGGTCATCAGTGTAAATAATGAAGAGCAGAGGTCCGAGAAAACTGCCCTGCGGAACGCCCGAGTGGACAAGATGTCAGTTACTGAAGTTGGCATCAACACAAACCCTGTGGGTGCGACCCACCAGGAATTGCTCTAAAATAGATAAAATCCGTCCAACAACACCAATATCTCTTAGATTCTTCGGCAAGCCATTATGATTTACTCTATCAAAGGCAACTGAGAGATCTAGTTGAACTATGCGGGCCTCATGCCCCTGGTATAGTGCTAACTGGATCTTGTGAGAGATCGTAAGAAGTACATCCGTTGCACCAAGCTTTTTCCGATAAGCAAATTGATTACAAGGGAGAACACCTGACCTCTCAAGAAAGCTGGAAAGGCGAGCTGCAACAAGGTGCTCAAAAGCTTTACAAAGTATTGGTGTAATATATATTGAACGATAATTGGAGGGATCAGGGAAAGGAGTTCCCTTAGGAATAGGCGTAATGTGAGCCACCCTCCAGCACTCGGGGAACGATCCAGATCGCATGCGGCATCTAAATATTGCACTCAGTTTTTTTGCAATTACAGCAGAAGTTTCCTTGAAAAACAAAGGAAACATCTTAAGGGGATCTGTGCCCACATATGGATCAAGAGCATTGAATAGCTTCGCCACTTCTTTGGACCGAAATGCAATTTTACTAAGAGTAGGCATAATGGCCATTTCTTGATTGAAAATTAATTGCTCTCTACTAAGTTTAGAGTCAAAGTGCTTCATCAAAAGATCAGCTTTTTCCTTAGGACTCGTGATAAGTTGACCGTTCTCAGAGAGCAGTGGGGAAAGTAATGAGCTGCAGCCAAAGACCACTGATTTAAGGGTGGACCACTATTTATGTGGATCAGTGGCGCTTAATAATTTATCCTTGGCAGAGCTGTGATATTTCCCTTCCGCATCATGATAAATCCTCTCTGCTTTAGATCTTGCTAGAACATACTCGTTCCAAGATTCTCTTGTGTGTAGCTGAGACCAGTGGCGGTATGCTGCCTGTTTGGCATCCCGAGCAGTTTTGCATTCCACTGTAAACCAGGCTTTATCATTGAACCGGTATGAGATCCTTTTAACAGGGACTCGGCGAGAATAATACTAAGTATCTGTTCATTGAAAGCGGACATGGGCTCAGCACTGCAAAGAATGGCCCCTAATCGGATTCTGGAAGCATCATCACGGACATTATTCCAGTTAACCCTGTTTTTTAGATAAATCTCCTTCGTAATAGTATAAGAAGGGACAGGTTGCCTAAGATCAAGTTTGATACTGATGGCAGAGTGATCGGATGTACCTATGGTTGCATTAATTTCTGCTTTAACAATATCAGGTAGCCTATAATAAACTAGCATACATAGTATAGCCTATTCTAGGCTTGCCTAGCAGATTATAGCATATTATATATAGCCTAGTCTAGTCTAGCAGAGTATCGGCGGAATAGTTATGATGTTATTGCCAAAACAAAATAATTTTCGGGCTAAACTTGGTAGGACTTTGATAATTATAGTATTCGAAAGAGAATGTAAAACAACATAAGGTTTTCAAATTTTGTTAGAATCGGCCGAATAGTTATGATGTTATTTAAAAAACAATAAAAAGCAAAACGGGGACCGACCGATATAGTGAGATGTAGAGTCGCTCGTGACCTGACTCGCACGCAACTAATAAGTCCAATAAATGTTTGAGGATTAACCATAAATAAAATCGTTTGCATAATGTTATCAAGTCCTGGAAAGGTATGCTTCTTCCTCTTTATCTGAAAATGTAGGTTTCTTCATCTTCAGCTGGGAAGGAAGGTTTCTTCATTTTCAGTAGGGAAGGTAGTTTTCTTCATCTTCAGCTGTAAAGGTAAGTTTCTTCATCTTTAGCTGTGAAGGTAGGTTTCTTCATCTTTAGCTGTGAAGGTAGGTTTCTTCCTATTTAGCTGGGAAGTCAGGTTTCTTCATCTTCACAGGTGACGGTAGGTTTTTAATCTTCAGCTATGAAGGTTGTTTTCTATATTTTTAGCTGTGAAGGTAGGTTTCTTCATCTTTAGCTGTGAAGGTAGGTTTCTTCATCTTTAGCTGTGAAGGTAGGTTTCTTCCTCTTTAGCTGGAAAGTCAGGTTTCTTCGTCTTCGGCTAGGAAAGCAGGTTTCTTAATCTTCAGATGGAATGGTAGGTTTTATTTTTTAGCTGTGATGGTAGTTTTCTTCATCCTATGCTGTGAAGGTAGGTTTCTTCATCTTTAGCTGGGAATGTAGTTTCCTTCATCTTTTGCATTGAAGGTGTTTCTTTATGTTCAACTTGGAATGTAGGTTTCTCCATCTATAGCAGTGAAGGTAGATTCGTTTAACTTCAATTGGGGAGGTAAGTTACTTTATCTTCTGATGGGAAGGTAGGCTTCTCCATCTCTAGCTGTGATGGTAGGTTTTTGATCTTTAGCTGGGAAGGTATGTTTCTCCCTCTTTAGCTGGGAAGGTGGGTTTCTTCATCTTGAGCAAGGAAAGTAGGGTTCTTGATCTTCAGTTTGGAAGTTAGGTTTCTCAATCTTCAGCTTTAAAGGTTGGTTTCTCCTTTTTCAGCTGTGAAGGTAGGTTTCTCCATCTTCAACTGGGAAGGTAGGTTTCTTCATCTTCGGCAAGGAAAGTAGGTTTCTTTATCTTGCGATGGGATTATATGTATTTTAATCTTCAGCTGTTAAGGTAGTTTTTTTATCTTTAGCTCTGAAGGTAGGTTTCTTCATCTTAAACTGGGAAGGTAGGTTTCTTTATCCTTAGCTAGGAAGGTGGTTTCTTCATTTTCAGCTGGAAATGTAGGTTCTTTCATCTTTAGCAGAGAAGGTAGGTTTCTTCATCTTCAGCTAGAAAGGTAGGCCTCTTCATCTTCAGGTAGGAATGTATGTTTCTCCGTCTTCAGCTTGAAACGTACTTTTCTCCATGTTCAGGTAGGAAAGTAGGTTCCTTCATCTTCAGTTGGAAGTTAGGTTTTTTCATCTTCAGCTAAGAAATTAGGTTTCTTCATCTTCAGCTTGAAACAAATGTTTTCTATCTTCAGGTAGGAAAGCAGTTTTCTTCACCTTCAGCTGGGAATGTAGGTTTCTCCATCTTCAGCTTGAAACGTACGTTTCTCTATCTTCAGGTAGGAAAGTGTTTCTTTACCTTCAGCTGGGAATGTAGGTTTCTTCATCTTCAGCTTCGAAGGTAGGTTCCCCTGTCTCCAGCTAAGAAATTGGCCTTCTTCATCTTCAGATTGGAAGGTAGTTTTTTTAATCTTCAGCGGTCAAGGTAGGTTCCTTCATCTTTACTAGGGGGAGGTAGGTTTCTTCATATTTTTCTGGGAAGGCAGGTTTCTTCATCTTTCCTTGGAAGGGATGTTTCGTAATCTTAGGTTGGAAATATAGGTTTTTTCATCGTTATCAGAGAAGGTAGGTTTCTTCCTCTTCAGCTGGGAAGGTAGGTTTCTTCATCCTTATCTAGGTTAAGTAGGTTTCTTCATCTTCAGCCTGGAGTTAGGTTTCTCCATCTTCAACTGTACAGGTAGGTTTCTCCATCTTCAACTGAGAAGTTAGTATTTATACATCTATAACTAGAAAAGTAGGTTTCCTTCTTCTTAGCTTGGACGGTAGGTTTCTTAATCTGCAACGGTGAAGCTAGCATATTTAATCTTTAGAAGGGAAGATAGATTCCTCCTGTCATTAGATGGGAAGGTAGGTTACTTCCCCCTTAGCTGGGAAGGTGGCTTTTCTTCATTTTCATCTGAAAAGGTAGTTTTTTTAACTTTAGCTGGAAAGGTAGATTTCCTAATCTTTAGCAGGTAAGGTAGGTTTTCTTTATCTTCAGTTGTGAATTTAGGTTTGTTACTCTTCAGCTGTGAAGGTAGGTTTCTTCATCTTTAGCTGGGAAGGTACGTTCTTCATCTTCAGCTGATAAGGTAGATTTCCTAATCTCCAGCGTTGAAAATACTTTTCTTCATCTTCAGTTGTGAAACTAGTCTTCTTCGTCTTCAGTTAGGAAAGTAGGTTTCTTTATCTCGAGCTGGGAAGGTAGGTTTCTTCATCCTCTACTAATATTTTCTTTTAATTATTCAAAAAGTTTGTTTCAGTCTGATTTCTTATTCCATTTCTTCATCGGGTCTCTTGTATCCTTAACTCTTCATCAACTCAATAAGTTAAATCAATTGATTACAGACAGCCATTATATAATTCACCTTAACTTGGCATAAAACTATAAATATAAATATAAAGAAATCAGGCAATGGCTTCGCCACTCCCTCCTACGCGGGGAGCTTGCGCTTCGCTACTAAGATTAAAATTTAAAATCTAAAAAAAAACATCCATGGTTAAATTTTTATACATTTTCTGAACTTCGCTAATTATAATAATTTTAAAAAAGAACTCTGAACTAAATTTCCCCCTTTTTAAAATATCATGTTGCTAAACAATAGTTATAGAAGATGTATAAAAATAAATTTTCTGAACTTCACCATTTGTAATTCTTTGGGTTTTAAAAATTTTACAAAATTTCGATACTTATATTTATTTCTGAACTTTACCATTTTCATTTTTGATATTATATAATAAGTATTAGAAATAACTTTGATAAAAAACATAAGTCATAACCAAACTAAGAGGAATATTATTATTCAAATACTCAAAAAATTCCCCTTCTTATATTATAGAGTTAGTGATGATGATGATGATGATGATGATAAAAAAAATTAAATGGGACTAGCTGAGTGGAACAAGAGGAAAAGTCCCTCCAATGACTTGCAGCGTTTTGCGATAAGATGATAAATGGTTATTGCATTAGTGTTTCCCTTGGTTCAAATTACTTACAAGTGCCTTTGAATGGCTAAATGAGGCTTCTGCCACTAGATGGCGCCACCCAGCGCTAAATTCGATGGCAGATTTGAAATCTCCAGGGTGAATAGCCCTATGTCCCATGGTCATATGGGTCATTTCATGGCTCTAAATGGATACAATTTTACTTTACTCCTTTTGAAAAAAAACGACGCCTTGACCTGGCGCTTCACCGCAGGTAAAAAGACGCTTCCGATCTTAGCGGCCAGTCCATATTGAGTCTGGTTAGTCGCCGAATGGAGGCCCGATTCGGGTGGACGCCATGGCCTCTTTCATACGCTGTAGATACACCCCAACAAATTTATTTTTCTTAAGTTAACTATGCAAATATAAATATGCGAAAAATTATCTTTATGCCCTTCTTGTTCAGTCCTTTTACTCACCTCACGATATCTCCATATTTCTTATGAAGGTCCAACATTAGTTCATCCAAACTCCTGTACCTTGGAATGAAGCCAATCAATGGTATACGCCATGGGCCTGGGAATCGAGGAAACGAATCTCAGAATTTATCCGATAAAGCAAAAATCCTTGCACTAATCTCAATGTTTGCCTGAACCATGTAAAGAACTGTAAAATTAACTGTAATTGAAGGGAACTTTAAATGAAATATCTCTCGATTAAAATATAACTGGTTCGAAAATTATATCTATTACTTAATTTATATATTATTACTACCTGGCGGATAGTCAGACGGCTTCTTCCAAATTGTATACAACATCGACAAAGTCACAAGTATAAGAAGGATTTCGACCAGCATTTTCTCTTTCCTGAAAAAAAAGCATCGAATTTTCATTTTGAATTTTGAGTCCTTCAACCGACTTACTTTAAATTTCATTTATGCACTTCTAAATTGTCATTAACTAAATTAATATTAAAGTCCATAGAACTATTAACAATGCACGAGTGTTCTTGTGCTCTTCTAAGTCCTGAAGTTCGTAAAAGTTCTATAGTTATCGGAAACTTGAATAGAAAAAATCTAGCAAAAGATAATAATTAATTTAACTTTCGTTTGTTACTCGACGCGTGCATTCACTCATATGTACACCTAAGACGTACGGTAGAGAAAACCGCGGACAACAGCTGGACAACAACTGATCGGAGACGCTCTTCTCAAGACGCCACTCTTCCATTTAATAACTACTCACCACTCCATCCACTGTCACATAGTCTATCGTTCGCAATTAGTAATTAGTATTGCTTTTTTTTGTTGGTGATACTAAAACTGTATGGCCGAATAGCCCCGAGATTTTGACGAAGGCTATGGGATGTATCTGGTTATCCCACATAGCCTTCAATGAATGTCAATTGTATTGTTGATTTGTGTCATTGTGTGCGTTGCAGAGTTCTATTATGTGTTTGATTGTGAAGCAGGTGGTATTACATTATGAGAACTCTGTTTTCATAAGGAAAGGAAGATTCAGTAGGATGGATGTCAGGGAGGCCTGAATGCAGCAGTGTTGTGCGAAATTGAATAGATAGAACGCTGAGTTAAGTGGGTGTGGATTTGTTTAAGGAATCTAGTTTTGGGTGGGTAAGGTGGGAGGGTGGAGTTATTTCTAATGTATTATGAATTAGGTATTGTTTTAATGTTTCTTCGCGAGAGTAATTTAGAATGTGATGTGGGTTTGTGGAGGTTGCGGCTAGTATTTATGTGCCTCTCATCTCAAGGTGATCCCTGACCTTGAGAACTCTGGTTTCAGAATGTAGGTGATCAATGAATACAGGAGGTGTGTAGCCTGTAATTGATTTTATGGCTTTGTTATGTATGTTCTGCTGAGTGTTGAGGAATCTTTGAAAGAGTGTAGGGACTCAAGTTGTGTGTCCATAGCCCATCCCTAAGCTAATCAATTCTTTATTAAGTGTGGTCGTGGTTTTTGTTTTGTCCGAATTTTGTGTTTTGTCCTTTGAGGGCATCATGTCTTGCTGTGCTTTGTTTTGTGTCTCTGCTTTTCGAATGTCAATGACGTAATTTATGTTATGCGAAGAATTTTGAGGTTGTGGAATTTTTTTTTTATTGTTCGCTGTGTAGTGTATTGGTTTCCCATGTGTCAATTGTGAGGAGTGTTGCTGTGGATTTGGAAATTGGATAAGAACTACAAAGCGAAATGTCCTCCACAAATTCGTACACAAGATGAATCAATTATCAAGAGAATTGGTGAACGCACTCATTCAGCTAAGATAGCTCATTTGAAGTATCCATAGCATTCAACCAAGCTAAAAAGAGAAGCCGATTATAGATTATGGAAGAGTTTCGATCCAGCAATAAATGACGACAAAACCCAAACAACTCGTGCGAAAGATTGCACAGATCTTTTGGTCAGTTAATTATGTTATCCCATCCAAGTATTTGGAAGTTTCTGACTGCTCGACAAAAAGGACAATGTTGAGGGGAAGCCAAAATTGAAAATTATTTTGCCGGTGAAGAACCTCTTCATCCCAAGAAGAAATATAGACATTTCAGAAATAAGACAACTCATTGCAAATGATTTTGAAAATGTGTCTAGTTCTGAAATATTTACGTATTATTGCTTATAATTGTGAGTTTTAATCTAAATATTTCTTTTTATAGTCTTAATTAGGTTTAAAACTTTTTGTCGTACATACTTTTTGAATAACCTTTTTTTTAGTTTTACCTTAATGAGCATATTTTTAAATGCATTTAATATTCTATGAATTAAATAAATCAATTAACTCTATCCTTTTAACTTATTAACTCACTCCAAACGTGTATATGGAAGCTCTCATGTTAGCGTTAATTGACAACCGAAACTGATGTTAGATTCTACGTTTGTCGAATCTACATAATTATGTTATCAAAACGATGATATTTCCACGCGATAAAAATTCCGGGAATCGTTTGCTTTTTATTTGTTTGACGGTATGGTGTCTGTTGATGTGATTGTATAGTGTTATTGTTGGACAGTGTGATATTATTTAGCGTTTTGTAGAGTTTGCTAATGTTGGTTCTGTGGTCAAGTGTTTTGGCAAAGTTTTGACAGTGTAATATTTTCTCTTCTAGAATTTGTTGTTAATGAATGAACCAAAATTACATCCCATTTTGATCATTAACTCAAGCTGTGTACTTATGATGCACGCACACATGCTAAATTATAATATTTCATACATTGCTCATTTTTTCTATCTCTGCTTAAATTACAATTTATTACTTTAGTTTAATTTGCAATTTAACATCATCACCTCTAAGGAGAGAGATATATTTTAAGTGCCCAAACTTATTGAGGAGCATGTTTAAAAGAAAAAAATAAGAAGGAGCTGATCGGTGTGGGGGGAGGATAGATGCAATTAAAACGTTTGTTGCCAATTCTTTCGAGTCCTGAAGCCACCGTCATCAAGGATATGCGAACAGGGGCGAATCAGCCACTTTGCTGCCTTTAAACGCCCTCAAATCCATCAAGAATCCTAAGGAATCAGATTTAACCTTTTTTTTATACTAAAGTGAGTCACTTTGACTATTTTCAATCTTTGGACGGCATATTCACGAAGGCCACCGAGAAACTAAGGCAAAGTGAGCAAAAAATAAAATAGATATCGTCTAGATTTTGACTTATCCAAAAATGGCTGCCAGTGAGACATCCGCAAGTCATCAATACCGATCATTAAATATTAAGCGTCCGGTTTTCCTCTAAAATCAAATTAAGGCGATTTCCCAATTTAAATTTTATCTGATTAGAAACTAAAGAACAAATGCGTTAATTCGAGATGATTTAGAAAGAGGATTGATACTAAGGCACAGAAATGGTAATGATATGATACATCTATGAGTTTTAATACTCATAATGCAATAAATTGCTCATACTCACAACGAACCTAAATGAATGGGACAACTTTCACAATTCGAAGATAAGGCGGTAGAAGAATATGTCAATTGACTAAGTCTAATGTAAAGCCCTTTGAACAAATTAACATATCTACTCCACATTATGGTGTCACCTACACGACTTTTATCACTTCTACGTCTTCAAATTATTATCATATACTTAAGTACCAACTGATACTTTTACTCCAATTACTGTAATTATTGAATTTCATGGCTTACTTTTTAATTCTACACTTTAAAGTTGGTAGTTCTAGTTCATTCCATGAATCCCACTAATTCAGGTTAGTAAGACTAGGAATCTTTGTGGGTGCTCTACGCTGCACCCTCTCGAGCAATATGAACTCCTAAATTGCATGCCCAAACCCAATAATGGCCCTACTATGGAGTTAGAGATGGCAAACTGATATAAGCAAAGAGACCGAGGTATAAATCCGCCAATTTATTTCGCCTTCTTCAATGAGATGGCTTATTCCCGTGGCTCTCCAGATCAGCCGTCACAATTGTTCCTAAGTCGTTATCTTCCGAAGTTTCTGTAATTGATTGATTAATTATTTATTCTCTACGAACAATTCTCGACATGGTGGCCGAAATGGTATATCTTGCATTCCCTACGATTTAACCCTTTTTCCCACATCTTCGCCTTTTGATGTTCCACAAAGCTCGTCTCTTGGTCCGTTCCTTTTTAATATCTGTCTTCTTCCCTTTGGGATTTTTGTGCTTTACTTTCGTCTGTCATTTCATCACAATGCCGATGATACGAAAATCGACCTCTCCATCTATCTAGTCTGGCTTGCTGAGAATCACTTTCAAGGTTCTCCTCCTTACAAATAATATCTTACACACCACAGCACCCTCCTGCCTGTTTTCCTCATTCAACCTATCCCGGCCCCTAAGAACCCAACATTGCGGTTCTGCCACCTTTCTTTCTCTTCGTCGTAGTCGTTAGGGTTGCATAGATGATGATGATGAGTTCTCGATATTCGCTCATGAATGTGGAATGATCTTCTCACTCCCTTGCTATTTACCAAATCGTTCACCTTCTTATCATCAACTAAACGTTATGATGGTACTATTCATTGCCTAATTTAGGAGTTGATAAATTCTAAGGGAACATAAACCAATCTCTGAAGTACTCCACTAATAACAGTCACGAACTCCTGATCTTTCCCCTCTATAAAAACACGTTGGAGATTGTCCTTGGCTTGATATAGGATGGTGGTGACTACATACATATTACTCTATAGTTATGCATGCAGTTAATGCTAATTAACCAAATTTTATCCAAGTATATGAACGATTAAATCTAGTGTAATCTCATGCAGAACAGACTTTACAGAAATTGGAACTAGAAAAAAATAAGCAACCACTCCTCGCTAGTTTAAAAAGAAGTAAGGGCGGAAGTCAGAGGTGAAGGACAAGTGAAAGAAAGAAAGGATATAGAGAAGGAATTAGTTTAACGAATCTAATTATTTTGAAGTCATATTTTAACGTAATATTTATGTAGTCTGTTCTTAAACATATTTATTGCAAAACTTCCAACAAGACCCACAGGTAGGTTATTTAACGTTTGTGTTATTTAATAAGAAAAGAAATTTTGTGCTATCGCAGTGTTAAATCTTTTGTTTCCTCATTTGAAACCGTTATTTATAGTACCTCACAGTTACATACCTCAATTATTGAGTCATAATTTATATTGTGAACCCGTTTAGTAATTTAAAGAAGTCACTTAGTTGGCAGCGTAGATTAAGATCATCCAGTGAAAGTAAATTGAGGTGCCCCAGTTTTGGGGGGCACGATCTATTTCTAAGTTGGGGAATAAATTCCCCACTCAATGCATCACGACTATTTCCGTGAACCTACTCCCCAAAAGCCGCGACTGTATCAGTTCGCTTTCTGTCAACTTCGAGTATAGCCCACAAAGGGGACACATCGCCATTTGATGTAACCATCCCCTGTACTTTTATGAGGCGACTGAATTTTCGCAAAACGGTTGTGGTACATTCACGTTAATGTTCCAGTCTTGGAGATCTTTGCTATCGAACAGATCACTGAGGAAAACTACTAGTGTAAATTATTAACTTTTTCCATTGTAACGACCCTCTGCCTTCGGTTTTCCAGTCAGTTTTCAATTAATTTTAGTGCATTGCCCCTTATTCTGTGCTTTTTTAGCTAATCAATATTCCATTATGTGGAAAGGTATTAAAATCATTTTTGTAGTCGAGATAAACTGCATCTCTCTCCTGGTCAAAAGTTGTGATAATTTTGTGAACCAAATCGAGTAAATTACTTAACCATGAACATCCGTGTCGAAAACCATGCTGCGGGTAATTTATTAAGTTATTTAATTGCAGATATTTCACGATGTTATCTCTAGTAATAGATTTCAGGAGTTTACCAACCAGTGATGAAGAGAAATGGCCCTAAAATTTTAGGATCAGTTTTTATGCTTCTTTTAAAAATTCGTCCTACATTTACCTCCTTGAACACTAAACCCCTCGTTATTAGACTGCTAGCTGGCTGCCGAACTAACTCTACGTCGGTACTCATCACTTGCATAAGTAGTATTGATCAGCAGATCTCGAGTGCACATGTATATAACGTTACCACAACCATACCCCATGTAAACTTATATGTCGGTCTCCCCTCCACCTTCTATATACCCCTGAATCGCAGATAATTATAATAAATTCAACGCACACATACATACCTACTTACTGGTAGAGTTGTGTAAAATGATTATTGTCAATGTAATAATTTGTTTTAGAGGGAAATATTCAGATTTGGAAATTGGCTTTAGCATTAGTCGAAAACTCAATATTATGTATATATATATATATATATATATATATATATATATATATATATATATATATATATATATATATATATATATATATATATCCTGAACCACGATAATAACTTGGTAAGGGAAAGTTAGGATTTCTTGGTTCTCTGTTACTCAATTTTGATGAAATTTTCCCAACTGGTCTGCGCAATGGTTTCATTAGTCTGTCTTACGTCCTTCAATTGTGCTTAAAGAGAATAGACGCTAATAGACGCTATTAGCGTCTATTCTCTTTAAGCAAAATGTGACATCGAAAAGGCCTAAACGATGAAGAAAATTTCGAAGATTTGGGTAGTATAAGTTTTGAGGATATCCGTTTTGTTGGACAAAAGTACCGAAGTCTTCGAAATTATCCCAATAAAAATTCAAAACCGAAAACCTCCTCATACAACGTCCCTAAAGAGAAGGTTTTTGTACCTCTCCCATATATAGGAGCTCCTCAACTCCCTTCTCTAGACCAAACCCTCACCCATTCTTAAAAATTCCTTTACGGCCACATACTTTCTACCCATTTTTCAAAACCCACGCAAAAGACGACATCTTTTCAACATTAGAGACAAAGTGTCAACACTGCTTCAATCATCCATCATATATGAGTTCACCTGCTCGAGATGGAATTCTGAAGTATAATTGGGATCGACACTGGACACTACATGCCCGTATTTGTGCACATTTATGCATCAACCACAGAGCTGGAGCCCTCCCTAACTACTCCTAAATTCTCCCCTATACGACTACATTATGAAACTAGACATCCACACCAAAAATACACCTCAAACAACTTTTCAATTAAAGATACAGACAACACCGAAAGTCATCCTCGAACACTGGAATCCCTTTAGATTAAATTTACAAACCCACTTTAAACTCGGACACAAGCTCCTTACCACTATTACTACACCTATTAACACCCATGAGCCATACGACCCAAACCACTTCCACCAGAACCAACCAATATCGTTTCCATGATTTTATTTTTATCTCTCTTTTGTACAGCGAAGACGCACAAAACAGGTCAGTCTCAGGTTTTGCTTAAAAATGAACAAATATTTCCACTTTACTATCGATTAAAACATAAGGCATTTTCACTATTTCACATTGCCTAATTGTTCCTCTTATTCCCGATTTTAAAACCGGCATTTATTTGCAATTTCCTATTTACAATTCCATGGAAAGAGATTCACTTAAACTGAATTTGAATACTCACACCTTCGCTGCTTCACATTGCCCATATGATTTCTTTTAATCTGATAACTATTCTAAAAAATTCTTATGTATATTTCTTATTTTCGATCCTTGAAAATGAGTTCTTACTCGAAACGTCGGTATCAAGGAATTAAAAAACTATGATGAAAATCCTAAATGTGGTCTAATTTCATATTTGTGATTTTATTTTCAAATTTCTCGATTCAGGCTGTTGATGAGTTCTTTGAAATTCATTAAAACTCAGATTTAAAGGAGAGTAGGAGAAGAGCATTTCACCATTTCACATCCCTTTTCTTTTAACAAATTCTGAAACATTCGATAATCATTTTTTTCTCTAAAAGTTTTATTTTCGTTAAAAATATGAATAATTCACTAGCCTGCGTTTCAAATCTTTTTTTCAAATTCTGAATTTAGCAATATAATTAGTTTTATTTGGTCAGGTCTGGTTCCTAAGATATACTCGATTTATATTCCAAAATAGCGTTATCATCTAACTGTTGATTACTTCTGTTTTGTCACATCTAGTGATAAATAACCATACATAACCTATTTTATTCATTTTTTCATGTTTAGATTTGCATTACAATGGATTGTATGAGTAAAAATCATCCGAACAGGTTTTGTTACATCTGCGGATATAACGCTCTTTCAGACCCTCAAGCAAAACTCATGGATTTTGTGAAAAAGGCCTACTACGCTTACTTTAGAGTGAAACTAGGGGCCCAGAATAAGCCATTTACTTCTCATATTTGCAGTAAAACATGTATGAAAAATTTACGGGATTGGCGTAATAAGAAAAGGAAGAGTATGCCACTTAGGGTCTCAATGGTGTGAATGGAAGGCAAAGATCACGTCACCAACTCCTACTTCTACATGACAAATTGGAAAGGCATCAATCGCAAGAACAAGCACCATGTTTATTACTCAAATGTTCCTTCTGCTATAAAACCAGTCCCACATGGCTCTGATCTTCCTATTTCTGAGCCTCATTTTCCAATGGGTTCTAGTTCTGATTCTGAGGCTAGTGTCACTACCGATATAGCTGAGTTTGATGCCTACAAGCCAGAAGAGAGCGACCAACTGGTGTCATTTACGCAACCCGAATTCAACGACCCGACACGAAACCTGAACCTTTCCAAAGAATATGCTCAGCTATTGGGTTCACGTCTTCGAGAGAAATGTATGCTAGCACCAGGGACAACATTCTTTTGGTATCGGGACCGCGAGAAAGAATTTAGGAATTTGGTACGTTTGATAAAGCCTCTTGACTGGTGAACTGTAACAACGTTACTGACTTGCTCAACTTATTGGGCCTGAAGTATAATCTTATGGAATGGAGACTTTTCATCGACTCATCTAACAGAAGTCTTAAGGCAGTTCTTCTTAATAACGAAAATAAGATTTCATCAATCCCTGTTGGACACTCAGCTGCAATGAAAGAAACCTGCAACAACATGGACCGTCTGTTGTCTGCTCTCAACTATCAAGATCTCAAATGGCTGATCTTTAGGAATCTTTAAGTTGTTGGACTCATTTTAAGCCTTCAAGGTGGGCACATAAAGTATCCATGCTTTGTGTGCTTGTGGGACAATCGGGCTGAAGACCAGCATTATGTCAGACGAGACTTGCCGAGAGACAAGGATTAGAACCCGGTTCGCACAACGTTCTGTCCCACCCTCTGGTTGAACTGAGCATGATACTACTTCCACCCTACACATCAAACTCAGTTTTCTGAAGCACTTTATCAAGGCAATGGACATGGAAGATAGAGGATTTGCTTTCCTCCGTCAGAAATTTACACGAGTCAGCATGAAAAAAACTGAAAGCAGGTGTATTTGATGGTCCTCAAATACGAAAACTCATCAAGGACACCAGTTTTGATGAAGCACTGAATCCTGCTAAATTCTATGTCTTGTACCCCCTTGAGGCAGTTATTGCAAACTTCCTTGGCAATCAGAGAATTCCTCAGTGTGAGAAGGCGGTTAATGATTTAATGGAGAATTTTCGCAAACTTGGCGCGTGCATGTGAATGAAAATGCACTTCCTTCGGTCCCACCCGAACTATTTTTCCCCAAATTGTTGAGACTTCAGTGAAAAACAGGGTGAGTGGTTTCATCAAGATATCTGTGTGATGGAGGAATGCTACCAAGGGCATTAGGATGTCAACTTTTTGGCTGAGTACCCCTGGTGCCTGAAAAGGAATTTGGTGTCTGCTAGGCCCAATCGGAAGTCCTTGAAGAGACCATTCATCCACATGAATAGCTTTTATATATATCTTTTGCTCTTCTTGGTATCAATTAGAACATTCTGTAAACCTTATATTTATAAATCAGTTCAAAATTGACTATTGTGTGTACATTCGCCTACAAATAGATCGGAATCTAGGAATTTCTGTCATGTGCTCATATCTCAAAAATTTCATCTGATTAGATAAAATGGCATGATTTTTGGATTCAGCGCGAAAAACTGGCTTAAAATAAGATATTAAAGTGTGTGTTAGACCTTGAAAAGGTTTCCAGTACATATCCATAATCTATAACACTATATTTTAACTTTGGAAAATTTCAGGTTATTTCCTAAGATTTTTTAACTGTTGAAACACCATGTTTGTTACTTTAATAATAATTAAAGTAACAAAGATATGTACTGGAAACGGTTTTTTTTTTTTTACCAAAGCCCGTTGCCAAAGCCGGATAGGCTGTAGGCCACAGACCGAAGGTCTGCCTGTGAAGCGCAAGCTCCTCCAGAAAGAAGGGGTTCCGCTGGTTCGGCTTGTTTCTTATATATATATAAAAAAAAAAACGCTAATCCAATCCATAAAAAAGGCTTCTTGAAACTTTTCTTTTTTATAGAATTGGATGGTAACCCAGTAGTATGGGTGGTGCTCTTGAAAAAGGTTAAGGAACTCCAAGAAACTTTTCCAGTGGATTAAAAAATTATTACTATTACCCTGATAGTTTGGATACAGTTAGACACATTTTTATCGCTCTAATATATAAATATGTGCTTAAAATGTAATATTAATCAATGTGGTCGTCTTCGGGGGCGATCACTCAATCTAAGCGAGAACTGAAGGCCGTGCACACAGTGCAGACGATGTCCTTACTTATGCTGGACCAAACGAAATTGAGGGAGGACTTCAGCTCACTGGCGTTGCTGTGGCAGGGCTTGCATTCTTTGTCCTCAACATGCGCTCATAAACTGTAGTCTAAGGAATCTAAGTCGGGTGACTGAGGCGGCCAAAATTCCTTCGACCAGAAGTTCATGTTCGACCCCAGCCCATGTCGTCTGCACCTGGACACCATACTATTAAAAGACGTAGTCGCCTTCTTTGTGATCTTTCTTACCCAGAGCAGGACTTTCGTTGCCAAAATGTCCCTGTAATCGGCCCCGGTAAGCCTGTAACTGGCCATAAACCTCACCGGCGACATCTTCTCACCATTCGAAGCCACTACGCCACGACGTCAAGCATCATCATGGATGCCGGGTGTTCGGTCGTGGACACGTAACTAATCTCAAAAAGTCCTGGATGAAGCTAACCACGCGGTCGTTTTGTTTGTTGGTAACCGGATTAACCGTGAAGTTTCTTTCATCAGAAAAGATGATGATTCTTTTGCCATGACTCTTCAAGTCGTTTAGAAGGCGACGACAGCGCTCTCGACGTTGTTTTTGCATATAGTCGGTAAGCAAAGGTTTTCCCCGAACCTTAAGATCTTGCCACCCTCCTCCTTGACGGTCCTGGACACTGTGGACACCGATATGGTCTTCTTCTTTCTGAGCGCAGTCATTTTGAGGTTCGGAGCACTTTCGAATGCCTTTTTCACAGCTAAACGGTTGACAACTTGCGGTATGCCTGAACAAGGTCGATTGTTAAGGTATTCCCCTTTCTTGAGCCTCTACCAGGTTCTGTGGATGGTCATCCAGCTGACGTTGAGCCACTCTGCAATGTCGGACTTGTTGTGGACCGCACGCGGGAGAGGAGAGATCTCGATTACTATCACTTCCATCTCAACACACCGATGCACAATCGAAAAGATGTTTTAATGACAGGTGCTGGAAAAAGTAGAATTTTAGGTTTGCTTGACGAAACCTTTTCTATCACACACGTAAACTACTCGAAAGATAAAAAAACGAATGCAATAAAACTTTTGCAAACCCCAGTATAGAATGGCAGAAAATGAATGCTAATGAATTTTATGACTTGTTTGTTGTGGGAGAAGTTTTGTGGTGAAAGACTGTGTCTGTTAACATATGGAATAATAGTAAAGAACGGAGGCGGTATCAGAGTTTAGAGTCGGGCTTGTAAATTTAATGGAGAGAGATTCAAGTGTTCTTAATTGGCTTTCTCTGTTGGCTATGTCTTTAATATAAAAGTCATCGAATGAGGGTGTATGGCCTAGGAGTTTCGTTAGCAATGTAATCTGATAGGGTAATTTTCTGTATTGGTAATGGGGGTTTCAGTTGTATGACTTATTCCGAGTTGTGTTCTACATTAAATTTACAAACCAGACTCTAAACTCCGATACCACATCCGTTCGTTTACTATTATTACATATGTGAACAACCACGGTCTTTCACCACAAAACTTCTTCCACCCCGAACAAGTTATAAGGCTCACAAGCCTATATTTTCTGATTTTCTGCCATTATTTACGAGGAAAAAATACGCAAAAAATTGGTCCCTAAATGATAAGAATCCTTAGAAACCTTTCATTTATTTAATGTTAATTCGCTTCAACTTACATTGTTTTACATTCACCTTTGATATTTACCCAAGCAATTTCTAGATGTTTAAATATCACAGATAAAAACTGTTCTTAACTTCATTCATTTAAATGTTTTCCTTCTAATGCTCCATAATTTCAATTTGTACCCCTAATAATTACCATGTGAAGATCAAACCCCAAATCTTAGGCATGTTATATATATATATATATATATATATATATATATATATATATATATATATATGTAGGGGAATCGTCACTCCCCCGCTCTCTCCCAGTGGGGACACGGGTCGGTGACCACAAGAACATCCGGCCCCGGCACCGTGGGGCAAACTCGTAACCACAGCCCCTCGTTACTTGTCTCAATGAAAAAGCCAACCAGTCTTAAAACTGCAAAATCTTCCCTACTAGAGTATATTCAATTTCACCTCAAGTAAGAAATTGGAGATGCGTTTCTCTCAAACTCGAAGGCCAGCGAAAGCCAAGGTAATTTTTCTGAGAAAAACCGTTAGAATGAGAACCCTCCTGCGGCCCGTCCGCAAAGCCTCCCCCCCCAGCCTCCTACCCCTACCCCAGTGGGGTGACGAGGTATAAATAACAAGCATTTGGAAAAAAAACGTGGTAGAATACGTGAGTCTCCAGGCCACGAAGTCCCCGAATTGAGGCCGGGCTACCAAGACTGGACAGGTAAATACGTGAGTCTCCAGGCTACGAAGTCGGCGGATTGAGGCCGGGCTACCAAGACTGGACAGGTAGAATACGTGAGTCGCCAGACTACAAAGTCCCCAACAAGAGAGGCAGGGCTACCAAGGGGGCTAAGAAGCAGCTCATCTTCGAGCTAGTCCCTGGTTATCAAACCGAACATTAAGTTAACTTGTTCAAGTTCAACTTACTCTTGTCAGAGAGACTCCTTATATCCTGGTGCATCCTAAAGCCCAGAGATATTCCTCGCCCTTGAGAATTACGAAAAGAAGAGGAAAAATTGCTCCCCCTCGAGCCCGTTACCCGGTGGGCACACTGAACTCTAAGTTAACTTGGTTTAAGAAACAAGTTTAACCTATTCTCGTCAGAGAACCCCCCCCCCCTCCTCCACCTTCTATCCTGGTGTATCCCAAAACACCGAGATAGGTCTCGCCCTTGATGAATTACGAAAAGAAGATGAAAAAGGCTCCCCTCGAGCCCGTTACCCAGTGGCCAAACCAAACTCATAAGTTAACTTGGTTGAGGAACCAAGTTCAACTTATTCTCGTCAGAGAATGCCCCCTCCCCTGCTATCTTGGTGTAGCCCAAAATACCAAGATAGGCCTCGCCCTTGAGGACGACTGGAACTAAGAAGAAGCTCATTCTCGAGCTAGTTCCTGGTTACCAAACCGACCTTTAAGTTAATTTGTTCAAGTTCAACTTATTCTCGTCAGAGAAACCCCCCTCCTCTATCCTCGCCCTTGAAGAAGACCTACACCGTCCCAGAGTACACTCCCTCCAGCACTCTCCTGAGTCAAGGTATTCAAGCCTTAGCGCATCGCTAGACAGTACGAATTACTCCTCAGAGTAATCCGAAGAGAAGAAAGGAGCCTTCTTTCATTATCCCGTGGTGATATCCCTTCCTGCCGAAAGCGTGTGGACATCAGCTGCCACACTCGCCAAAGTCAGTGGTGGCTTTCAAGTTATTCGTCCGCAACCTCCCTCTAGCCGGTCGGCACGCTTCTTGGAGACAATAACATTCCCGAAGTAAAGTGCTCATTGAGTTCAAGGTCAGGCTCAAACCCGTTCCAAGAGGTATCCACAAAGGTAGTGGCGGCCAGTAAAGGCCGTTAGCATTTTGTTTTGTTTTTAAATTGAAGTGAGTGGTGGGTCAACCATCACTTTATTTCAAGTAGGTCAAGTTAAAAGCCATACAGAGAAATTATTGGTCTTTTTTTGTGTATTTTAAAATTCGTAGTATTTCTGTGGTTCATGTTTTGTTTTTGTGTAGTAAATTGTTAAATTTAAAATATAAGTTTATTTGGGCAATTCCTGTGTGTTTCCTTATATCCTTACGTGTTAAAGCGGCTCTTCCTTAAAACAACAAAATTAGCACTCTTAGAACAAATCCTACTTCATCAAAGAAGTATATCACGACAAAAGTGGTGTCAGGTGTGGAGTGATAAAAAGGGGCATTATACCACAATATATATATATATATATATATATATATATATATATATATATATATATATATATATATATATATATATATATATATATATATATATATATATTAGTATAGTTGGGCAGTAAATTTCTTCGTAACATGTTTTATTGAAGGCGACTGCTAACTTATTGTTAATTGTTGTTTTTTTTCGAGTCTCTCGATTTGTCTTATGTTCCGCTTTTGGCCTTGGCTTAACCCATAGATTATTTCACCAAAATTCATTAATAGGTCGTGACTCACGAGGCCATAAAATTGGTTCCCTAAGCAAAACGAAATTATTTATTGGCCTGACGCGTTTCCATATATACACATATCATTTTCAAAGGCTACACAATTGTGGCTAGGAAATAAGATACATAGCTATATACGAGGGGGAGTCAAAAAGTTCTCAGATAAATGGCATAAAATTTTTATTTGTAATAATACTGTAATCATTTTTCTACATAAGCTCCATTAACATCTATACACTTTCTTAATCTATGAATCCAACGGTAAAGACCATCTTTGTAGAATTCACGGGGTTGTCTCTGGCACCAAGTAATGACCTGCTTTTTTGCTTCATCTAATGATTGAAACCGGGTTCCTTTTAGGTGTCCCTTTAAATTTGGAAACAGAAAAAAGTCAGAGGGTGCTAAATCAGGGCTATAAGGGGGATGAGCAAGAGTTTCCCATCGAAATTCCCGTAGCTGAGATCTCACAGCTTTGGACGAATGTGCAGGGGCATTGTCATGGTGGAACAAGATTTGCTTGTGGAGCTTTCCTAGTCGTTTTTTGGCTATTGAAGTTTTCAGCTTCCTTAAAACTCCTTCGTAATAGCTGGATGTAACAGTTTTTTGTCCTTCTAAGAAGTCTATTAAAATAATTCCCTCCGAATCCCAAAAAACTGTAGCCATTATCTTCTTAACGGACCTCTCTGTCTTGAACTTGATAGGCCCTGCTGCCCCCCTTGGGTGCCACTCTTTTGATTGATTTTTACTTTCAGGATCAAACTGATACACCCAAGTTTCATCTCCCGTTACGAGGCGCTCAAAAAAACTATCCTCGTTTGCTTCAATCTTGGTCAAAATAGCCAAAGAAAGGTTGGCCCTATGATTCAGCTGGTCTTCTCGCAACGCTTTTGGGACCCAACGTGCTGAAAGCTTGCTCAGGCCAAGATTTTCAGTTAGAATTCCAAATGCTGAGCCATGAGAGATTTCACATGCATTGGCAACTTCATCAATAGTAATACGGCGATCTTTATCCACTAGATTCCTCACAAGCTCGACATTTTCTGGGTTAATGGAGGTGGAGGGTCTCCCTTCACGTGGATCATCTTCAACTTCTTCTCTGCCCCCCTTGAAGCGCTTAATCCAGTCGTAAACTACCGCTCTACATGGCGAAGAGTCACCATAAACCTGTTGTAGAGCGTCAATAATCTTAACAGGCTTCCAATCAAGTTTAGTCAGGAATTTAATGTTCGCTCTTATCTCAAAATTTGCCATTTTATGGGTTCAAAAAAGTAACCTTTTTGAAGCACATCTAATACAAAGAGTCTCGACAAATTGAATGACGAATTTTGTAGGAATTGTTCAGAAAACATGAAAGTCGTGTTTGACCCTGTATTTACTTGTACAAAATCGAACATTTCAATAATCTGGCATTTGTCTGAGAACTTTTTGACTCACCTACGTATATGTGGTAAGCTGCGTTAACATTTATAGGAAATGGGATTTCTCTAAACACAAGATATACATGCAAATGGTTAAGACTCCATACCGGTCACAGAATTAGGATGGGGAGAGATTATTATTAGGGGTTGACGGACGAGAAGATAGTAAGATGAATTGTGGATTTGTTTGGATATTTAATTTCGGTTGCTTTTCTTTGATGTATATTGCCTCTAATATAAGCAATTGTTGTCGGTTTGGGGCGTGTCCTAAGATTTCAGTATTCTCTTCAAGCGAATTCCGGTCCAATTGTTTTCCATGCTTTGCCAACGTATGTGGCCTGGGGGCACAGTTGCTCAAGTGTTAGCTTTGTTTGGGTCATTCAGATATATGAATGGGGTTGGAGTTCACAGTCTCCCATTTTACAAGTATATTCATATATCTGGTGACTTCTTTGTTTGGGTATTATATTTGGTCCTGGGTTGTTTCTCATTATGAGATTGGAGGTTCGTTTGTTGTTGTAGTAAATTATGAGGGATAGATTATTCTCATTTTGTGTCGCTTTCCTTTATAACTCTTTCATCTGTTTTGTAGGCTGTGGTCATGCTATTCTTGTAGTACAGTTTAATGATGCTTATTTCTGCTTGTTGAGTGGTACTATCATTAAGTGACATATACCATTTTTCAATTTTTTTGCGGATAGCGGCGTGTATATCTCTGTTTGTGAACCCATTGTTTACGAGTACTTGTGTAGCACGCTCAAGTACTTCGTGTGTATCTTTCCATTTTGAACAATGGTTGAACGTGCGGTTGATGTATGCATTTATTACGCTTTTTTTTGTAACGCTCGGGACATTAGCTATTTGCATTCATGCACAGACCTAGATTTGTATTTTTTAGGTAAACGGTGTTAGTTATTTTGTCGTTATGTTTAGTGGTAAGAGTATCTAGAAAATGGGAGTCGGTTATTTTGGCTACTTTCGATTGTATAGTTAAGAGAAGAGCAGTTTTGGAATGTTTATAGTGGTTCTTGCAAACAAGACCAAAAGCGGAACTATATGTATTTATAGTCAGCTACACCAGGTTTCTGCATCTTTCTTTGTCTTCAAATTTTATTTGAAAGACAAAAAATAAAAATGGCATAGCCCTGTGGTGGTTGTATTATGACCTGCAGATCCTGTAATTGCTTTCTTAATATATATATATATATATATATATATATATATATATATATATATATATATATATATATATATATATATATATATATATATATATATATATATATATATATATACATATATATAAATATATATATATATATATATATATATATATATATATATATATATATATATATATATATATATATATATATATATATATATATATATATATATATGTGTGTGTGTTTGTGTGTGTGTGTTTGTGTGTGTGTGTGTATTCATAAGCGAGTATATACTCAACTTGTCATTATTTGCCAGTCATAATGATTCGGAGACGTGCAAATATCTAAAGACTGCCCAAGTGCTTGAAAAAAACATAAAAACAATTTAGGAGAAAGACAAGATAAAAATGAGAGATAGGATGGTCATTGGACCTACCTGGTATCAATGATTTTACTTTGTATTTACTTTATTTTGTTTTGGGCGTTGTCTCTCCATACCCTCTTGCTGATATAATATATTACAGTTTTATGTTCTTTTCCGTCCATCCTTGCTAATGAACTTGGAATAGAGATCGAACGTACTCGGAATTATTGTTTCCTTTCCCTGATGAGAGCTTATATATATATATATATATATATATATATATATATATATATATATATATATATATATATATATATATATATATATATATATCGAGGCCCCCCCACAAAAAATCGCACATTTAAAAAAAAAAATAATATCTCAGTACGTCCTTCTTATTCATGACAATTTTCATATGCAAGATACTTTCAATCCTCCCTTTCCGAATGCCCACAACGGAATTTAGATACCTTTTATAGTTTTCTTGCAATTAAAAAAAACAAACAAAATGGGTAAAAAAAAACAAATGTCGAATGTAAAGAAATAAATAATCAGAAATTGAACTTACCTACAGTAAATGATCGATTGAACCATTACTTTGATGAATCACTAATCTGAGTCCTTTTTCCACACACACAAACTTTTTCTTACTTCATTAATGCCACTTTCTTGCCAAGATTCACGTATTTTGTTTTTCAATTCTGGTTCAGTGAACTTTTCTTTCCGGCCTTGGTAAACCTTTTCTTTTAGTAACTCTGAAATCAAGTAATCTATGAGGTTGCAATCTGGACTTTGCGGTAGCCACTCATTTTTCGTTATTAATCTTGGCGTATTGCTAATTAGAGACTGTGTGGCGTGGCTTGTATGCGAAGATGCTTCATCTTGTTGCAAAATAAAGTCATTTTCTTGATACAGGTGACGACAATCAGGCAAAAACTTTGTTTTCTGGAGTTCATTGTAATTAGCAAAATTCACTTTTGTCTTTCCAGTATCAATAAAATGAACATCTGTTTTGCCATTTCAAGAGCAATGAAAGTTCTTGTATGATATTGAAAAATAAAATAATATTTTATCTCGATATTCGTTTGTTTTTTTTACCAATGTTATTTTTGTGGTAAAATGCAAGATAAAACAGTATCTAAATTCCGTTTTTTGCATTCGAAAAAGGAAGATTAAAAGTATCTTGAATATGAAAATTGTCATGAATAGGAAGGACGTTACTGAGATAATATTTTTTTTTAAATGCGTCATTAGGAGTGGGAGGGGCACTCGATCAATGGGAAAATTAAAGGCACAATTGAGCCGAAGGTTTTTATTGTTCTTCCTAAACTCAGAAGTACTGAATATTTGTCAAGACTAAGTGAAGCTTTTTTATATAATAGGAGAGAAAGTTTCATCGCTCCCATAGCAATTAATGTACCTCCAAACCCACCAATACACTACAGAGGCAGGTTACGAAAGTAAATTACAAGCTAGAAGACAAGGAGAATCGAGTGTCGTATACTTGATGGTGGGCATCGATTGTTTAGCAAAATACGTCGGGCAAACGGGGAAACGACTCTAGACCGGGAGTGAAGAGCGCAGAAAAGCCCCTGGAAGGAACGGTCTCTCAGCTGTTACATTGCATTGAACTTCTCAGGCACAGGGTATAGATTGGGAACGAACGTGAGTCGTCGGGAGAGGAACGAACAAGAAGAGTATGGAATTCTTGGAACCTTAACTATCGTACGAAGACTGCAACAACAGGTATATAGTTGTAAGCAATGTATACAACTGTGTGAAATAGTATTGGCTGTATTAATTTTATTGTTTATTTAGCTACTCTTGTTTTTTTTAACATATATTTTAGTTCCCCCTATTCTTTTACATTTTAATTATCTATTACTATTTTTAAGTTTATGAGCTACAATTTTCTCTACACCCACACACACCAGGTATTTAAAGTCGGCTGGTTCTGAGGTTCACTGAAGATCATTCGACTGGATTATGCCACACTCACTCATCCCTCTTGCCCTCACCGCTTGATTTTCAGTAGGCAAAGAAATATGAAAGTTCGAACAAAATGCCATCGAAAACAGGATCAAACCCGATTGTTAAAAAGCCACCAGCTTTGCCACTATCCCCATCCTTCTTCTCCCCCCCTCCCACTAAAAGAAATAATATTATGTTTAGTCAGTTTAGAAGTAAACATCCCTCACTTGGTCGTGATTTTGGCCCGTTAAAAAAACCCTCTCTTTAGAACTATGCCCCGGGGAAAGGAGGTTTGTGATCTAGCCCTCTGCAGAGCAGGAAGTCAATGGCATCCTCGAATGGGATGAATTTATCACCTGCGGGGAGGGTAATCCCCCTGCCCAGTTGCTCCGGTCACGACGACAGAGGTAATTACAAATGTGCTTAATGGGGTGAGGTCACAGTGGAGGGACGTTATCAGTGGCGTAGTTAAGGGATTCGTTCTATGCCCTTTATTATTCATAGTTTATGTAAATGATCTTGTGGATGCTGTAAATAGCAAAGTGTCATTTTTGCTGATGACACTAGATTGGCAGCTGTAGTCAAAGAAGTTAAGGGTAGCTTTAAAGTGCAGAGTGACTTAAATAAGTTATTAGCTTGGGCTCAGAAGTAGCAGGTGACTTTTAACCTTAAAAAATGCAAAGTTCTTAACATGGGAAGGGATAATAGAGGATTTAGCTATGAAATGGATGGGCATTGGCTGAATTAAGTTGAGGATGAGAATGAGTTAGGCCTAGTAGTAGATAGGTCACTCAAGTTTTCAAAGCAGTTTATTGAGGCAAAAAATAGAGCAAATAGGGTGCTAGGATACATTAAGAGGAATGTTAGCTACAAGAATAAAGAAGTTATCCTTAAACTCTATAATTCATATGTTAGGCCACATTGAGAGTACTGTATACAAGCACGGTTACCACATTTTAGACATGACATCAACCTGCTAGAGTCAGTACAAAGGAGGGCAAGAAAAATAATACCTTTCCTGAAGCACCTAGAATATGAAGATAGACTGAGGGTACTAAATATGTTCTCATTTGAAAGAAGATGTGTGAGGGGAGATATGATTGAATGTTTAAAAATCTGCTCTGGGATGGATAAGTTGGATTTTGGCAAGTTATTTGAGTTGGAAGGTAGTAATAGGACTAGGGGTCACCACTTGAAAATTAAAAAATATAGGTGCAGGTTAGATGTTAGAAAGTATTTTCTCACCAATAAAATGGTAGATTACTGGAATAGTTTGCCATCTGAGACGGTAGACAGTCCAAACTTGAATGTATTCAAACGCACATTAGATGATTATATGGGGAGGGAGGCTTAACTTTGGGGGGATATCATTGACTCATTCCTGTGGATGCAGTCTTTTATTATTGTATATTACGATTGATTTGGATTTTTACGAGTCTTGATAATGATGCCTTTTGTTTTTGACACATTCCTGCGGATGGTACAAATTGTATATTATAGATGCATGATCGGATACAATCCTATGGATTGTTTAAATTGTATATGGTAGATGCATGATCTGACACAATCCTATGGATGCATTTTGTGGGTGGATCTTGACAGATGCGAATGACCTTTGATTGTCCCTTGCGGCTTTTGTCATCCGTGAAATTATTTTATGTTATGTCTCTCTGTGTAATGGACGTAAATCTAATAACCAAGCCTTGAGGAGAAGGCACCCTGGAAGGAAGTCGTTGTTTAGTCCTTCATCCATCATTAAGCCCACTATGAGTCATCCCTCTAGAAAAGCTCATCCAGGTCCATAATTCATCCGGAGTTGTAGTCTGAGGCAAGGAAGAAATCTAACTAAACGTACGCAGTTACAACAGTGTGCGTCACACTGTCTCCAACTTGGTACTCAATACACAAAGGGCAGATATTATTTAACTTTCCTTCTCCACCAGTCTACAACCTCCAAACACGAGACTGTGCATTGCAGGTTATCACACATAATAGGAGCTGCCGGCAAGAGGAATTCACCTGCAATCTCCACATTTTCATTTTTCCATATAAAACGTTGGCTGCAGGCTTTCTCTGTCTCGTGGTCCTAAAGAACAGGTAATATTGAACTCTATAGCCTCTCTACATAAGGTATAACAACAGGTGGTAACGCGTTGTTACCACCTCCACTCAATCAGCAAGCCACCTCCAAGCCAATCACACGTGCCAAACCATTCTTCCTGCCTCAGTCATGTTTATCCCCTTCTTTCACAAGGTGTCAACACGTTGGCGAGTGTTCTGCGCTTTTTACATATTTTACCATGGATTAATTATCTGGTGACGACTTCAGCGCTTCTGATCATGAAGAACAGGCTCTCCCAAGTCCCGCAAGCGGCAATCGTTCCCTTAGAAGTGGTTAAGGAACGTAAGTAAGTGCAACCGTGATCGAGGATAAGCCTATACCAGCCAGGCCACCAAGAAGATGGTGGCGAAGAGGAAGTTTGGGTGTCACTTTACTTGTCCTGACCGATGTTTTGCCAAAGTTGGGGCGGATAACATTCACGCTATCTTCAAAGCCTACTGGGAAATGGCAAACTACGATACGCAGTCATGTTACAATGCATCTCGGCTCACTGAAACACCTGCGAAACGACCTAAGAAAAAGGATGTTGAGCCCAAACGAAAGTGTAGTCGCCATTATTCTGTTCTGGTCAACCGAAGCCGTGTTATAGTTTGTTAGACTGCCTTTCTCTACATCCATTACATTATTAAAAACGTATGTGAAATGTAATGTTGAAGACCAAGGGTTCGACCACAGGAACTCCTCCAGCAGACAAATTGGGCACTAAAACCAGCTGGAATAAGATGGCAAAAAAAGGCAGGGTGCGGGTATAATATTGCATTAAAGCCTTACCTGATTTCTCAGGTAAGGCAAAGGCCCCCAACAGGAAGTTCCTTCCACCTGCAGTACTCTTATTTCGCTCTACAATGCTTACGAAGGCGATCTCAAGGAGAAGCAGATGGAGAGTTTGTCAGTACATGAACACATGCTTTATGCCCCAAGTAGGCAGTCACCAAATGGGCTCCTAATTTTTTAAAAAATTAAACACATGTTTCGTGATATTTTTAATAATGAGTTTTGAGTTTAATATTGGCACTGCTCCTCCCCAAGCTGACACCTGGAACTTCTGCGACGAGTACGAGAACAAAATCAAGGAATAACGTTGGTGAGCTGCAGATACTGAAAGTAGACAAGACTCGCCACGATGTCCATGCTAAGGTCGCCCAAAGACTCATGGAGGCTTATGCAGCAGACAACAAACCGAAAATTATCTGCATTGCCATAGACCTGCAACAAACTTTACCTACACCTAGGCTTACTTTAGGTGCGCAGTATTACAAGAGAAAGTTATGGACCTACAACCTTGGTATCCACAACCTCAAGACCAAGGAGGGCAATTTCTTTGTGTGGCATGAAGGGCAAGCCAGGAAGGGGTTATCGGAGATATGTAGTTTCCAGCATTATTACCTCCCAACTTCTTCAACGGAAGGGAGGGGGGCGTTCAGAAGCTAATAATATTCTCAGACAACTGCTCGGGTCAAAATACAAAATAAAAACGTGAACCTTGCTGAGTACTACCTCAGACTTATCCACTCTCAACATCTGACGAGGTTCGAACACCGGTACATGGAACCTGGTCACTCGTACATGCCCTGTGAAAGTGAGTGACCTCGACGACTTGTAGCTGAAACTCCGTGGATTTCAAGTGTATACCTCACCCCCACTAAATAACCATCATGGAAACTTCCAGTAATAATAGTCCCTTCGTTGTAGTGCCCATGGACTCCAACCAACTTTTAAATTTTGACATTCACGGAGGAATGGTTTCCAAGGCAAAGCAGGCTCAGTCGGGTTTCAAGGCTTCTAAGGTCATCACTGTTTCGGCTGAGGAACCCAGAAGCATTCCAGTGAAAAGGGGTTCTAGGGAGTTTGTGGATGATGTCCTCTAGATAATTTAGAAGAAGAAAGCTTCCTACGACCCGAAGAAGTTCGATCTCAGCACGGTCGACCTAACCCTCAAGTACTCCCATGGTGTTGGCCTTACCAAGGGCAATATTTGGACCTGAAGCACCTGCTCAAGTTCATTCCTGGAGAGTATAGGGACTTCTATAATAACCTCTCCGATGCCCAGGAAGAAAGGGAGCGTGAGGGGGCGGGACAGGAGGAGGAGGACGACGACTCCACTGACGACTGCCGCGACTAAAACTAAACCCCTCCCTTTGCATTTAAATTATGCAAGCACAACCTCTTCTCTGGACAGGTAAACATTTAACTTATAATAATATTTTAATTTCATGTTAACTTTAACATCAATTTACTAAAACCCCTCTTGCCGGCAGCTCCTCATATCTTCTTTCACAGGCGCAGCAACTGGGATCAGCAATCATAGCTAAGCGCTCCATACATTAAACACACACATACACATACAGCGACTCCTTGTAGCCTGAAAAATACGCACTGACATCCACTCAATTCTAAAGGTCAAACACTACAGGCCACCACTACAATAGTTACACATAGAAGTCCCTCTCCAGGTTCTATCTAACATAACCTTTAACTATTATTTATAGGGATATTGAATGCACACCATCCAACACTACTTTAAAATCACACAAACGAAACGGCCATGTATCTGACCAGTGCCCTGCCGCGATTTTGCTGCATCCACATAGGTCTGACCTTCTCTACATTCTTTTTTCACCGCGGAGGAACCTCGTCCCCTGAAGTAATACTTCGCAACGACCACGCTACACCTTTTCACATTACCATAGACTCAGGCCCCTACCTACCTTCTGACCACATCACCTCCTCTCATCACACCCAGACCATCTCTTTATGACTACAAACACACACGAACTGGAAAGAGCTCAGACGACAGATCTCCACAAACACACCACACAACCTCAACCTCCAGAACACCTACTCTACACATATAGACACCCACTGTATTACACCAATGGAGACAATTAAGACTGCAAAAAACCTATACAAACCACGTAAGACACACACATGAATCAACCACTTTACATTCTTCATACACATCACAGACTTACATATCACTATATATATATATATATATATATATATATATATATATATATATATATATATATATATATCAACCTGTACCACTAAGGCCCACGCCCTACCACAACATCACACTCCTGCGTGTCTGCACCCTACAATGATGGCAGCTGGATCAGAACCGTCAATGGCGGCGAGGTGAACCGCATCGCGAATGATGCTTGCTGCATTGAGACTTCCTTCTTCTGGCGCAGCATGAAGAGGATGCTATAT
Organism: Ceratothoa steindachneri; assembly: GCA_963969495.1. NCBI lineage: Eukaryota > Metazoa > Arthropoda > Malacostraca > Isopoda > Cymothoidae > Ceratothoa > Ceratothoa steindachneri. The sequence goes on from OZ018324.1 coordinate 121,812,333, forward strand.
CAAACGCATGAGCCTACAATACGAAAACCGCCCCCTCACTGATACTAACGACAACCTCGACTCATTCAAATCCAATAACCAGAAGAGACGTCGCTCCGATTAATAGAAAAACAAAGGGGGAAAAGGAGGAGACACAACAACAGTTGACAAAAAACAAGCGAACCAACGAAAACACCACTGCCATCTCCCTACCAATCATAAAAGAGCAAAGAAACAGAAAGATCGAACCAAAGTATAATGGAAAAAGTAAAAATAAACCCGCAACAGTCCATTTCCGACGGAAAAGAACACAAAAACCCCATCGAGGGAATAAAAACCTACAAGAAGACCCACAATTCCGAATACTACTCAGATAATCTAGTACCAGAACTGATGTAAGGCAACATTCTAATAGCAAAAGAAAATTTCCATACAATCAAGGCAGATAGATACGACCATCTGAATAACGAAAAAATATACCAGTATCAACCAACAATGGAAGGAAGTAAAACAAGGCTGAATATAATAGAAATAAATATAGACAGATAGATAAGCAAAAGACAAATATTCCATAATATAATTCGGCACGAGGACAGGGGCGCATTATTAAATTTTGAGCATAGACAGGTAACAACTAAATCATTAAAAATAGCATGGTACTATGTGTATCGCAAGAACCATTCTAAAGAAAGATACGATGGTATTGCTATATCCATAAAGAAAGAAATAAGACGCAAATATATTACGAACTAGGACGAAAGCTACATAACACTAACATGAGAAGCTACATGCTCTTCAATAATCTTATGCAGCTTTTCAACAGCGGAAAACCAGTCATTTTATTGGAGATCTAAATGCAAGATTAGTGCACTCTAACTATAGAAAGAACAACAACTGGTACGTAAAACTGTTATATTGTTAAAGTGCTAAGAGCGGTGTGAACATTTTGGTTTGTTTCTATGCTTTGACTAAGTGTTTAATTTATATCTGTATACGACTTACTGTCGTTTTTTTTCTATAATATAGAACATGCCCACCATTTTTTTTTAATTTTATAAACTCTTATCATCCCAACATTAAATATACCATTAAATTAGAGAGTAACAATCAACTTCCTTTTCTAGACGTCATTATAGAAAAAATCGACAAACTAACTACCTCAATATACAGAAAGCCTACCTTTAGTGGCCTAGGAATCATTTTTTTCAGCCATTGTGACTTTTCACATAAATTCTGCAATAAAATCTCTAATATATAGAGGTTACCATCTCTCCTCCAATTATTTCCTAACGCACAATGAATTCAAGACTCTAAAGGCTTATTTTAAAAATAATTGTTACCCCTATCTTTGGTTGACAAATCAACCAATAATTTTCTAACCAAAATTTACTCTCCATCCTTTCTCTCATATGATGTTCCCAAAAATGAAAAAGATTTCGTAGTACCTGAAATGGGACCTTACAATAAATTATTCACTAAAAAATGCAACAGAATAATTTCTTTCATATCAACTTCAAAATCATTTTTTGTCAACCCACTTTCCATAGGAAGTTTCTTCTCGTCAAAAGACAAACTTCCTCTAGAAATTAGCATCCGTGTTGTTTACGCTTTTACTTATCCTTGTTGTTTGCAAGGAACTTATATTGGTAGTACGGTTCGCTCATTGAAAGAGAGGTTTTGTTCTCACATGAGAATAAGCAATCGCACTGGAAAAAATTTGTCTAAGAAGGAATCTTCTGTAATTAGAAATCATAGTATACAATACACGACAGAATGTTCCATCGATAACTTTAAAATAATTGGTCGCAATAACAATGAATATAGTCTAAGAATTTTGGAATCTATACTGATACGGAGAAAATCTCCTACACTCAACATAGATAATTCCGCTGTTCCCCTTCTTATTTCTTAATTATAATTACCTCACTCAACAACCAACTTACTTTCTATTTTTCAACAACTATCCAATCAAAACCCTATCCTTCTTTAAGCCACTTCCATTATAATTTCTTTCCTTTGTGATTTCTCCTGAACTTCATTGTTTTTTTTTTGTTTCATTAGTGGTTACATTAGATTGATAATTTGATACTCTTGTCCTTCAAATCTGTGAGTTATCTATTAATTTTTCTATTTATCTACATGGTCTTAACTTGATTATTTTTAATATTGCAAGTTTAAATTTGTTCTAGTCCTTTTTAGTTTTCTTAACTTTTTGTATTTTATATCATCTTTTACCATATGGATGTTTTACTTGAGCATATTATATTCTTAATAAGATCTTAATTGTCTCTTTATAATGTTAGTTTTGTTCATAGTTTGGGAGTTTTATATTTTTACGCGTAATTTTCTAGTTTAATGAAATTCCATTACTTTAGCCTTCAAATTTATTTAAGGCCCCTCCCATATGAAAATATTTCAACTTCTAGTTTTAGCAGAATTTCTGAGTTCGTAATAAGTTTTCTGACAATAATATTTTAATCATATCTAACTGTACTTTATTATTTTATGATTTTAGAACCTGAAGATGGGTGATATGCGCGAAACGTTTGAATTCCTGGGCGGGATTCGAACCCAGGTCTGCTGATTGCCGGTCAGATACTTTACCGCTAAGCTACCAGGCACAGAAACTATATTTTGCCCAAAGCGTTACCCCATCAAACCCAGTATCTCCCTCAGCTTCACCAGGTTCTGCATCTTTCTTTCTGTCTTCAAATTTTATTTGAAAGACAGAAAATAAAAATGGCATAGCCTTGTGGTGGTTGTATAATCACCCGCAGATCCTGTAGTTGCTTTCTTTGTATGTGACATGGACAGTGAGCCTTTAAATTGTGAGCGGGTAAGAGGATGTGGTATAAAAATTCCTTGGAAGTTCCTAGCTTAGGGAGATACTGGGTTTGATGGGGTACCGCTTTGGGCGAAATATAGTAACTGTGCCTGGTAGCTTAGCGGTAAAGCATCTGACCGGCAATCAGCAGACCCGTGTTTGAGTCACGGCCAGGAATTCAAAACTTTTTTTCCCTGACGTTATTTCTGTCTTTTGGGTAAAGAATCGCCGTTCACTGTGCCGCCCTCTGCTTCCTTTGATTCTGGATTCTTCTAATGTCCTTCTCTCTTGCCTTTAAAAAAAAAAACTAAAAAAAAACTCCGGTTTCTGGTCTCATTTGTTCATTCGCGTCCAATTCTTCTTTTCTCTTGTA